>JAWZYV010008299.1:0-22937 GCA_038373885.1 Cheiracanthium punctorium
TAAACATTGGTGAATATCAGGGAATATCTCAGAAATGATATTCAGTTTACAACATTGGTGAATATCAGGGAATATCGCAGAAATGATATTCAGTTTACAACATTGGTGAATATCAGGGAATATCGCAGAAATGATATTCAGTTTACAACATTCAACTCGCGCATGCGTACTAATCGTTATTCTTAGCGAGCGGGAGGAATTGGGAATTCCCAAACATCAACAACGTGGGAAGTCGGAGGCGCCATTGAACTAATTTCAGGATACATTGCTGATCATCATGGCAAAGGATATAGAATTATCTTCTAAAATGTAAGTACATCTTTTATGTTATTTAACTGTCATTTACATTGTTTTTTTTATATATTGATTTATGTATTGTTTGTTTATATGACGATGCAACAAAGAATATGCTGCACATCAAATCAGTATTTTTTTTCTACAATTGTGTAAATATTTCGTGAAAGGTGTTTTTGTCTGCACTTTCTATGTTATATTTTGAAAGAGAACGTAAATCTATTTGCCGTTGCGGCCATTATGTGAAATATTCTTGTACATTTTTATTGTGATTGTTATACTGCACAAAAAATACTGAGTTATTTTTGATATAGTGCACACTAAAAAATAATATCGAAGCTTGGGGGGGGGGGTGTGATTTCAGCTTCTTAGAAGCAAAGAAGTTTATCTTCATCGCAGTTTATATCAGAAGTTCTAATTTAGTCTCGGAACATACTTCTAATTTTTTTTGGGGTGTGGGGTGGGGGTGAGTGTAGAGCTTTTGAAACGTTTAAAGCTCATGTGTTTAAAATTAATGTGAAGAAACACAAGAATTATATTCAATATTAAGTAGCTAAGAAAATAGGAGGAAATACAAATTATTTTTTTATTGTTTAGTGGTTAGTCTAGTAGTTCGCAGCGTACTTTGCATGTGATATACCATCATTTCAGGGTTGGGTTTTAGACTTCAAAAATTGTTTTTCGACATGACAAGCATCAAAAACTGGTTTAAACCGTCAAAAACTAATCCATAAAAGAAAGAGAACAATATGCAAACTAATTATGCAGTGTATTTACATTTGCATTAAACTAATGCCTAATAAATTAATTATATTAAAATATAACAGTTATACTAGCACATAAGTTGTGCTCGCTAAGAATAATTAGTTTAATACCATTTATATAATACAAATTTATAAATTTAATGTATACAATATTATATATATAAAAATTGTATATATCAGTGGCACAGTCAGAAATTTATTGTGTGTGTGTGGGGGGGTTACGACTACTGTACTCACAAATATGTATACGTGTGTGTGTGATACAGGAGTGAAGAATATACTTTTTGTATGACGAAGAATATACTTCTTGTATGACAAAAAATATTCCTCATTGGAGGGGGTTGTGACTCCCATATCCTCCTTGGCTACGCCACTGATATATGTAATTAATGAATAATATTCTGCAGTTTTTCAAAAATTTCAAACTAAAGTATGGGTAAACATTTCCTAGAAGAAACATCAAGTTTATTTTGGGTTTAATCTAAATATCTAAATTGAAAAGGCTTTAAGGAATAGCCAATAGCATAGCAATTTCACTCATTTAGACTAAAGAGATAAAGATCAGGTCGTTTTAACTATCACTATACTAAAGTTTTCTATTCAAAATAGAATTAGTAAAAAATTTTGGGACTTGAATGCTATGAGTAAGCACATCCTTACAAAGTACATAATGGTCTACTTCTTAAAAATAAATAAAACCTGATAGATGTAAACAAAGTAAGCATTTTTTACTGATTATAGTGCTTTATTTTTCTAAATATTAATTGATTAATTCATTGCAGATATTAAAGTACAAGCTATTTTGCAATAAAGTAAAACACTTAAAAGTATTGTTTATTTTTTCCACTCAATATTTGAGGTTTTTGACATGATGGTTTAAACCATGGTTAAAACTGTCAAAAACTAGCCAACCCTGCATCATTTGTTTTCATCGCATAACTTTTACTACTTTAAAAATCTTAATTTTTTTTTCTGCTGGAGCCCAATCATGACCTACAGCAAATTTTAGTTAATGAAATTTGTAACACATATCTTGTATCTTGATTATCAAATTTATAATTTTAGAAAGGTTGGTCACGAGATATTTTGATATGTAGTGCCATACCTAAGATTTTATTTTGTTGAGGACTGTGTATCAAATTGTAACCTAAGTTTCGTCTGTAAGCTAAGTAAACAGTCAGATATTCGGGGGGGGGGCTGGCTTACAGTTGCCTTAACCACCAGCCTGAATACGTGCCTTAGTTCGTTATATACTGGGTTTGCTATAAGTGTTCGACTGTATAGGAGAGATGAGAAACGATGATCTATCACATAATGAAATATAGTTATTTTTCCCGTGGTTTTCTCCAGTTGTTGTAATGTGAATATTCCTTTAAAGTTCTCGGCCCAAAGGCATTCTCCCTACCCCTCAGGGGTTGCATTTCAGTTTTTCATTTGGTTGTGCAACTGCACCCCCTATTTGCCACCCCTGATCCCCCCATTACGCAGATAACCTTTGTAGTTTTGCTGTAATTAAAAGCAGCCTTGTGGACACTATTAACAGAGATTTGCATAATCTAAAATTATTCGAACTCGGTTACAGACAGCGCTCAAAAGTTGCGGTTGTCTGCTTACCCAGGGCAGTCAGATTTTTAAACGGGCAAGTAAAACAAAGAATTCAGTTGCCCTTAGGGCAACCAAAAAGAAAAGAATTTTCTTTCATGGTAATTATCAAAAAGAGTAGAAAGAAAGAAACTGCTATTGCTTTATCTTCAGTGTGCTCGTTTCCTATTTGTTTACAAGCAGCCAATCACCGTCAGGAGAACTCTGCCATCATAGTCAAAAATCCATTTTTCATAGTAACGACCGCAATTAAAAAAAAATTGTATAGCAAAAGTTGCATGGGCAACAAACTGTACTTGGGGGCAACCAAAATAATTTCAGAGATTGCCGAGGGGCAGCACAAAAAGAAAACAAAACACGAGATTCTACCCTTGGTTACAGACATTGCGGATAAAAGTTATTTGTAAAAATATTTCATGTTAATGTACGAGCTATTTTGCTTCAATATTGTCATTTCTAAAACTTTTTGTTTTGACTTTATACCCCCTTTTTAATTAGTTTTTCTTTCTACAGAAAAAAGAAGTCCTCCCATGTTAAGTGTGTCCTTTGTGACACAGCTACAGTGAAAGAACCTGAACGCTAATATCATAGGTTTCCGAAAGACTCAATAATGTAAGTGTTAATTTTAGTAATACCATGTGTTACTCAGTATGTAATGAAGCTATCAACAAATTCTTTATGTATGGTAATGTACAATTTAGGGATGCACCGAATATTCGGTATACTGGCAGTATACCTATTCGACAGTATACCGTGACGGTTCGGCCAAATACTTAAATATTCGACAACCGAATAGTAAACAAATTTAATTATTCCCCAATTAGTAAACAAATACATATTTTTTATATCAGGAATGAAAGATATAGTATAGTACCATAGTACTAAATTGATTCAAGTTGTTACTAATATCACATGTGAATAAGCGTTAGAAACCTGTATAAAGTCCTCCTACCAAGGCACCCCCATCCTTGGCAGATAGTCCTAACGTAGCATTCCACAATCACATAAAGAAAAACAATATCCCAATGAAATTAGTGTTAATGTAAGAGAAAACACTCAGATGTTAAATTTGAATTTTGTTGCTTTTCAGTTTTTCTTAAATCATGACACATTGCATTAACCTGTGCTATACTAACTGATTTAAATTTGAAACAGTAACCAGGAAAAAAAAAACTCATAACATTAAGGTAATTAACTCCTAAAGTAATCAATATGTTTATTCTTTAGGGATGAGAATTCATTTGTGGTGAATAGTCAGTTATGCCATAAAAGTGTCATTTGTTTATATTTAAATTCTAGATTTCCCTAGAAATTTTTTTTTGTGGAAATTTACCTTACATGGCCAACCTAAAATTGGTACTTACGTATTATCCGGGTGGTCATTCCAGCCAAACTATTTTTCCGTCAAATGAGTTGCCAAACTTTTGCCCCAATCATATTCAAAACCATTAATAATTTCATATATCCGGCATTTCTCTTTGCAAAAAAATTGCTCGTCTTGGCGGACTGCCGGGATAATACGCAAGTACCCTAAAATTTATCACTAACAGTCTGTTATCTGTTCTTACTTTATTTTTCTCTACCAAGTCTAAGCAAATTTTGGGTGCCACTCAGGGGCGTAGCCAAGGGGGGGCGTAACCCCCCCATGAGAAATTTTTTGCCATACAAAATGTATATTCTTCACTACATTATCACACACACGTATACATATATATGAGTTGTAGTAGTCGTAACCCCCCCCCCAGTGAAAAATTTCTGGCTACGCCCCTGGTGCCACTAATACTTAACTCAAACTAAAACCCAATCTAATTAAGAATTATTGGATCTTGGGATCAAACTTGCTAGTTAGTATTGTTTCATTAATTAATTAAAAAACTAGTATAAAACAGCATACCATACCATTTTGATATGTTTTGAAATGAGCAATGTATTTTTTAATTAATAGTTTTTCCAATATCAGTGTTTAAAATATACATCAATTTTATTTTTATTTTTTTTTACTGTCAGAGAATATTATTTTAAGAGTAAAAGAGAGTAACAAAAAGTCAAATCTGATTCTTCCGCTAATTATTAATTTAAAAATGCAAAATTTCCTGATTTTGATGGGGAAACTTACTAATTTCATTCTGATAATTTAAACCTTTCAGCCAACCATGTGGTTAGAATATTTTAGCTAATTTTATCGTCTAGCAATTACATGTCTGAAAAGCTTTCTTTTTTCTTTCTTTTGTAGCTGCTGCTGCTTTGAAGTTTAAGGAGAAGGACAAGGAGGTTTTGGCAAATATGTTTGGTCGAAGTTTAGCTGAAGCATCTGATTAGAATAAAAAAAAGATTCGTGTTTCAGATTGTTCCTTAACATTTGATATTGTGGACAATTATACTGAAAACTTATAAAGATAATTTTGTTTTTTAAAAATAAAATATGAAAATCTGTTTCATGTAATTTTTTGGAAAGAAAACTTAATTTGAAGTGTGTTTATAATTAGGGATATTTATAATATTAAAAATGTACAGTACTAATTTTTTGCCAGTGTTAATCCTTTTCCAGTAAGCTGTTTAAAGCGCATTTTGTTTTGCATGAATTAAGACTTAAATTAGCTTTTAAAATTCACAATTGTGCAATTTTAAGCATTGCTCAATTTTAATAGCATTTCCAATTTAATGAAAATCTTAGAATATAGCCCAAAAAAGATTTTAATCCATTTATTCCAAATCAAAGTTTATTTATTTTAATATTTTCTTCTTCTGTTGTTTACAACCAATAATTTTTGCTTTTCGATCAAGTTACAGTAGAACCCTGATTATCCAAGGTGGTCAGAATCAAACATGCCTCGGATAACACTGACAATCATAATCACAATTACAGTTTTAAACATACTGCAGATCATGTTCAGACTTCGAAACGATTACAGTCAAATGTAATTCCCTATAAGAATGCTATTTTATAAATTCTACAGAAATAGTGTAATAAAATTGCATTACTTCAGAATTTTCGGAATAGTATTTGATTTCACTAAGATCAAGATTACTACCTTTTTGCAAATTTAACAGTAACTGGTCATAATCCTTTTAGGAATTGGCCATAGTCGTAATCCTTATCAATTCTTGTAATCAATTGTAGATGGATGTGTAATCATCCGAAGTCTGATCATGAATCTTTTACATTAACCAAGGTGTCATACATTGAATATCATGGAGCATTGCATAACCAAGGTTCTACTGTACTTTGAAACATTATAAAGAAATGTATTTAATCACTTGTAACTGGAATTATCATTCACCCCTCTTGTAATTTTTAATGAAATCCAAAGGCTTAAGAGATTAACTTTTAATACAAATATATTGAAAATGAATTCATTGTATCTAAGATACATTAGTGCTTCATTGAAATTAATATAAATTAGGGGGGGGGGAATAACCTCCAATGGCAAATTACATTTTGTGGGATACGTTTCAAGGTAAGTACAGAGTAAAAAAAAAAAGAAATATGAGCATATTACTGGAATTTTTTTTTCTTTAATAGCTATTATTTTACTCGAAGAAAAGCTCTATTTATACTTCCTGCCCCCTCCCTTTTCCCTTTACACATATGGCAAACATTTATTGTATACTTTGAAATTGGTCATAACTCCCACAATCTTTCTGAAAAATTCTAGATAGAGCCTGATTATGACCAACGGGGGCCCCGGGCATTGGAGAATTTGGGGGCCCCCATCTATGAAATTTGTTTTATTTTTCATAAAATTTTGATATAAAAAATATATTTCAGAAAAATATTTGAAATTGGGGACCCTGGGCAAAGTCCCGATTTGCCCATGGGATAATAAGGCTCTGAGTTAAGGGGGGGGGGTAATTATTTAAAGAAAAAAATCTAAATTTCACTCTTTTAAAAATACAGAGGTGAAACTTTGGAAGTCCCGTTCAGCTTAGAGGCTCCCCCCCCCATTGCGGGGAATGTTAGGGCTTACGGTAAGCCCTTGCCTCTGGTGCTAGGCCATATATAATGGGGCTGAGCTATTAAGAAACTTCTCTCAACGGAGAATAATTTAATTTCAGCGAGCTATTTATACACAGCAACGAATTTGTTAATTTGACTACAACTTGATTTTCCCAGATTTACCACTATGGTTTGGGGGATAATTATTGTTATTTTTAATTCACCACATACTTGTGTCCTTTTAACAACAATAATCTTTTTAAAGGGAAAAGGTTCGTTTCTGCATATAAATTTCATAGAATATCTCTACAGTAAGAGTCATCGTAAGTAAAACGCTACTAATGCATTGACTAAATTTTAAATCCCCATGATTCCCCCGCTGGCTACAGCCTTGCTTATTAGCATATTATATATTTATATATATCGGACCTCGGTTTTCATAGGAAAAACTTGCACTATGAACAAGGGACTGTTTAAAAGCTTTGAATAAGCTCTTCTAAGATATTAAGTGCTCTTCTTTGACGTACAGCCGAAACTAAAAGTAAAGAGCGCATTGCTCTTTTAATTATTTAATTACGGTTAAGATTCCTAATATTCTCCTGGAAGGGAGAATCTGCAATTTTTATTTCATTGAAGAATATTACTTTAAAATAGTCTCTTAACTTTTAACCAGAGTAAAAAATAAACACCGTCAGATATTTCCAGACAGTCAGAATGTTCGCACCTAAGGTGCATTACGTACTAAATTAGTAAAATTTATTGAACTACTAGGAAGAAAGGATTTTAAAAATATTATTTCACCGAATAACCTCTGAGCCGTGATATACTTAAGAGTATTAAAAATTTATTGCTTTTCCAGGTTTATAGTTTTTACAAATGTACACTTGTAAGTAAACATTTTCGATTTTTTTTTTTTTTTTTTTTTTTTTTTTTTTTTTTTTTGCATCTCGCGTGATTTTCATCACGGCCAACACAGTTATCAAAAAACTTTGGTTAAACGGCGTTAATATTTAAATCACACAATAAAAATTCACTTAATTACAATAAAGCCTTACAAAATTTATCAGCGACTGCTTGACCTTCATAATCTTTTCCCCGGTGAAAGTTGCTCCTCCTATGATCCCCCCCCCTCCCTCGCCCTCTCTCAAATCCACAGAATCCTATCTTCCCAGAAATCGGCAATGGTAAACCTAAAGTTTATTGCTTTTCTCCCCCTCATCCCCCGTTGTTTAGAGAGGGGGAGTACAGTTTCACTTAGAGGACGCTCCCTCATACTCTCCCCTCCGTTGGAAATAAAAATAATTACTGCTTGCTCTGCAATGCTCTTTGAAAGCAACTACAGAAGCAGAGTTGGGCAAAATACATTAAAAAAAAAATGTATTTTCGATGCAAAATACAAATTACATTTATTCAAACACAAAAAATTACAAAATACAAAATGCTTTCTAAATTGAAAAAATACAAAATACATTTATTTTCTTAATACATACAAAATACGAAATACGTCTAAAACTTCAATTAAGTAAAATTTTCTACAGAAACTTCTAGTTTATTTTATTCCAGTGTATTTTAAGATGAACAAACAAATGTAATAGTAACTTTTTTTTTTACATATACATAAGATTTTCCTGGAATAAATTGCATCTTAAAAGGCATGAAAGCAATGTGTGACAAGTATTTATTGAACGTTATTTTTCAGTGATAATGAATGGAATTAAAATATAAAATTAAATATATTTCTAAACGAAGATGAGTTGAATTATCTTTCTACTTTAAGATACATTTATAGCCTTACCATCGCACAGTAGTTATGTCACTGAAAATGGTAGACTGCCGAAGAGTGAAGGTCCCGGGATCGGGTCCCATCGAGCAGCTGTCGATCTAACAGTCTGGATTTTTGGTAGGTTTTTTCCAGATGTAACGTGAATACGCTTTAGAACCCCTTAGAAAGTTCTCCTACCAAGGCACCTTCCCATCCTTGGCAGATTGCCCTAGTATAGCGTTGCCATAATCACGCAAACACAAGATACATTCATATATTACTACAAAAGATTATATTACTACAAGATTGTGATAGAGGAGTGGAACAATATCAGCCTTGATGTTTTAAGAAAAGGACTTTCATCTTTGAAATCAAGATGTAATATGATGGTTCAAAGAAAGGGCTATCAAACTGAACACATTAGAAAATAAAATTCTTATATTTATTTCTATATATATCTTTGCAAAATCGTTACAAAAATGTGTGAACAAACACCCTCTGTAGGGCACTTGCGGGAAACCCTGAAAAAAAATTATTGCGGAATATTACTTAAATGAAATTAATTTACGTTTCACAAATCACCCGTGCGTGAAGATTTTCTTAACATTAAACTTTTAAACGCCTCTGTCACATTGCTGAAGAGTTCTTTAGGGGAATTGCAAAAAATATTTAACATGAATTTAAGAAAATGCTTTTAAAAAGAATTTAACAGATTTTTTTTTTTAAATTTTAGTTTTACAGTGTTCTATATACGGTTAATGGGTTAAATATTTCAGGCTCTACAAATACTCAAGAGAACACATTAAATTACGATATATGTTTCCGAAAAAAAAAATCTAATTTTCTCTTTTCTCTGATCAAAAGTTTAAATTTTAGAATGTCTAAAACTTTAGAGGATTTTTCGAACTACTTATTAGTTATTGGCATCAGATATTATTAAATTTATACATTTATGCATAACTTGCAACTATCTTTATAAAATAGGAAAATAAATGCCAATTTATGAAACTAAACTCTTCGAATAATTTGTTGGATTCAATTAAAATATTCAGATAATTTACTTTGATTTTCAGGTAGAAATTAAACCTTCATAATGTGTGTAAGATTATTTTAGTACGTGTTTTGATACTATCTGTTCAGTTTCTAGGACAACTATAAAATGGAAGCGCCATGTCACGTGCTCCGAATACACAGCCTAAAATAAGATCCTGCGTCCACAACTGAAACGAATAAGTAAATTTTGAGGTAAATATATGTAAATAGTTAACGCAATTTTCTTCCTTCAAATTTCCCTTCTTTTCTTTTTTTCCTTCCTGAGACAGTGAGCGCACGCATTTTAAATTAAAATTAGCGTATTTTAAAATCGTGAAAAAAAAAGAATAAAATATTAAATTTTTTTTTCAAAACAAGCGATAGTAAGTGCGATGCTTCTAGCGTTTAAAAATATTTTTCTAAAGCCAAGTTTTAATTATAGCTGCTGATAAAGGAACTCTTATTATACCCTTGCTAGACATCTCCGAGTGACACTGGCTGGAGTAATTTATGGGTTGCTATCTTCCCGCTTTTGCCATCCCCACTTTAGAACGGGGGCCATCCTCGTGTTATTTTCCGTGAGTCTAGATCTGCAGGGTCACGAACCGATCGTTCTTGAAAAGGGGGTGAAATTGTTGGCGATCTCTTGGCGTGCCGATGTGTGGGAAGTAACCCCACAGAATTCCTTGAAAAACTGCGGGTGAATCTCCCGGTTATACCTCACACAGCATTCCGCCAAATGCGCCAAACTGTCAAATACCGTTTCCCCACCTTCTTCCGCAAATTCTCCCACTCTAATTGCTGCTTGGACAAAAAAAAAAAAAAAAAAAAAAAAAAAAAACCTTTATAGATGGTCCCTTATGCTGGAGGAAAGGAAACCGGGGAAGGGGGGCAAAGAAGGGAAGTGAGGGTCAATTCTGGGGTCAAGGTGACGGTTGACCAGAAGCACTGGAAAAAAGACTCATTGTCTGCTTTGTACGTGTTTCGCTTTCCCAAGAAAATATCCCATTTCCTTTACTTCTCTTTTTGGAGATTCCAATTTGTTTCAAAATGAGATTCCGTTTGCTACAAATAGAGCTTTGCGTCGAAGTCAAATAAATATTAGTTTATCAAACATTCATAAGACTTTAAAAAATAAAACCCTCATATAGATATTCTTTCTTTCTTTCTTTCACTCATTCCATTCCATAATGTTGTAATGATATAAAATTATTTTCACAAGTAAATTCATTTGCATGTTTTTCTCGGAGTAATAACTCAAATAAATTAATCTAACTTGTATTTTAAAATAATATCAATCGAATTAGTGAAAAGGATTCGGTTGAAATTTATTAGGTTTTACTGTATAATAATAAAATTTTGTCTTAAACGGAAATAAATGTTCTTTCATTGACGCAGTTTTCCATTAAACAAAAGTTATATCCAGTGTTGCATACAGGGAAAGGGCTAAGACGCTTGAGCGCCCCTCCTCCCCCTTTCCAAAGACATTTCTAAAGGGTAGCATTTTACTTTAATGTGCATTTTGCATAGGGAAAATAACCTTTTATTCTAAATTCACCCCTCCCAAAACAAATTACAATACTTTAAAGTGATATTTTGTTTTATTGCATATCGTGTTTAGGTCACAAAAGTTTTTTTTTTCTTTTTTTTAAAATTAGTCCCTTCTAAAAAAATTTCTGAATCCTCAACTGTTTATATCCTAGAGTAAGTATTCAGAGGACCAAGAAATATTTGATAAAAGAACAAGTTTCCGCGTAGTTAAAGATCCGCTTTAGACAGGCTTGAGCTTTTACTATGCATTATAACTTTAGTAAATTTCAGAATCTTCAAAAAAGGAGAAAAAAAAAACTCAATTTTTAAAATGTTTTTAGTCACGGTCTCTTGAAAAACGTTATAGTTTATAAACAATGGTCCTCTATATTAATATTTCGTAGTGATAGAACTTGTAGGCTTGAAAAAAAAAAAAAAAAATCGAACTCCATAGGCTAATTTTACAGTATGAACTTTAAAAAGTAAACACCGACAATAAAACTACTTTTTTTTAGTTTAGTTTAATCCCGGTCAGTTTTTAATGACTTAAATCACCTCATATATAATTTGTCTCACATTCTCGCTTTATTCACTTTCACAGTAACATGACAAGTAAAGATAAATTTTTGATTAAAAAAACTAATCTTTAAATGTATTTTTATTTTTTCTAATATTATTTCGGCTTAGCTGAAAAGTAAATTTGAAAATTATTTTATTTTTAGTGATGTGTATCACTAAACGATTTTTAAATATTTTATGCATTTTATTTTATTCATTTTAATATATTTTAAATGCTTCCAGATAAGTCATCGTGGTGGGGTGTATGAGTTGGGGTGGGGTTTGATGAATTGTTGATGAATGTTGGGGGGTGAAGGGGGGGGTGTATGTTATAGAAGATATCTAAAATAAATAAATAATAAGGTTAAATTTATATTAGTGGTGATATAATGGTGTGGGGGTTTATGGTATTTTGGTGTGTGTGGTTTTTTTAAAAAGAGAAGAAGATAAGTTAGTGTGGGGTGGTGTTGGTGGGAGTAGTTATATTTTGTATAATGGGGTTGTGGTATGGGGTTTTATTGGATTGAGATGGTGTTGTAATGGGGGTTTGTTTGATTGTTATTTGTGGAGGGGGGGGGGGTATGTTATTGATAGGAGGGTTAGTTGAGTAGTGTTTTGTTGTAGTTTTAGAGGGTATGGTTAGGTTGGGATTGGGTTGTGTGGGGGGATTGGTGGGATGGGGGGGGGATGGGGTTGATTATAAATTTGGGTTGTAATGTAAGAAAGTATTTGGTTAGGGATATGGAAGAGAGGTATGGGGGGTAGGAGGTTGATATTGTGTATGTGTATATTTTTATGATAGGGGGATAGAGGAGTGGGATTAGAGTAGTTATTATTGTTGGGGGTGATGGGTGGAAGGTTATAGGTTGTATAAAGATTAGGGGTTTAGTTGGGTGAGGGGGGGGGGTTTTTGGGTATATAGAGTTTGTAGATGATAGGATTGAGTTGGTATTTGGGGATATAAGGTGAGTGGTGTGTGTTTAAGGGGGGTGATTTGTTTTGTTGGGGGAAAGTTGTTGTGGGGGTTGATGGGGTTTGGAGGGATGTTGTTTAGGTATTGTGAGGTGGATATGATTGTTATTGTTGGGGGGGGGGGGGGATATTAAGAGGGATAGGGTGGAAGTGTTGGATTTGGGTGGTGATTTGGATTGTGGAAAAGGGGTTAGTTGTGTGGGGTTTTTATTTTGTGGTTTTAGTAGGTGGGTGGTTGTATTTTGGAATTTGGGGTTGGTGTTGGGGAGAGGTTGGGGATTTGGTTGGAGGGTTTTGAGGGGATATATGTATTGATTGGGGTTGAAATGTGTAGGTGGGGGGGGATGGGGGATTATTAGAGGGTGTGTTAGTTTGGTTTATGGGTGTTGTTGTTGGTTGGGGGGTTATGTGGTGAGTATGGGGGTATTTTTTTGTTTTTGGGGATAAGTTAGATGGGGGGGGGTGGTGGTAATTGATGGGGTGGGGGGATGGTATTGTAGGGTTAGATATTTGTGTATTTGTTTTTGGAGGTGTTGTGTGTTAATGGATGTGAATGTTTGGGGATGGGGGGGGGGGTAGTAGTAGTATTAGATGTGTTGTGGTGTTTGGGGGGTTGTGGGTGTGTTTTTGTGTATGGGGGTGGGGGTTTTGGGAGATGTGGGGTGTAAAAAAGTTATAAAGTTAAGTGGAGTAGAAAAGGTGGATATGTGGATTTTTGAGTGGTTGGTGTTAGTTTTGGGAGAGGAATGTGGTGGAATGGTTTTTATTTGAGTTTGTTGGTATGGGATATTGGTTGGAAGGTTAAGTTTTTGGGTTGGGATGGTGATTGTGTGTGTTGTTTATGATGCTACTGGATTGGCAGATGAATGGAAAAGGGTGTCCTGAGCTAGTAATAGCCCGTAGGGCGTAGGTTGTGCATCCCTGATTTAAATCAAATTATTTAAATCAAGATTAAAATCACCGATTTAAATCTGCTGATGTAAATCATTGACACCCTATTTAAAAACGAATGAAAAGTTGTATGGTTTCTTACAAGTACCACTTTAAAGCACTGTCATCTTTCGGGATTTCCTAATTTTTTAAAGAAAGGGTTGCTAATAGAAATTAAACATTTTAATTAACACGTATTATCTTAAAAAGAAAGGCATGCTTGGCCATGATGGGCGTAGAAGGGAGAGTTATATGCCCACTCCGACCCAAGCCACTGTTACTGTGAAATTCTTGGGTTATTTAAGTATCATGTACATACAGTGCGCACTGTATGTATCATGTACATACAGTGCGAAATAACCGGTTAAAACGGACCAGGGATCTAACGTACTATCGGTTATAACGTACCTAGAAGCTAGGTCCCGATTGAAGTCCTATATTAATATTGTTTAACTTAGGTTAAAACATACTTAACAAAAGTACGTACTTCGGCTATAACGTACATTTTATACCGAAGCCAAAAATAAAATCTTGCTTTTCTTAAGCATTTTATTTCCTTTTTCTCGGAAATTTCAGTACGTTCACAAACACTCGTTGTCAGTTTTAGAATCTCTAGCGAGATGAATTGTGTATGAATGAAGGGAGCGATCTTTTATCTTTTTCCCCTGCTAGGCAAGGCTAAGAACAAGACCATGTTTTCTCTTTCTTATTCATCAATATAAATGCCTTCTGAAAAGCCCTACTATAATGATCCTGATGATAGTGAAGTACCAAGCATACCCCACGCATTACATGCTGCTAAAACATTGTTACGATTTTTTGAATGCCGAAGTGATGATGCGGAGACTCTACAAAAGTCTATTATGGATATCAAAAACGGTATCTTTAAAGTAGCATCTGCTGATTTAAAACAAAAGAAAATTAGAGATTATTTATCTCAATAAAAAATGTTCTGCTTTTATTTAATTTAAATTTAAAAAAAATCACACCTGTTTAAAACACACATTACAGTGAAATTATGAGCCCACTTTCTTTTTTTGTGTAATATTGAATCTTACTGCCGGTATTGCTTATAACGTACTTCGGCTACAAAGTACTACTTTTTGAGGTCCCGTGAGAGTACGTTATAACCGGTGTCTACTGTACTAAAATGCTTGACATCCTGTTTTGAGGTTATGTAATATGGTATCATATTCACTCTGATTTGTAATCAGTTATGGCTTGTTATTACTGGTTTTCTTTTCATAAGTGCAGGAATTTATTCTGAATCATGGTAATTTATCTTGTTAACTCTTTGGTTTTAAATAATAATTCTTAGAATGAATGATTTATAAGTATATATATTTACATAAAACTATTTTTATTTCTGAAAGTATTTAATTTAAATATTACTTCTTTTATTTTAGACATGCATTTTTTTCAGAATTAAATTATATTATTAATAAGTCAGTTTAGAAAAACTTCCTTAAAAGAACTTTTTACATCAAATGTTAGTATAAATGTAATGTTTCTAAACAAATTTTCATTTCTAAATGCTAAAAAAACCCCTTTTTTAAAGGAAACTGGCTAAAAATTATTTGAAACTCATTTCTTAAATGTAAAATATCGGCTATATATAACTGTATTTAAAATTAATTTTTAATTAGTTTTGTTGTAATACTTTTAATAACTATACATTTTTACCATTATTAGTATTGCAAAGATTATTCCCCTTCACCAACTTTGATTAAATATACGCACCGGAAAAAAAGCGCATAATTTGAATGGTTTCATTTTTGGGGCGTGAAATGAAAAAATGTGAGAAACAAGTGGGCGTCCAAAAGGGCGTAAAGAGAGGTACATTAGTGTATTTTGTATTCATCTCTATTGAAAATTGCCATTCAGATAACTTTTCCAGTACCCCCATGGCCGTCCGAAACGCCTCAACGCCCTTTAGCTTTTGATAAAGTTTTTTTTTATTTTTATTTTTACATAGAAAAGAAATTACTACACATCTGCACTTTTACTGCAAAACACATTTGAGCCCAGTAGTCAAGTGAATGCCTTCACCTCCCTCTTCTACAAATTTGAACCCAGTATTTAACTGAAGGATAAGTGAAAATACAAGTGTTTCTATAAGGGGGGCACTCAGAGTGTGAAGCATGTTAGTGTAAAAATGATACTAAAAAAAAAAAAATTCAAATACTTAAAAAAAATCTACTCCACCAAAAAGCGCTCTTTCGGATGCCCACTCCTTTCTTACATTTTTTTATTTCAAGTGCCCCCCCCCTCACACACACACACACACACTCATCCAAAAAATTAAACCCCTTCAATATTATGCGGGTTTTTTTACGCTTTCTTCAGTCCACCGAATTGATATAGTGCCACTATGTATAATTGAGTAATTTTGCTTCAAGGCTTTATTTTTTAAGCAAAATTTAAGATAAGTCCATGAACAATTTTGCATTAGAAACATTTATTTCTAAAAAGAAAATGTTTACAGCATCCCTTTCAAGCAGTCATAAGATTGTAAACAAGCAAAAACTAATGCACATATGAACAAACGCTACATATGAGCAAACGCTAGAAATAAATTTCTTTTGTTTTGTGGAAGACGATGAGGTCATTCAATGAAATAACTGAATAAATTCGTTTTGTAGCGATTTTTTTCTTTAACAGATTACATGAAGAAATAAAATCTGTATTAAACTAGGGCTTAGTTGAAGCAGAGTGGGGTACGGCTCGGTTTTATATAGGTCTTAGTGAGTTTTCTATGGCATAATTAACGTTTAATTTTTTTTACAAAGTTTTTTATTAGTTTTACTTTTTCTCATAATACTTCCTAAAATCATGGACACCCATACCATTTGGGGGGCAAGGGGGGGCTGCTCATCTCCAGATTTGATTTCAAATATTATTTTAGTACAAAGAAATTGAGTATGCTATAAAAATGTTCAGTCTATCGACAGGGATCAAGATCATCTTGCATCATTATATGTACGTTGAAGCCTCAAATGAATTAGATTTGAAAATTTTTTTCCTCATGTATCATTTGAAATCCCGTGCACTTGTAAGTTTTTCGTGCGTTTTATTTAACTAATTTGTAAATTTTAAATGCTCTGAAATAATAGTTACCATACTCTTTTTTTAATATATATTTGGCCCCTCACCCCTAAAATACTAACTATTTATTTTATAGTTATTTATTTTGTTATCAAAACGCAACGTAATTTAGCATGGCGAAATATTCACATAAATAAGACATGATATCAGGCCGACAGGATTTTCGGGTCCCAGGACAGCCATTTGCGACGGGAGACCCCTCCCCCCCCCCGCCTCTCAAAAAAAACTTATCCACAAGAAATTTTTAAACACTTTACAGCTACTGCAATTTGAATTTACCGTAGGCCATACACTGTAAAAGCACTTATTTTCGCAAATTTTTTATGCGTGAACCGAAAGCTAAAACATCACGAAAATACCTTAACATGGAAACCTTTTTGCATAAGGCATTTTAAGAAACTCGCGTTTGTCCGGAAAGTTCGTACTCCCCCCTCCCCATTTTGAACAGCTGCAAAGAAGCTGATATAAATGTAAGTGAATGAGCTGCATTCTATTAGTTGTATTACTGTACTGCATTCGTGAAATAGTTGTGTAGTATTCAACAAATAGTTTTAAGAACGAAAATTGTCAAGAGAGTATGTAGCTGTAGTACCATCTTGAATCTATCAGACAACCAAACAAATATACGGCCCGACATTTCTAACGAACACATTTGCTATGTTTATGGAGCATGTATTCGATCTTCTGTCCAAATCTTAAGTATGGGGGTCAAATTAATGTTAAACGAGTAAAATGACTAAAGTTAAATTAGATGTAAATCTGATATTGTTGAAACTCATCTAAATAATATAATAATTTTGCAAGCATGCATTTTATGGTTTTTTTTTGGGGGGGGGGGTAACACTCGAAATATGCATATGAACTTAATATTCATCAAAACTATGGTGCTGACCTAAGTCTAATTAAGAATAACGGGTGTCCTAGGCTTACTATTTTTTTAGGAGATTCTATATAGTTTAACCATGGAAAAAATATTGGTTCCAGTTTAAAATATTTTATGTAGTATTTGAGTCTTATAAAAGAATGCTCTTCGCAGACTATTTTTTATAGCATTTTAACTCTTTTGCAGGGACAAATATAATAATTGTCATAAATTGGGCTCTTAGGACAGATTAATATATATATATATATATACAGTAAGGCACCGTTTATTTGTTTCTCATTTATACGTCATTTTCATGAAGTCCCGATTCATTACTATTTATTTTAATGCAAAAATGCTTCGTGTATACGACGCACAATATCGGTTATACGCAGTTTTAAATTTTCCTTAGTTTCGAAAATTTTGTCTCTGTGTTTATGTTACTCTTTAGGGAGAAATTGTGGAGAGTTGTACATTTAACAACCTTCTTGTAAAGACGAAGTTGACTTTTTAAAAATGTTTACAACTCACTTTGCCTATCAGAAGACGTTGGAAAAAGACTTTTCATGAACTTAATTCAATCCGTAATGCTGTAACTAATAATTAATGACAATCAGCAAATCGGGCGACTATGGATGGTTCATTAAATTCAATGTCTGTGCAAACAAAAATTACATCATGGTATTCAATGTATATTACATGAATCTTAAATGTATGCAGTATTAGGTATTGCCCAATAAGTGTAGGATTTGTTTCACCTTAGTTTTTACCTGAAAACACAATATCTAACATGAACAAATTTACTATTACCTTAAAAAACATACAATTATTATATTTACATACATAAATTTTCATTAGCAGCGTTGTTAAACATGTAATAATCAAAGTTGTTTATTAATATTTCATTTATACGTCGTTTTAGATTGCATCACAAAGACATGTCTTTGCAGCATGTTCTAATGTTTTTGCAGCATCCGGCCAAGGGATTGCTTTGGGTTTCCCCCCTTTCACAAAGCCCGCACGACTATGGCTACATAATAAGGGACCATATCTAAGGTTCAGGTCTGAAATTCTTCTAGATTTCGGTACCGTGCGGAGGCAATCAATCATTTTAATGGTTCTTCTTGCGTTGCATTGTATTCTCCCCTTTAGGTTTAGTGGGATGCTGTGTGAGGGAACACCAATCTCCCCGCTCACTCTGTGCACAGTGGGTGGGTTGTGGCGTGTAATTTCTTGACATTTGAATAGGGGGGGGGTGACATTAGCTGAGTAGGGAAACCAACATTTGTATGGCTGAGTACCAAGCCGTTTTCTGTTAGTTTTCCCAGTGGAAGCTTCAGCGAAAAAGGGAAGAAAAGTTTTTCTTTTTAAGGCGGTGAAGAGGTTAAAATAATCGAAAAAAAAAAGCGTGGAAAAAATATATAGTTTATTTTGAATATGTATAGCTGTTAGATGACTTGCGGTTATCATATATCCTTGCAGGGCGAAAGTGATTTATCTCACACAAAGCTAGAGCCTGACACACATTTTCTCGTACTAAACCTGTTTCCCGACACAGCAATCACGAGTACCGAACAGAACCGATTCATTTCAAATACACCTGATTCACTAAGACTGTTCTGGTTCCGAATCACAGATATTTCCCCTTCCGATATTCCCATCCGGAGGTTGCCAAGTGAAACAGGGGAGAAAGGCTGTCGCCAGATACAAAAGCGCGCCAGTAGTAGGAATTCGCCAAGCGGTAGCTAATCGGAAAGCCAGCCTTTATTACATACTAAGGGCCGGATTCAAACGAAACAGAGTTCTATCGTTTTCCGTTGCGATCGCGGAAATTTTCGACTGATTCCTACGTTTCCTATTCAAGTGAAACCTGTCTATCGCTTTCGGATCACGTGACACTGCGATTGGTGTTTTGCTATCGTTTTTCCAAAAGCGATCGTTTTCTCGAACATGGCGGATCGATCGGCGGATGGTTGATGAGAAGATTACAACAACAATGAAGACTCGTTATTTAAAATTACGAACCAATCCGTTGGAATTATCAGACAGGGAATTCTGCAAAAGATTTAGGCCTGCGGAAAGCTGAATTTTCTCGCAGAAAAGAATATCTGTAGGGTTTATTTTCTGTCGGCCTTTGAGTTCTACTCTATCAGACACTACGATGCAGGCGCCATCTGTAGTCCTTTTTTTTAATCGTTTATTGCTCGATAAATGTTTGATATTTGAAACAGCGCGAAAAAATACATTAACGAATAATTTCTCGCTAAAATAAGCATCCTAGCAACCCTCCTAAACAAATACAAATATTCATATCATTATATTAAGGATGTCTTTGATTGTTAATTATATATCAGAACATGAAATATATAGTAATTCTACCCCTCCATTATAATTATAAACAGCTTCTCTGCTACAGAAAAATAAAATATAATAGGCAAACTAGAGAACAATTATTATTCGATAATTCGACATGATAATTATGACGAACAATACTATTATCAATAATTTTCTATAAAAAAAATCTTCATAAATTAAAAATGCGTTTCCATGATTATAAACATACAAAAAATATTAACCTAAACCAGTTAAAATTTTAAAACATTAACCTACAATACTGTTGGGGAAAAAGCTCAAACATAAATAAATAAACAGTTAGTCGTCGCCATTAAGTTAAACATTTTTTCCAGAGAAAGATGCGATTTTTTTATTGGTTAACAGCGACTTTCTACGTCACCGGAAGTTGCGTTTTCACTCTGTGGCGATAAAAGTTTCGATCTAGCAAACCTGTAAGTTCGGTCGCCTATTTTGTTTCACTTTGAATACACTTTTGCGATCGCTTGTAAAAGCGATCGAACTTCCAGAGAGAAAACGATCGTTTTGGAGACGACCGATCGCGTTTCGTTTGAATCGGGCCCTAAAGATGAACAATTTTTCATACAGATTTTAAATTGCTTGGATATATGTGTCATCTATGACAACTTTTCATTCTCTGAGATTTTATGATGATTTAGGCATGTGTGTTGTTCATACTCAACAAGCATTATATGGTTTATATTAGAATAGTTCTCCATTTATTCTCATACATCTCAGTTAAAAAAATAATATTTTCACCATGCCCAGTTGAGCACATTGCTCTATAAAAATAGTACATACCTAGAGAAAAGATTTACATACCTAAAAACAAGCAAATTTGCCAAAACAAAACTTAAAACAGTCGAACTTGCTCCCCCACCTCTCAGATCAAACTTTATTATGGACAGCCAGTTCCTTTGACTCAAAGAAAATACTTTTTGGTAGGGAGTACAACTTACCTGTTTACCGTCTTGTGAATTATGTGAATATGAAACATATATATAATACAAAAATACTAGCCCAATCATGTTTTTGCTTAATATACCTTGTGGTTAAAATTTTTCAGTTATCATTTATTCATTGTATTATTTGTTTCCTTAAGGTTGTGAATTCATCCATTTATTGCTTTTGAAAAGTCAAGTTTCGCCAAACAACATATAGCTGAAAGAAAAGCCAGCTGGACTGTGTTCAGAGTCTGGATGATTTTCTTTTCCAGTCTCTGAATGTGGTCTTGCTAGCACATAAAAAGATGAAGAAAGGGGGATCTTTGAACCTGTAAAATGAAATGCTGACAACATCATTGTTTTGCAGTGAGATTCCTGATATGGCATCTGCTTCAGAAGTAGGTCTTTAAAAGGTAAACTTTATGCTACTAAAACTATATTGTTAAAATAACCTTCATGTTGCTCAGCTTATGAAACATTTACTTATTTATTACAAAAATACTTTTATCATCCAAATTTAATCTGTTATTTTTTTCTGAAATAAGCTGTTCATATAAAAAAATTCCATCTATTTTGGAATGGATATTAACATGAAGTATTATAAATAGATATGTAAAATCTAAGAAAATGCATAAATGAATTAGTTTTGAAAATAATTAATCCTTTGAGAATTTTGGAAAAGGGGAAAATATGCTTGTGTATGAAAGAAGGAGGTTGTTAAGTGGCTAAACCCACCAGTGAACACAGGAATAACCTGTTTTTTCACATCATTGGTAGGTACAACTGTGAAGTATCCAGTGATGGCGCCAGACTTTCCCTGACAGGAGAGTCCCCCCTCGACAGGGGGGCCAAATGATAAAACCCCAAAATCAGTACTTGCACAGCCTCTCAAAAAAGTATTCGAGTAAGAGATATATTTCCTACTTTGGGAAAGCATGCTAAATAAAATGTCAGGGAAGAGCATGATAGATGTGAGGGAAGCAAAAGCTATGAAATCTGTAGAAACCCTGTTAGACCATTGCAAGTGGGGCAGATGACTGTCTGTGACGTGACCAAAAATACCATGTAAGTATTGTCTAACATCCTTTTTGCATAAGGCATTTTAAGAAACTCGCGTTTGTCCGGAAAGTTCGTACTCCCCCCTCCCCATTTTGAACAGCTGCAAAGAAGCTGATATAAATGTAAGTGAATGAGCTGCATTCTATTAGTTGTATTACTGTACTGCATTCGTGAAATAGTTGTGTAGTATTCAACAAATAGTTTTAAGAACGAAAATTGTCAAGAGAGTATGTAGCTGTAGTACCATCTTGAATCTATCAGACAACCAAACAAATATACGGCCCGACATTTCTAACGAACACATTTGCTATGTTTATGGAGCATGTATTCGATCTTCTGTCCAAATCTTAAGTATGGGGGTCAAATTAATGTTAAACGAGTAAAATGACTAAAGTTAAATTAGATGTAAATCTGATATTGTTGAAACTCATCTAAATAATATAATAATTTTGCAAGCATGCATTTTATGGTTTTTTTTTTGGGGGGGGGGGTAACACTCGAAATATGCATATGAACTTAATATTCATCAAAACTATGGTGCTGACCTAAGTCTAATTAAGAATAACGGGTGTCCTAGGCTTACTATTTTTTTAGGAGATTCTATATAGTTTAACCATGGAAAAAATATTGGTTCCAGTTTAAAATATTTTATGTAGTATTTGAGTCTTATAAAAGAATGCTCTTCGCAGACTATTTTTTATAGCATTTTAACTCTTTTGCAGGGACAAATATAATAATTGTCATAAATTGGGCTCTTAGGACAGATTAATATATATATATATATACAGTAAGGCACCGTTTATTTGTTTCTCATTTATACGTCATTTTCATGAAGTCCCGATTCATTACTATTTATTTTAATGCAAAAATGCTTCGTGTATACGACGCACAATATCGGTTATACGCAGTTTTAAATTTTCCTTAGTTTCGAAAATTTTGTCTCTGTGTTTATGTTACTCTTTAGGGAGAAATTGTGGAGAGTTGTACATTTAACAACCTTCTTGTAAAGACGAAGTTGACTTTTTAAAAATGTTTACAACTCACTTTGCCTATCAGAAGACGTTGGAAAAAGACTTTTCATGAACTTAATTCAATCCGTAATGCTGTAACTAATAATTAATGACAATCAGCAAATCGGGCGACTATGGATGGTTCATTAAATTCAATGTCTGTGCAAACAAAAATTACATCATGGTATTCAATGTATATTACATGAATCTTAAATGTATGCAGT
>JAWZYV010008300.1:0-47562 GCA_038373885.1 Cheiracanthium punctorium
TTTCAAAAATTAAAAACTTTCAGTTTTGATTCTTTTTTTTTAAAACATAACTTATTTAAAAATAACTATTAAAAAGCAGTTTTTTTTTTTAAGAATTAAGTTTACGTTTCACTTAAAATCTGTACACGTCTATCTGCCTGTTTGTTTACCTTTTAAAAATACGATAAGTTTTCGTGTACTACGTTAAGGCTAGCGAGATACTAGCTGGTTTATCTTAAAACATGTGTTTTTAATATCACATTAATTAATTAATGTGGGGGAGGGCAAAAAGTGAGAAAATATTTATAAAACTCCAGCCAGTTTTTGTTATCCAACCTACCCTTCCGCCACATTATACTAAATAGTCGGGAGTTTACCGTAGCACACACACGTGTATCTTTGTAGTATTTTCTTTTACATAGTTGACTTTTATTCGATATACCAGGTATTTCAATTGATCACTATGCCGTACTTTAAACTAGTGACACTTTGACATTACACTTACAAAATTTTCTAATACCATGCAGCTACTTTTTTATGCAAATAAATTTTACAGTGGGCTGCATATTTAAACAGATAGAAAAGATGACTTTTTGAGTTAAACCAATAACAATCTACCAAAATTGAGGCATTGATGATTAATCCAGTGTTCGAGATCATTGAAAATATTGTAATTTACCCATACATTTAAAATTGATTGGCAGGATACATTTTAAATACTGCCGATGCAAAACTAATATTGATGAAATATTTTTAGAAAACATTTCAACAAGTTTTTAGCTAAGATGCAGTCGATATTAAATGAAAAAAAGCTTTATTTGGTTTTACAAAAATATATCTAGTTCACTCTCCAATATGGGGTAATAATCCATATTAAGAAAAACACGTCCTACATCCAGGATTAAAACAATGGAAGTTGCTGTTTTCGATTGAATATTTTGAAAATATTTCAATCTATCTTTAAAATTAATTTGACTTGCTTCACATCCTAGAGTTCGAGTTAACCTCTAGGCATACGCGTGGCATTTTTTAAAGGATTATTTTAGCAGTATATTTTTCTGCGAGTTTCAAAACGAGACGCCTTTTTCTTACTACATAAAACCTTAAATAGTATTAACATTCAAACAACAGAGGAATGTTTCACGAAACGCGTTTTATAAATCCGTGAAAACAAGTCTTAAAATAGATGCATTCATTGTATAAACATAATGAGAAAGAGCGTCTACTTTTAGTAAACACAAATGCGAGGCTTGCGAGAAATCTCCAAATAACGTTCATACCTTTCAACGAAAAGTTCAAGTTCAAACCAAAATCTTTTAGGTTTTGACCTTTTCAGAAAGAATAATTCTTTAATCTATTCAGAAAATTCTATCCCATTTTTGGCCTCCCTCTTTCTAAGCTCCTGAAAGCAGTGTGCAAGGAAAGCTGCTGGGAGCAAATAACTAAATATAAGATGAAGAGTCCGAATAGAAAAGCTGAGTAGAGTTAAAAAGAAAAAAGATAACCTGAGCAAACCATTTTCAAAAGGTAAAAAAATGCTGTTTTATTTCAATGACTTTTTTTTAACCACCTTATCCTCTCTGCTTATCTGATGCCAACCAACAAGTATGTTTCCTTCAGCATTACGACAAAGAAGTTGGCAACATGAAAGGGACGAGGTTCTTAGATGAAATCTGATTTCGTTAAAAAAATAAAGTACCCAACATTTTCCAGTAGTGAGGTTTGGCTTCGTATTTTTTAGTTGCTTGAATGAATACAGTCTCAACGGAACTGATTGAAAATAAAAATAAAATATTTTTCAGGTTCTCAAGAAATAGTAAATCGTTATTAGTAGTTTTTTCAGGGCCATAGCAAACACTTTTATTGAAGAAGAGAGAGTGGCAAACTTGGTAACCGCCTAGGGCTGTCAAACTACAGAACTACTAAAAAAACTGTTTAATTCATGGCTATCAAATTGCCAAAATATGTCATTTATTTTTTATTATATACGGGTATATAAGTCAAAGCCCGTTTTTGAGGCAATTACAACGGGCTCTAGAAAAACATTCGACGAAACCATGTCTACACTCAATATAGTCTATCTTCGTCCACCTAAAATAAATAAGTTCATATTCAATTTTTATTATATATCAGAATCCAATTTCATGGTCTTCTGGAAACGCGCACAAACTTTCGGCATTCGAAAGATTTCGTTTTGTGTACACAGCCATTCTTAAATCCATGCAGACGATTTATTTGTGAAAAAAAAAGAAGAATTAAACTATGTAATCTGCAAAAACTATTTTAAAAGAATTGGAATCACACTTTCCTTTCAACGCCTGATGACCGTGATGAATATGACGTCATATCGATTGCAACAGCTCATTTTGTCATGCAAATGATTCATTTTTAACCCTCGGGAATAAAAGGGAGTTGAAAATAGCAAAAAATCGCTTAAAAGTGAGGGAACCGGTGGATTTTCAGATTTTTAAAGTAGCACAGATTATTTTTTATATTTTTATACATAATTATGAAAATTTTCAAGCGGATCGTGTAAACGGCGTAGATGTTATTACACTCTTTCTGCTTTTTAATCTTTTTGGAGTAATGGCGGTAAAATATTTATATTGAAGTGGTTGCCCGGAATGGTTACAGAGAAGAGAGTCAGGGATCATCGTAACTATGTAGTAGGATTCCAGAATTTTTTTCTTGTGTTGCGAGAGTTTTTTTAAATGCCCCAGGCTCTCAAGAGGCTTTACTCCGGGTTTTTACAATTTAACTTAACAACATTTATATATAGCGAAACCCCGATTTAACGTTACGCGCATTTAACGTTATCCCGCCTATAACGTCATTTTCCATTGGTGGTCCATTCCTTATAATGTTAAAAAATCCAGGTAATAACGTTACATTTCCCGTATTTAACGATTTTTTTCGGAATCAGAAAATTTAGTTTGATGATGAATTTCCTCACCGATTCAAGCGATCTTAATTGTAAAAGTAACGAAAGCGTTCAAGCTTTGAAGGTCAAGATTTTTTTTTTTTTTTCAAAAACTTTAATTCACTGCCAGCGCTTCGTTTCTCTCCAACCCCGAATCAGCGTTTTAGCGCATACAACGTTACTTCTTCTCGGTCCCTTGAAAAACGTTAAATCGAGATTTCAAATATATATATATAAGCTTCGATTATTTAAAAAAAAAGTATGAATAAACTAATTTCTGTCTGTTTTGCAAAGTATCTACGTGGTTTTCTCGGAATAATATATATATATATATATATATATCTTCTATTCAGGTACAGTAAAAGGTTGATTATCCGAATCTACTTTTGACATCAAATTCACTGTCAGTGTCATGTTTGTATATGACAAAATATATCATAAATGATTTTGCTGCAATTTGTTTTGTCCGTTTACATCACATTATTGTTAGTACAAAGAAATGTGAACAAACGAATACTTTGTTTTATAATCTAATATTGCGTAGCAGTTATCAAAAGTACATTGATATCTCTCTAGAACAAACAAACAAACAAAAATTCACTAAGAGATACGTCATTTTGTAATTTCGCCAAATCTATTACAATTAGAAAATGTAATGTAGTTTTTTTATTTTTTTAAGTTCAATATTATTCCCAAAGTTTTATCGACTGGAATTTTACAGACAAAATAGGAAGTAATATACATTTTATTTGAAAAACTGTCAATAGTTTCCCAAGTCTGCCAACTAGGCTTCCGATTTTGACAAGTTGACAGCAAGAGCCAACATTCGGAGATGGGGGGGGGGAGGTGACTCATTTGCGAGAGGTCCTCACAAATAAGTTCAGGGCTTCTTGTGCTTGTATGAAATATTTCTAAATAAATAAAGCTATTTTTAAAAAATTCGTTCCAATTCCCGTCTCAAACCTGCTAAAACGTACATTTCTTTTCTTTAGAAGTGGGCAGATATCCGTATGCGTATCCCAGGATATTTATAAGAAAATAATTTTTTTTTAATTAAATGCAACGTTTCTTCAAGTCTCTTTATGATATTTAAATTACTTTCAGATTAATTGAAAGAAATAAAGACGCCTAATTTATTTTAAGAATGTGTGTGAATGCACTACAATTTTCTGAAGTATCTTCCAGTTTCTTAAAGATCAGTCTATTGCTCTTACAACAAACGATTAAACCTATTAAAGACTGATTCCTATGAGAAACTACTGTTAAGAGGGAGGGAGACAAGAACAGTAATTTGAAGTATCTTTGTTTCATTAAAAATAGAACAACTTAAATAAGACTCACTTTAAACAAGTCTTGTCTTTATATTGTAATGAGTTGAGATTTTGTTAAATGATCATTTAAAACAGATTTCATTCCCATGACCATTGGCTTCAGACCACTTTTCAATCGAAAAATGCTATTTTAAATTCCTGTTGTAAATACTGAAATGAGCTTCTGCACTTCAGTAAAAGAGGTATAAATGATACTTTCAGCAGTTTGAACAGAAACATACCAGCAAGCGTCAGAAACAAATGTAAGTTTCGTTGTAATTTAAGCCATGCTTACCAAAGGACAGGGAGAAGATAATTATTTTCCTAAACACTCTTCTTAACTACATCGAATGTTAAAAATGGAAACAATAATTATGAAACTGCAGAGTTTTAGACCATTAAATAACGAAGTCTTGTTCATATTCATAGAAAATATAGTATAAAAAAATGCAAAATTATTTTTAGTTCGTTTTTTCTCCCTTCATAATCTTTTAAATGGTAAGAGATCACTGAACTATTTTGGTGATGCCAGATTCATTATCTTCCACACAAAAACTTGGATCAATTTTCGTACGAGTGTTTAAACGACTGTCACATTAATGCTTTTTTCGTTTGGTTTTGTGCGGTTCAGCCATACAAATTACACATCCTTGTCTGCCAAAATGCCTATTGTCATTTTTTTTCTCTTTCGTTACTCTGCCATCAGCATCGTTTTCAATCGGTTTAGGTAGCACCAATTACTAAGTAATTTAGTAGCAGAAAACGATTTGATTATAGTCGTTATCGAAAATGTCATTAGAGGAAAACTGCGACATTTTTAAATGCCATTTAAAGAAGGAATAACAAACTAAATTTTGATTCTAAAGATTCTTAAATAGATCAACTAATAGCTGCTAGGATTTTCTTTTTGAGTTATATATATATATGAGGAAATGCCATTAGGAAATTTATTTTTGAGTAACTGCGAATACTTTTTTAGTTAATTTTATAATCAATTGTAAAAATAGCTTATCATACTTGCTTTTATTCAGGACATACTTAAACATCGCATTCGTTTTGATTTTCTGCAAACGAAATTCATTATTCTAACTTACTTTGTTATTTTTACTTTCCGAACATGCAGCATGTAAAGAAAGTATTGTAATCATGAAACAATTCAACCCTTTTGATAAGTCGATGTATTTACTCTCTTGAGATTTTGATGTATCTACACATTCTGGGGTCTTCTCAATTCCCCAAAACTTATAGTTCTTAGAGGAAAAAAACGAAAGAATTTACACATACGTCGTATGAGACTCATTGTCTGAAGCGCTTCAAGTATTTAGAAAAGAATGATATACTTATAGAATGCGTAGGGGTTATAGTTTTTGTACAGGGTTACAAAAAAGAATTCTTGTACATTATGGTCTATAGACGCAAAATATTTGAAGTGCACTAGCGTATGAGCACTGCATTCGATTGAGTTTAATCAAATTTATTTAACTCTTGGTAAAGATTAAGTGTTCGGGAAGTCAAGTGGAGTCACTGAAGATATTTTAAGATGAAAACTCTTTTTAAATTACAACTTTCTGATTAGAATTGATAAAATACTAAACTAGATATTTCTATTCTCTACTTTCTTATGCAGAGTTGTATCTGTAAAAACTATGACATACATCTATAAATTACTTATCTTTGATAACCTTTATGTTCTTTTCCCCCTATTACACACTTGCATAAATATTAAATAAACTAATTTCATTTTATTACTTTTCCTTTAAATACTTTTAACCGTGTTTTGTATTTCACCATCGTATGAATGATAAACAATAATATCACTGATACTTTGCTTTGTTTACGCGTATTTCTTTTTTCCCTAACATACAGGCAATATTTAATGGTACCTAGTAGATTTTAACTATTAGACCATTTGACTTTTTTGTGGGTGAAAGCAAAAATCTTAGGGCTCTTAATTTTACCTTTTTATACCTTTTTTTGTATTGTTTAGTGCATCTTTATAGAGAAAGCTTGATTAATAAACATACTCGAATTTATTTACATCAAAACCTCCATACGGTACCTTAGTTATCAAAATTTTACTTTCCTTTAAAAAGCTATTCGTACTTTCACTATCATTTACGCTACCAATAATAAAAGATCAGAAAAGATCTAAACACATACAATAATAATAAAACGTATACATATAGATAGTTCATTTACAATCTTTCGGTACGAAGAAACCGATCACGTTATTAACCCTCTCGTCACCCTGAACCTCATATGAGGCTCCTACTTCAAATAGCAATATTTAGAGAGAAAACAATTGAATTAAGTATTTTTTTCTTTCAGTGATATCAATATCATTCATTCATGTAGAAAGTACAGGAGGCTCTTAACTAGATGCATAAATCGTGCTTAGATTGCATTACTAGTCAATTTAGTTCATTTTTTACAGTTTTCGCTTCATTGTTTCAGGAGAAAAATTAAGAAAATATTGACGCTGCTTTTTTACCGTTTTTTTTTCTTTTTAAGGTAAGTATAGTTTTTTTCTCATTCCTCAACCTTTACCTCATATGTGCATCCCTTTAAATTAATTTTAGCATAACGAAATGCTTCGAAAATGCAGAAATTAATATTAGAAAAATCTAATATTAATCGACATTAGAAAAAAATAATTTTGCATGATTTATAATAGTATTTCAGATGCATTCAATGCTAGACAGATTTTTTTTTTTCTGATTTTTCATAATTCGGTGACGAGAGGGTTAAAAATTGCGTATAAGCAACACTAAATGATTTTTTTCCCCTAATGAGCGGGCACTTGCTCATCAAGCATTTTGCCACTACACAGGCCCAAATTACTGGCCATTTTATGATGCAGGCACTCAGTTCGCGCCCAGCGTTACTTCCTATGAAAGGATAACAAGTAAAAGTAAACATCCAAGCCTAAGCCAGGAATCGAACCCGGGCTGAAGATGTGATAGAATTGTCCTTTATAGCCACTACACCACCTGGGCGGCGCAACAATCAATGATGGTCAGTTTATCATTCGGATGTAAAATATAAGGAAGAAAAACAAAAATTTGATGGACCTGATGAAATTACATCACAAGCTTCTTGTCTTAGATCATGCACACACATATTGATTTTTTTCTTTTGAAAAAGCAGTTCTATAAGATTTGTAGGCATGTGGCCAGAAAAATAATTCGAAAGTCAAGGGCAAAACTTGGGTGGGACAGAATTTCTCAAATAAATGTTCGATTTTCATCTTTTGTTTAAGATTGTAGTTCTAAAAATCATGTGACTTTTTCACATACAAATAATTATGTCAGGGACTTGAAAATTTTTTGGAACTCTCAATATTTGAAAGCTGTTCTACACCCCCGTATTGGCTGTGAAAATTTCACAAAAATTACTTAAAATCGAAAATTTTTAAAAAAATTTTACTTTTTGAAAAACTGTTCAATTCTATGTTTATTTTTTTTTTCTGAAATTTACATGAGAGGCACATTTTTGTTGTTAATTTTCATCACAGTGTATAGTGCAGCTTATGAAGAATCATCCTGATTTGCTGGGAGTACCCAGAGCAGTTAGTTTATTTTGATTTCTAGAACTTTAAAAGATGGTTTTGTTTCTTTGCACTGCAGCCTTAAAGGAATAAAACCTTTAGTGTGTATGTGTGTGTGTGTGGAGGGGGGGGGGGTTAAGACCTGATTAGCGCACGGACATTCCGAGCCTTTGTTCTTTCGAGATCTTTGTTCCGAGCCTTTGGGCGCTACATGAGAGTAAGGGAGTAAGGGTCAACGAAATCGAAATGTGCTCGCACTCCTTTTACAGTAGGACCATTGCTTGGAGGAAGCATGACTAATGGCAACTCACCCAAAAAGAAAATGTGCAGGAGCCGATTTTCAACGAAAAATTCCTTAAACCTTACGAAGCAACTTATACAACGTAGAATGTTTTAAGACATAAAAATGATTATTTAATCAAGATGTAAAAGTAAAATACAATAGTTCGGTAATAATAATATGTTGGATGGTATTTCGGTATTATTAATTTTCAATCCTTAATTTCATTCTTTTCAATATTTTTGTATTTACTTTCCTAACGTTCATATCCTAGCATTTATTTCCTTTAATCTGTTACGCTCCGATTAAAATCTAACTCCGTAGTTACCTCGTGATCAGGAACGCTGCTGCGCTGCATAGGCTCCGCCTGAATGATAAGTTTATGTGAAATAACTGGCTGAGACTATACCGTTCAGCCAAAAAAAAGGTGTGGTATAATGTTAGCGCTATGAAATGGTAACAGAGTAATTATTATTGCTATTATTTTTTACAAAATTTGTTTTATTTTAAATTGAAATCAAAATGTGGAAATTTTTATATTCAAACGATTTTTTTTGGAGGGGGAAGGGGTAGGGGGGGGGGCTTTGTTTAGTTGGGGCCCGGGCGTTAGCCTCGAGTGCCCTGCTGGATATCAGCAGCCGACACACGTAATTCGATACTGGCAAAAATTTTTCACTTTCAAGAAGACTGCCTACAAGGAAGCAGCCCTATTCTCTCCTCCCCTCTCTCTCTCTTTCACAAATTAATTTTGTTTGAACTGCGGATAAGGAAATGGGACTGTGGCGATCTCACACACTCGCACAGTGTTTGCTTTGCTCTAGCCCCGCAGATAAGACGCAAACGTCGTTCAAACAGTGTGAGAGGAGACCTTCGATCATGGGGCGTAGAATTCTACTCGCTAGATCTATCTATCTCCCACTTCGACAGAAACAGCGCGCAAGTCAATATTTTTTCAAGACTGACATTTTCTGAGAATGATAGCATCGAAATCAGGTGCAGTGGAACTGCTCAGCGATAAACTTTCATAGTTGGAAAAAGCGCAGCGGGAGAAGTAAATGCAAGAGACTTAATTAAAAAGAGACCCTTTTATTGATGACAGCTGGCTGTGCGGCACAGCCAGCTGCGTCAAAAAAGGGTCTCTAGATCTGTGGCACGCGATGAAAGCTTCGGTCGTCCGCCATCTTGCTAGTCGTTAAGTCGAGCGATGGCAACGGCTGCCGGCCTTTCCTCAGCATGGGACAATCTATCCAGCTGTTCTCGCATTCTCCCATTTTTCAGCAGATGTCAGTGCTGTTTAAAAAGAATCGTGACCATTTTTTTACGGGAAATGACGTGCTAAAATGTAAAGGATTCTCGTGGCTTTTTGACGCTATGTCACCCGCAACTATTTTTATAGAAATCAAATCTATTCTTCGTGACTGGCAACAGTCAAAACGTCCGAGTTTGGTGTTCCCAGAGCGGGAACACTGCGCGTTAAAGGGATAACGGCCTTTGAACAAGCTTGTGGTATTTGGATAAATTCTATTTGCGCAAATACTACTGTGTAATGAATAGTTATTATGTTCTCTACCTTCGTCCACAAGACATAAACGGCAAGTATCCCCTATCTGTATCTATACCGGATCGTTGGAAAGCAAGATTCGCGGATACGGATATGAGATACGGATTTGTTTTTACATCCGCGGATGCAAATGCGGATCTTATTGTCTGGAAATTATTTTGGAGAATAGATTATCTTTGAAGTGACAATTTCACGCGCATAAAGCATTCAAATCTAGTGTAATGCATGGGTTGAAAAAATTGTTTTAGTGGTTAAAACCACGGTTTTTTCTTTCTATAAATGTTAACAGTTGTGTGTTAAAATATGGAATTGTGTGTGTTGTACTATTAAGCCAAGTAGGTTTTCAAATTTATAGAAACTCTTTTTATAACAGTAGTTCGAAAAATCATGTGATATTGGTACATAGATATTACTGACTACGTCAGATACTTCACTTGAATATCTTTAGGCTATCTTTAGGCACTGTAATAAACGGTAAAGCTATACCAGTTAAGAAACTTCCAAAAAAAAAAAAGTTCTGTATCGGAACAAGAGGATGTTATTGTACTGCAACATTAAAAACAAATACCAATTACGGACAAATACCACTGGCGTAACTAGGTACGGGTTAAACTCTCCATAGAAAGATTTCAGCTCCCATTAAGAAAACTATACATTCTGTAAGAAATTGAGCCTTTTAGTGTGGAGAGGAGAAGGAGGGGGGGGACGCGGGAAAGGTCCAGCATTTGTGATAAACAAGAAGATTCACTTAAAAATCATATAAACAATAATTATTAATTTTTAAATGATATAATTTTCGTTTAATTACAAAATAAATAAATAAATGAATAAATAATAAAAATAAAAATAACAGCATAATACGATTTTTTTTCATTTCTTTATCTTAACCTGATACGGATATTCGGCACACTTCTACCGCTATTTATAGTCACGGATATTTGAATGTCTCCCTGTACCAAGCGCTTGCGCAACGCTGGTCTGTAGCCGAGATATTCGAAGAACCCACGTTGTAAAGCGACGTTAAACACACAGAAAAGGGATTTGTGTAGTGTTCACGTCGTAGTTTTGCGCTTTCTGGTGCAGCTTGATACAGCGAAAATTACAGCGTGGCGGTTTGAACGGCCGAGAAAAGGCTAGAAAGTAAACATTGCAAACACACAAAATCCCCTTCTCCAGCTCTATCTAAAATTTCCCGACAGCATTTCGCAATTCATCGATCTCTCTTAGGGTATCCCTTCCACATCTTGGCCTGACGTAGCCAGAGACGTCTTTGAAGAACGCTTCCATTCATGTTTAAGAGAGTTTAACAAGGAATTATGCCGCGAATCAGATTATTATCGGGATGAGGTGGCATCAGTTCATCCGACCGTGTCTGAAGCTGATGGGCATCAACAAAACAGTGTGCAAATAGCGTTTCTGTGGCGAGTGGAACACGATGAACGTTTGAAGAAGCACGCCACGCTGTTTATTTTATCGCTTTAAACTACGCGAAGAGTCATTCGCATATGTACAGGATTGCCATGAAAAAACTTCAACGATATATGGATCTCTAGCCGCCGTTCCGTTCAACCAATCGTGATGAGATTTCAGATATAGTTATTCAGAGGTATGCGCTTGAGAGTGAGATTGTTTGAGGCAACTGAGTTCTCATGGTTATACCTACAGTAAAAGTATTGTTACGAATTTTCGGAACAATCCGCTGTTCTAGAGTTTAAAATAGTTTAAAATTTATATTCTACGCGCCAAATAGCTACATTTTGCTTTTTGTTGCATCAAAATCGGTCAACTAGAGCCGGAGATACGGAGGTTTGGGTTTCCAATTGATTTGTATGGCGTTTCTAGAAATCTCGAGAAGTATTGGTCCCAGGTCTTCGGTAACTTCACCCTTGAGGACTTATTTCTGGCACCAAATTTGGCGATATTTCGCCAAAAGTCTCCAAGATTGGAGACAATTTGGTCGTTGGGCGTGATTTTCCCAATGGGGCTTGTAAAGTTGGTTTTTCTGCATTAAAATCACATAATAGTCTAATGATTCAGCTGTATTCCTATGACGTAATCAAAATTCGAGCTTTAAGGGTAACCTTCGGGAAATTTCTAGTAGCTTCTGCGTCATCTATAAAAGGGAAGCTGGCTGCCCAGTTCAGTCAGTGTTCATCGAGCTCTCTTTGAGTGAGTTTGCTGTGTTACGCTTTGTATTGACGCTATAGATGCGGTATTTTCCCCTGGTTTTCGCAGTTGATTTTTAAGTGCTGTGTGTAAATTCTTCATGCTGTGTCTTAAGGGATTGTGTACGATATCCCTTGCATATTTCCACTGAATTTTGCATGTAGAAGTATTTTATTTTGTGTGAGAATGACAGCATTTGCGAAAGCTTCGGTACTGAGTGGACTGTTATAAACGAGCTACTGGCCGTTAGTGCCTGTGAATTTTGTACAGCTGATTGTTCGACGAAGTTCTAGAAGCAATAAGCTTTGTGTTCCATCCTGACCAGTGGACTCTTTACTAGAACTTTCTACACCAACAGGACTATAGAACGACGAACCGAGGAAACAAGCAGAGTATTCTGCAACAATATTTTGAAAATTTTCAATGGCGACACCTACTTTTTTCCCCCGTGCAAAAGTTGAACAGTGGATTTAAAAAACACAAATGGCGCTGGAACGATACTGACGCAGTGGTTGTTAAATAAAGCGACACCAGTCAACTGCTTTAAACTAAAAAGAACACATTTTAATGAACAATATACAGGTACACAACGGCAACCGTTCTGTTGCACTGAACCGAACAACACATGAAGTTTAAATGTCCTTATATACAGTCACGCCATCTCTCGGGCGTACATTTGCATTTACCTGGTTTCTTCTTCTCTTGGACGTCGGAACGAAACCTTGTGACTCTGACAGATACACGTATGATGAAAAATGGCAGCGTAAAAAATTTGTAAGGAACCGAAGTCAACATAGAAAATGATAAAGTGCATTGACATAATTCGTGTTAATTCACTGGTATAGACTGTAGAAATGTTAAACTAACAGGGAAGCACTTTAAAACTTTTTATTCCAATGAAAACAATTTCCCACTCCTTTCTTGGACTGTCATTGGTTCGTTAAAATGCTCTTTGCAAATGTATAATTCCCTGTGCAATTAGCTTTTTGATATAGCATTGTCAAATAATTTCAAGAGTTTTCAGTTTTCTCAATTTCGCGAGAAAAAGTTATTGATTTTTTTTTTAACCAGCCCCCCTAAACTAAAATCCTGGGTGCGCCACTGATGTGGACTATGTACATTTGTCTGAGTAAGTAAAAGAATTGGAGAGTTTACAACAGAGTACTTATTTAAATACTCACATAAAATGAATGCCAAATATCGTCACAGGCCAAACAAAAATAAAAAGCAACGTAAACGCTGAAAATGTAAAATAAGAGTAAAAAAAGAAATTGTACATTCTTAAAAAAATTAAATATTCAAACTGGAGACATGAATGGTGAATCTAAAGTCGTATTCGGATATAAAAAACAGAATTAGTTGCATTCATCAAAGAACAACAACCACAAATTAAGATGTAGAAACCACGAGAGAACGTCTCAAAAAATGTCAAGAATAAATAACACCCTTTTAAATTCGTCCTTTTAATGTTACTATTTCGCCTTGTTTTATGCTGACTCCTGTTTCGAAGGTCACGAGAAGACTGCACCAGCAACAATTCCCAACATCGTAGCTTTCAGGTAATAACAAAGGTGTTCCTTTCCCCCCCCCGTTATTTAATTTCCCTGCTTTATAGCTTTTCTTTTATCTCCATTTGGATGTTGTTAGAAAGGATACGTTTTAGAAGAGCGTAATTTATGATTCGAGTGTATCTAAGTAAGACTCAGAAAAGTAAGAGGAGAAAAAAAATAGCAAAATTGCATCCCCGAAACAAAAAACAAGTTTCTTTTTAATTAGAAAAAATGTTCAAATACCCTCCAAAATCTTAAACTCATGTAGTCTTGTTTAAAACTGTTTAAATTAGAGTTCTGTTTAAGTCGATAGATTCACCATATAAAATTTACCATAAGATGTTTAATATTACTAAAGATGAATCGTGTATCGCCTCAGGGACACAACTAAGGACATGGAAGTAACAGGGCACGTACCCTGGGCTCCATTTACTAAAATGGAACGGCCGAAATCAGTTATTGTTTCATAAGAGGGAGTCGCGCCCTTATTAAGGTTACCACGGATGACGTAAATTGTAGATACGGGACTGTACCGTCTAATCTAAAACATTCCTTTGTATTTAAAAGGGTATACATACCACAATCTAAAAAAATATCTGATCTAAGGAATTAGATCAGATATTTTTTTAGATTTCTAGGCAAAATATGCAAAATAAATGGATTAACTGACCTTTTAAAATAAACATTTCTAAGTACTTCTAAATCTACATTTGGCCTGTAAAAATTAAGCTGGCTTCACGAATATACTGAATATACAGTTACCACTTCTTTTGGATTTAAATGTCAAGAGAAACTTTTTTTTAAACACTAAAACTTGTTCTAAAACGATTTAAATTCATCTATAAAATAAAATTCATATCGTAAAATTAACTAACAATGCCACATGCATAAATTTATTTCAGAAGATCTCTTCCGGGAAAAAAAAGAAACAGTAACAATGCATGCAAAAGTGCAAAAGAACCTATGGACGTCTTTTGTTTCCCCGGAAGATAAAAACCCATATTTTAATCTCATTTGCATATAAGACGATTGTTAATCGTAGCGATAAAACTGTAAACATACATGCGTGAAACAACGGAACAGGGAAGAAATCACAGGTAATGGAATCTTTTCGAACGACCATGACACGTTTTTTTTTTTTTTTTTCCCAAGAGTGTTTGTTGTGATCGTGAGTCAGCAACGCTACTCCATCGGTCATGACCTGTCAAAGTAGTCTGTCTGTCCGTTTGTCGATCCAATCCACGCCACACCAGTGTAGAATAAAACACAAGAAAAAAGGTTAATTCCGTTTAGTTTTCAAAATAAACTGTACTTTGCCTCCGATGTTCCTTTTCATTCTTATTCTGGTTCGATATTTCTGGAAGTTTCTGGGAGGGAGGTAAAGGTCACTCGTGATGGACTGGGAAAAAGACTTGAATAAATGTTTTATATATGCTATGAAAGAGGAGTCTTACTATCCATGTACTTACCGTAAGGTTACATTAGCCTGCAATTTTGGCCAGAGGGTTTGCTCATTACGGGTTATGCGTTGTTGAGTCTCTTTTGTAAACGACTTGGAGCCAGTTTCCCAAAGAACGTCTGAGGTGGTCATCTCATTCGTGAGATGTTTTATAATTGTATTTTTAGAAAAAAAAAATGAATTCATTTTACGATTTCATATTCAAAATGCCCTCTCTTTTAACTTCTATTATCTTCTGATGGGCGAGCTCTCCTCTGTCAAGTATTGCCACAGCCCGTTCCCCGATCACTGGTCATCTTTACTACGGGGCACATCCATAACTGATGATTTGGAAACAGCGATACTTGAATTCTGTGGACATAACAGTATGGTGGATAGGATTGGCGAAGCCCCTCATATATCAGGCGTCGCAGTCGGTCCTATTTTTTTAAAATTCCTACCTCTATACATAGGCGTAGAGTTATATGGGCCCGTGGGGCTCGAGCCCCCCCCAATAAATTGATAATAGGGGCTGAGCCCACCCAATAATTTACTACTAAATACAGAAAACTAATTTATACTAACATAAAAAAATGTATTTCACGCCATTTACAAACGTTTAAAAAAAACCTTTACTTGTACTTTTAAAAATTTTCTTCTTTTGATTTTAATCATGATTTAGTATTCATTGTGACGCCACGTAACACACAATGTTACTATAAGCTGCCCTCGCCAGGCTCTGGTCAATTAAAATCGGATTATGCAATGTAAAGTATGAAATGAAGAAAAGTTCAGATGTGTCTAAAATGCACTATCTCATCGAAAATGTTTTTTTTTTCTGTTTTGGATTTTTTAATTTGCTTCTATTTTTAACTTATAACATGGTAGAAAGATGCTAACATGGATACTTACCTTACATAGGTGTTTAATTCTATGGACCTATAGAGCTCGAGCGCCTCCAATAATTTACACTTATATATAGTAAGTCATAGCTGCCAACTACTACGGAACCACTTTTTGTAAACAGTATATTTTTTAATTATTTTTTTTCAAAATAGTAACCAGCTCGCACGCGCAGCACAAAAATGTTGCTATATTTTAAGCCGAAAAATCATGCAGAAAAAGTGGTTAATTATATTCCGTAGTAGTTGGCAGTTATGGGTAAGTTATATGTACCTGAATCAGTGGCGTAGCCAGAAATTTTTCATGGGGGGTTACGACTTTTGTATGGCAAAAAATTCCTCACGGGGGTATGACCCCCCCCTAAACCCCCCCCTTGGCTACGCCACTGACGTGAATATATGTGGTTGTGGGGCCCGGCCCCCCCAATAATTTTGAAAACTTTACGCTTATGCCTCTATAAATAATGGAGTAAAATGTTCTGCTGCTTCAACAGTTGTTAAATGTTCTTTTAGATGTTAAAGTTTTGCCTATCAAACCATTAAAATACTAGGCTATATAGATAAAACTTTGATGAAGGTAGGAATTTTTAAAAAATAGGATCGACTGCGACGCCTGCAGGAAACTTTCAGCTCCCCCTAGAAATGTTGGGTTTTCTGCAGCAAAAAATGGAGGGTAATAATCTTCAGAAAATCATATAATCCCTATCAGTTTGGCAGCCAACGTATTATTCCTGTGAAGGCAACCAAGTTTTATTGAAAACGCGAACCTGAGTTGTAAAACAGAATAAGTAAGTATAAATTAAAGTATGCAGGTTGAAAATTCCCTCATCTTCACAAGCTGCCATTTTCAATTCTAAGAGGGTAACAATTGTGAATTGGATGAGCTAGTTCACTTAAAATAAATGAATCTCTGTTGAAGAGTTAACAATGTATTGTAATTATTATTTTTTCCTCTAATACATGCCCTTGGGATTTCCATCTGGAGTAATTATCCTCTCGTGCATGCAACTCATATTCAAAAACAGATTTCAATAATCTATTTTGAATGCGTAATTAGTTTTCAAATAAAATCAATTACTGAGCTGTTAAATATTTTTTTCCCCTCTGAATCTTACTTAGCGTCAACTGTTGCAACTTTTATAGATGATCATCACCTTCGAGTTTTAGAAGTTGAAAGACAAAGGAATACTGGAGGATGAAAGCATAGAGACTGTTAGGTGCTAGTTGGCAGAAAATGTACTTCATCGCTTGCGTGAAAAATGGAATAGCAATCAGACTAACAATTAAGGCCAACGATTTGTTTAGTTGCAAAGACTCTTAGAGTTATGAAACGATCCATAAATTGACTAAAAACTGTATAGAAATAACCTATTCACCACATCTAGGGATGCATACAAAATTTTAGACCAAGGGCGATCCTCAGTGTGATCTACTAACAAAACTCAAGAGCAGGGGCGTAAAAACGGGGGGATTAGTGGGGTTACAACCCCCCATGTGGAATTAAGTCATACAAAATATATTTTCTTCACTCTTTAATCACACGGACGTATACATATATATGAGTTGCAGTAGTCGTAATCCCCCCACCCCCCTCCCTATGAAAAATTTCTGGCTACGCCATTGCTCAAGAGAAGAAAAGAATTAAATTGTATATTTTCTATGTTTCATTACGACCTCAGGATTACCATAATTTCACCAACATTCGACTATTTAAAATAAACCTACTGATTAAGCTGCATGTCCTTGATGGTTCACATCTTGCCAGTAACCCTTCAGACGAAAATTTTCTTTAAAAAAAATATCCGTGATGCGACAATTTTTTTTTCAAGAACGTTATGCTTTCGAGCATCCTGTCACATAGGCAGTCTCTATTGTTATTTTCTCAGAAACAATCGTAAAGGGTCTGAGAAGCTGAGTGATACGATATTCATTCCAACCAGGCAAGCAATAACAGGCCACTTGTATCATTTGCAAAGTGACATGCAGAAACGAGAGACAGGCACTCATTACATACGGCGCCGTTCTTACACTATGTGTCTACAAGACACTTTTTAATACGGCCGCAACCAGAAAAATCGCGGAGAACAAGTGTCTAAGTGCTGTGGGGAAAGGTGGAAGTGGATGGAAAAATTAATGGTTAACGCTCTCTTACATAGTAACACCAACAAAACTGGATCTTCCAAATGATTCGAGTCTGTGTATTGATGGTGGAGTTCTTAACTGTTTGCATACCTATTTAAAAGACTTATCTGAAAATGAATATGATTTTTGGCATTTAATGTTTTATTTAGTGATAATGAACAAAAACGCACCTGATATTTTTTAAAGGAATTTTGTTTTAAATCAGCTAGCTCATTGATCCAGATTTGCCTTCATCTTTTGAACATTCTGTGATATTCAGCGATTCATATTACACTAACATCACTTAGATTCAAATTAGGATTACCGAATTACCAGTAAAAATCACAATGTGATTTTTACAGGTGAAATTATAACACTGACAGTGTAACGTATGGTCATTAATTTACATAGCACCATAAGCGTAAAGTTTTCAAAATTATTGGGGGGGCCGGGCTCCACAACCACATATATTCACGTCAGTGGCATAGCCAAAGGGGGGTGCTAGGGGGATCATAACCCCCCATGAGGAATTTTTTGCCCTACAAAATGTATATTCTTCACTCCCTTATCATACACCCGTATACATATATGTGAGTTGCAGAAGTCGTACCCCCCCCCCCATGAAAAATTTCTGGCTACGCCACTGATTCACGTACATATAACTTACTCATAGCTGCAACTACTACGGAATATAATCAACAACCTTTTCTACATGATTTTTCGGTTAAAATATAGCAAAATTTTTGTGCTGCGCGCGTGAGCTGGTTACTATTTTGAAAAAAATAATTAAAAAACATACTGTTTACAAAAAGTGGTTAGTGGTTAATTATATTCCGTAGTAGTTGGCAGCTATGACTTACTATATATAAGTGTAAATTATTGGAGTCGCTCGAGCTCTATGGGTCCATAGAATTCTACCCCTATGTAAGGTAAGTATCCATGTTAGTATCTTCCTACCATGTTATAAGTTAAAAATAGAAGCAGAGGAAAAAAAACAAACATTTTTGATGAGATAGTGCATTTTAGACACATCTGAACTTTTCTTCATTTCATACTTTACATTGCATAATCTGATTTTAATGAACCAGAGTCTGGCGAGGGCAGCTTATGGTAACATTGTGTGTTACGTGGCGTCACAATGAATACTAAATCATGATTGAAATCAAAAGAAGAAAATTTTTAAAAGTACAAATAAATGTTTTTTAAACGTTTGTAAATGTGTCAAATACTTTTTTTTTATGTTAGTATAAATGAGTTTTCTGTATTGAGTGGTAAATTATTGGGTGGGCTCAGCCCCTACTCACAATTTATTGGGGGGGGGGGCTCGAGCCCCACGGGCCCATATAACTCTACGCATATGCATAGCACATAAGTAGGGTACATTTGCCCGACCTGTGGCTGAACGCGTTTGCGTTCTCAACTGGGAGACTGAAGATGCCTGGTTCAAAACCAGCTCGAGTCCGCCGACCTAACCTTTCGGAGTTTCTCGTGGTTTTCTACGAAACTTCGCGTAAATACGGGTTAGGATCCCTTAGAAAGTCCATCAAGGAGGGAAATCTCCTCCCCTCGGTCCAGATTCCTGGCCGTAACACTACATTTACGTTTTCCTCTCAAGGGTGCACACTTTTGGCGGGTTTTTGGAGTGTTTTAGTGGATAGTTTATTTTCAATGCTATGAATAAATGGTTACTGATTAAGATCCTGAAGCAGGGGTATTAATAAATGACACAAGCATATAAATTTAAACATTTTATTTCTTACATATTAATATTTATAAGTTGCTTAAGTAAAAAGAAACACTTTGAATGAGGAATAAAAATTTGAACAATACTGATTAGCACACCACCACTCTTCGATAGTTCTCACTTTTTATACAGTACAGTGAAACAAATGACAAAGTAATTATCCTTAAAAATCCTTCACAGTTAATTATTTGACTTTTTTGGTCATCTATAATCAAATTTAATTTTTACCGGGACGTGAAGTAAACCGGCCGGGACACCGGGATTTTGTCTGCAAACCGGGACGTCTGGCAAGCGTACATATAAGTCACCGGAGTCACGACAGGAGAACAAAACCTTTTCGTTGTTTGAACTCATGGGCATAGCGTGGGGGATGGGGACACAGGGGGGGTACGTGCCTCCCAACTTTGTTTCAAAATCGTGTGATTTTCAACGTTTGTACGAAAATTCAAAGGAAACTTCCCCTTTCTGCTCTTAAACTCAATGTGCGCTCCCCGCAAATTTTCAGTCAGGCTTGTCTATTCTTGAGCTTACTAAATGGTTCATACATGTTTATGGTTGCATAACATGTTTATAAAATAAAAGAAAAAAACCCCAAATATATTGCAAGAATGTGAAATCATAACATAACATCAGGGCCTGATTACCGAAAAGGCTCGGGTAGCTTGAGCTTTCCCTCAGAATTTGAAGAAATGACTGAAAAACTGATAAAAATTCAAAATTTTGTTTTTAAATGATCCTTTAAGTTATTGTAAAGATTTTTAATGAAGTGGTAAGCTATTTTAAGGTTTTTCAGAAATCTTGATACTTCATGTCGCAACATTTCTAAATTGGTTTAAGTTTGCGATGTTTTTGCCGGAGACATCTGCTCCAGTTGAGAAAATTTTTTGTATTATGGGGAACATTGGGTCGGCAGGAAGGGGTAGACGTTCAATATATAATGTCAAACATCTTCTAAATGTCAAAATTAATTCTGAACTTCCATGTTGTGATTTTATGATGTCCTCAAAACGAAAGAAAGAATTCTCCAAAAAAGCCATGCCTAATGAAAAATACGAATGAATAAATAAAGTTTAGTGTTCCAATAAGCAAATGCTTTTAGTTTACTTTTTAAAGTAATTTCAAGACTACTGTAAAATCTCGTTACAATGAACTAAGCTATTATGAAGATTAATGAATAAAATATTTATTATCAAAAGAAGTTATTAGAACTAATTAAATCAATGAAATTTCCTTTAAACGAATAAAATATTTGTATCAAAGAAAATCATTAAAACTTTACGTTTCCCAAACAGTAAGGGGATGGGGGGGGGGCGAAATGAGACTGAGCTTACCATCACTTCAGAGGTTTATCGGGCAGTGTATAATGTCCGTAATTTCTTTATAAATCCCAGTTTCAGCTCAATGAAAATTGAGTTGACAGTGAGTTAAACAGACATGCGAAAATAACAACCATCTCGTGGAAGAAAAATACAAATGGCTCCTGCCAATTATTCCCATAAACCATATTTAATAGCAAAAGTTTTCTACGCGCGTGTGTGTGTGTGTGTGTGTGTAGATAATTAAAAAAATAATAGCCATTCGCCCATCTCGTAAACATACATTCATTTACTTTTGTCACTGATTTAAGATTAACCAGTTTCAGTAGATATTCAAGTAGCTTTGACACGAATTCTTTATTCGCAATGATATTTAGTTTCATTTCACATATTTACTGGAAAAAATAGGGCTATGCTAAGGCACATGCAAAACCTATTACAGTAAATCCTACCAAAAACGAACTTTTTATGAAAAATCTTGTTTTAAATGGAAATATTTTCTAGCACGTTAAATTACTCCTTTATTACACGAAGCTTATTTTCAGCGGAAAAATATTTCTAGGAACAGATGAGAGACGAGACGGAGATTGGAAGCTGTTATGCGAGACGAGACAGGCATATTTTCGATTACAACATAGAAATTCTGCGATACGCGACACAGCTTTGCAGTTGCTATGCGAAACGATACCCCCTTTTCTCGTCTCGCATCCATTCCTAAACGAATCGCTGCCTTGCGATTCTACTTTCAGACAGTTCTTGATGTATCATATTTTTATAATCAGTGTCCACAATCTTAATACCGTGTTTAGACTTACAATAACTATTTATACTTATCGCACAATCTTCTAACATAGGCGACGCCGTTATAGGAAATAAGTTAGAAATGTTCCGGAGACTGATGACATAAATATAAATGAGGGCCCTCAAAACAATTCTGAAATAATATTCTCAGTACATGCATCATGATAATCGATTGCGTCGAAGATAATTGCTTCGCTATCAAAAGGATAAGCAAATTAGATTTATTTGTTTGAACAGCAACCTGCTTTACACCACCTAATTGATGTTAGATGCGCACAGTAATTATGGATGTTTTGCAGTGACTGATACAGTTGGTTGTACGTCTATTCTAATAAAATGTGATGATGTTCCAGAAGAAAGGCATTTGTTAGTCAGAGACTACAGGTAAAAACCGATTGTTATGTATCGCTTCTTGTACGAATTCACCTCGAGGCCGTTGTTATGAGTCGTTCTAATTCGAAGTTTGCATTCACAAAGTTGGATGCTAATGAGATGTATATTTTTGCTTTAATTTCAATTCCTTATTGCAAGTAACCTCAGGGTTAAATAATTTAAATAGAACTATCTGGAAATCCCTTAAAGAGATTCCTTAAATCTTTAAATTTTTTACAAAAAAAAAAAAGGTCTCTTGAAGATAAATAGATACGATTCGAAATTACAGGTTCTTCTTCGCTAATATGGATCTTTTTTCTTATGGATAGTTGATTCCACGGATATAAATACGCGACTCATGAATTCTCCTGCAGCTCGCGTCTTTTCTCCTTTCTTACAGTGCTTTCCAAAAGTTTGAGCGCGAAAATAATTTTTAAAAGAACGTTTAAATACTGGGTGCGTCAAAAGTTCGCGCAAACTTTAAAAAATCATTTAAAAAGAACAAATGATGATAAAAAAAGTGCGGTTTGCACGAATGGCATCAGAAAGGTGGATTTTTTAAAGAGCAATAAAAAAAAAAGTTCAAAAAATGACCAATAGGTGGCGCTGCTATGCATGCACCAAGATGATTTATGCAAATCAGGTTGCCAATAAAACACTTAAATGCACGTGGACTCTCCTATCAATGCCAACATCATGCTGCAGTTACAGAATAAAGCGTTGATTATCAAGCTCTTTTATAAGAATGAGGAATCAGCTACAGACACACTGAGGAAATTTCGCACGGCAAAATAAATCTTTGAAACTATAGAATTGTATTAGTCTTGTGTTTATGCTCATTTTATATTGATGAATTTTTTTATTGCTCTCACTTCATTTGCATCAATTTACTTCACATATTCAACATCAGCACCACCTATCGGTCATTTTTGAAAAAAAAAAAATTCTTAAAAAAATCCACCCTCTTCTTAATGCCATTCGTGCAAAACGGACATTTTCATCATCATTCGTTCTTTTTTAATGATTTTTTAAAATTTGTACGAACTTTTGACGCACCCGGTATTTACTTTATTATGTCAGTGTTTATAACGTGTTAAGAACTTATAGATTTAACCCTTTAACAGTGTCTCATATATTCAAGGAAAATGTATTAAAAGCGAGATATTTTTTTTTTTTTTTTTTTTAGGTTTACTTTTGTTCTTTTCAACAATACAAAGATTAAAAATTTGTTATTTTATTAAAAAAATTAATTGAAAAATAGTAGAAATTTTATTTGGTATCAAATGTGCGGAAAGCCACGGAGATTTAAAACTCTGATTAAACTGCAACTCCTTCACAAAGAGCTGTGCTACAAGAGACCATATGTACCACCTTTCCCTCTACTGCTATCGAGAAAATAAAAATAACAGACCAATATCTGGTGAAAATAATGAATTAGGTAACAAAAGCCTATCAAGAAGAGAAAATGAATTCAAGTCGGGATTCACGGTTAGAAACACTAATCTTTCCGTGATGTCCGAACTCAGTTCGGGCATCACGGATTCTGTATGTTTGAGTTATCCGAACTGGACTCATCATTGTGAGTCCACAGTTCTAGTGGACGCATCATCCTGATGCCAGAGCTCAGTTAGGGCATCGCGAATTCTGAACATGTGAGTTGTCCGAATTGGACTCAGGTGACACTGACAAAGATTTAGAATTCTGTTTTACTCTTTATTTTCAACCAAAAATTTTACAAGAATACAAAAATAGGCCAAGAAAGAACAAAAAAACTTAAAAAAAGTCAAACACAAGAGCCTTTTGTTACATACAACTGAGTAAAACTAACAAGTTACACTTGATTAATTCTCATTTAGATCGAAATAGCTGAAACGCAGAATTTTCCATTGGTAACACTATATTATCTCTGACTCTAATGATGTCATGCTGTGTGCATACGTATCTTAAAAAAAAGAAGAAAAAATACAGATTTCCTTCCGCATTTTCTTCAATTATTCAACATGTTAGATTATATGTTATACGAATATACATATTTCAAGGATCAAAAAGGCCAACGCACTACGTTTTCAATTGATATCAAGACTATCAGTCAATGCAGATAATCATCGTAGGCTGTTATCAGTTCTCGATCGTCCACCAATAAAGATTATCGTAGGTGTTATCGGAAGTGATCGATTTTATTGCTGCGAATAAGATGGTTACAATGAATTCCCCAGAATGGATGGTAATGTTGTCCACTTTTAATTCATTTCCCACATTATAAATGGTAATAGTTACATCTTTAAATGGCACAATGAGAGAAGTCGCTGAACTCTAAAGTATTTCTAGTTGTTATTTTATAAAGAGTACGAAGTGCGCAAAATAAAAGGAGGCATAATCGCAATAGAATCAAAATTAAGTGACATCCTATTTCTTAAATGAAATAAAAATTTTACGCTCTAAACTTAGATATTTTAAATTAAATATCAGTAAATATTATTTCAACTCGAAGGGGGCTTACCCCTCCCTAGAATATTCCAAGCTCCCGTCAAAAAATTATATTTTTAGAAATTGAAATAAAAGAAAATGTGGACCTATAGGAAGGCCTTCACTGAAACGTCGAAATAGCTTCGTTCTTACGTAATAGTATCTTATGTAAATTTAGATACGTAACGACAACAAGAGTTAACTGCTCATGAAAATTCTCTGAAAGAAGAAATTAATTTTAATGAGTATAGTCTGACGATGATATCAGTATTGTCGGTTTTTATTCCCATTAAAAATATTCGGAAGCGTAATTAGGTTAATGTAATTAGTTTAGATGTGACGTCAAAGAAACTCACTTCTATATTAATACTTGAGAACGTAACGAGAAACTTACAACGTAATTTGATTTGACTTCTTTCGAAATTCTCGTGTCTAACACGAAATGCAAATTATTTGTAGTCATTTTCCATAAAATTTAGTCCTATAAACCTGAGTATTTACATTCATTTTGTTCTATTGAATTAAGCTTATCATTTTATTACAAAGCACGCGGCAAAATATCTGTTTAACAAAGATGTCTGAATTTTCAAGTGAAACTAATGTTTTGAAACAACTATAAATATAATGAAACATTAATTATTCAGACATAAAAGTACAAATCAGCAAAAAGATTGAACTTTACACATGATGCAGAATTAAATTAATGAATTACCTACTGATATTTTTTAAAATATTCCTTATTAAGCAAATAATATGGACCAAATCTCAAGCAAAGCTATGTTAATATTTAAATGTAAGTCTCGTATATGAAATTAATGCCCACAAATAATGAACTGCAAAATCTAATGCAGCTTTTAATATAGAGTACTCAGAAAGGTTAGTTTCATTTCTTTTTAATAATTAATGTACAAATTCATTGCTTCAATAAGAAACAAAAAAGAAAAGAAATCTAGTTAATTTTTCACTGCATTTTTGCATGATCTCAAAAACAGCCTGAATGGTGTTGGAAAAGACTGAATTCATCTAAAAGACTGAAAACTTTCATGCCTGATTACTACATAAAATCCTATGGGGTATTTTGCGCCGTGAATCACACTCTTGATAACAAATAAGTAGAAAAACACGTAGTTAACCGAATTTCATATTTACTCTAAAGGAAAAGATAAATGTTTTTTATTTTACATCAGTATCATTACATTCCCGTGTAATTGGTGGTTAGAAAAGGATACTAAATGATCGTTTGATGAAAAGTCAATGCAGTGAGTGTACACCGCAGCTATTGTTATTGTTCGGCAAACCGCGGTTGTTCGCCGAATGAAATCTTGGAAAATGGCATATAAAAATAATTTTGCAAGTACAAATCAAGTAAACATGCCCAAGTGTTCTTGAAATTATCCCTAAGCTGAGGCTCAATATTCGTATAAAAAAAAAAAAAAAAAGGAAACCAAATACCAAACAGCTGTGAGATAGTTGCATTCTCTAAACTTCAAAAAATAGCAAAGGAAGCAAGCAAAATTTAAAAAAAAACCGTTGAAATAGAAATAGATGTTATTTACCAACAAAATGCTGGTCACATTGTGTGTGACATATGACAATATATGACACCATTGCTAAAAACAGAGTAAGAAATTACGATCTTTTTAAAGAATGGGCGGGTACTTGCCGATTAAACATTCGCTACTACAACGGTCCGAAGGTATTGGTCATTCTATTATGGATGCACCCTAAGGCCAGACAACATTGCCCCTTTGAAGGGAGGATGAGTAATACCCAAACCCGAGCCGGGAATCGAACCCCGACCCAAGGCATGATGGAACAGTTATTTATCCATTACACCATCTGGGCTGGAGAGTATGAAAGTTGAAATAATTAAATGGCGTTTTACTATACTAATTTATCATCGTTAGGTGCGTTTTTGTTTAACTGTCTCTTTGAGTTTAAAAAAAAAGTAAATAATCGCGAAATTAAACGGAACTTCGTTAGCGTACTATTTTTAAGCGTTTCAAAACCATCTCATGTACAGATTGCTGGAGATCCAAGAAACCGCAGTCATGCTCCGGCAAATGGAAACATCCATTTCACGCACTATGGCGCTTTTATATACACTTTTATTATTTTTTTAAAAGAACCTGTCAACTCGCGTGTTAAGATTTTAATCTCCGGTAGATTCTTATCTCTTGACAAGGAGAGGGACGATAAAAGCTTGGCTCTGTGACTGAACGGACGCATGGCCTTAAACCGCTTAGGGACGGCTCTTTTCCAGTATTACCTGAACCCTCAATCAATCTTGAGCTGTGAGCTTGGAGGAATGTAATTATTTATTTTTCTGCAGCAGAATTCGATGAGGGTGAAAACAGTTGATTCTGTTGTCTACGTCTGAAAGGCTGAAATTGCAAAATGCAGTGTTGTTGCCATTTTAACCCTGTAACGCGCAGTGTTCCCGCTCAGGGAACACCAAACGCCGACGTTTTGACTGTTGCCAGTCACGAAGAATAGATTGGATTTCTATCAAAATAGTTGCGGGTGACATAGTTCCGCGAGAATCCTTTACTTTTTAGCACGTCATTTCGCTTAAAAAAATGGTCACGATTATTTTTAACAGCACTAACATCTGCTGAAAAAATGGAAGAATGCAAGAACAGCTGGATAGATTGCCCAATGCTGAAAAAAGGGCATCCGTTGCCATCGCTCGACTTAACGACCAGCAAGATGGCGGACGATCGAAACGTTCATCGCGTGCCACAGATCTAGAGATCCTTTTTTGACGCAGCTGGCTGTGCCGGCACAGCTATCTGTGGCACGCGATGAACGTTTCGATCGTCCGGCATCTTGCTGGTAGTTAAGTCGAGCGATGACAACGGATGCCCTTTTTTCAGCATTGGGAAAGGGTTGCGCCTCAAAGGGTGTAAAAATGAAATCTGGATTGAAAAAAATCTGTATTTTTTAGCCAAGCAGATAATAGATAATGTTTGGGACAAAGTTTATTTTATTTTTTTCTTTGTGTGTGTATGATTTATTTATTTATTTGTGATTAATATCCTTCACAGATACATATATTCACGGCTAGGAAAAAATCTGCAGAGCAAATCATTTATTTTTAATTCAGACTCATTAGAATGTGGAACTTGCATGCTTGGAGCAAGAGCAGGGCATGTGGATGACAATTCATTGTAATAATTAATGGTTAATAGATAGAAAATTGGTCTTTGGTTTAGTTGAGAGCCACTATTATAAAGGTAAAAAAGTGCAATAATAGCTTTAAAGTTTTTTAAAAATAAAAAATAAAATAATTCAACAGGGAATATAAATATCCCTGTATTTATAGAATCACCCGTATGCACTCTTTTAAATAGTAAGTGCATGAAAATCACAAAATATTTAGGGTGGGGGAAGACGTGTTTTCATTGTAATTTATTCTGAAAGTATCATAAAGTGATAAGATTTGTGTAAAATAAATTAAAAAATTCCTAAAATAGCAGAAAAAAAACCACTTATCAACAACACGATTGTTTCCGGTAGTACAAAGGTCCACCATTCTTCAGCTGATTAAAGAGTTCCATCATCATACGAGCAGAAAGGATATAACTTATGTAGCCCCTAATTCTGTTCTATATCGTCATATGGATGGTTTTTACAAACGTTATGGAATGCTTTTGCAAATGAAGAAGGTTGGACCTTAGTGCTATCCGAAACGATCGATAGGTACCATTTTGCGTGCTATTGTACAAAATTTTATTTAATTTCACTTTGTAACAGGTTTTTCGTTTAGTGTTATTGTTATAAAGGTTTATGGCTTATAACAATGTTTAATGAGAAGAAACATGCTGCTTATAGTTCCCTTGCTTATTTTTAAGTAATTGAAGAGCGATGTGACAAGTTATATTTTATAAGAGTACCTGTACTTGTTTTCACTCTGGTTCTGAATGGGGGGGGGAGATTACCCTTAGACGCGTAAGCATTTTCACATCAGTATAGAACAGAGGTTCCCAAACTGGGTGCCACGCCACGAGCTTATGTCAGGGGTGCCGTGGAGATAATCAAGAAAAGTGTTTTGGTGGAGTATAATCAAATAATTTCCTCTGAACCGGTATCCCACAAAAAAGTTGGCCAAGCCGATGGGCTCAATATCCCTTTCCCAAGAGAGTACTTTCTTGATAGTTAGCCCTATAAACAAGCAAACAAAAAATAACGTAAAATGCTTCCAAACTGCTTCATTCTAACCTTCATATTCATATTGCTTTAAAGGAAATCTGCCGCGAAAGTTTTTAGCCTGAAAAGGGTGCCGCGAAATGTTTTTAGCCTGACAAGGTGCCGCGAAAGGCTTTTAGCCTGACAAGGGTGCCGCGGGGGAAAAAAGTTTGGGAACCCCTGGATAGAAGCTTCATATCGCCATGAAGACTAAGTTTCAATATATATCCTACATTTTTTTCTTGGCTCCAAAATCGGCAATAAATGTAATAATTGGCCTTTTTCTGGAAATGCGAATTAATTCTGTGCTACATATTTTAAAAATCTTTGTCACGACGTTTTCTTAACATTTTTAAATTCTTTTTTGTTGTTATTTTTGAGGGTTGCGGATACCCCCCCCCCCCCGTCGCATAAAAATCAATTGCTAGTTAATATTTTTGAAATCTAACTTTGTTTAGATTCTTAACCCTAAATTCTTGTAACAAATATTCAAATTTTATAAGTGTATCGAGATAGAAAACGCGAATTCGCGGCCATCAATTCTTAGTTAATTTTCTTGAAATTAAAATATTGTTTAGATTCTAAACCCTGAGTTATTTTAACAAATATTCAAATTTTATTAGTGTCCATTTTTGGCACCAAAAATCAAGGTAGGATGTATATTGAAGGTGTGACGACCAACTGGATAGACTGCCCAATACTGAAATAGTGCAGCCGCTGCTATCCATGTGCAGCCGCGCCATGTGCAGCCGCGCAGCTAACTGTGCCAGAAATTTGTTTTTAGCTCTGTTGGTCCAGATGGGCAGTTCGACCGACTGCCATGTTGCTGGTAGTTAAATGGGTCGATGGCAACGCGGCTGCAGTTTTTCAGCGTTGAGCAGTCTATCGATTTGGTCTTTTATACAGATGTCAAAATGCTTGCGCGTCAAAGGGTTAAAGTCATATTGATTAACTAGTTCTGAATCTATTGTTCACCATATCCAGACAGATTCGAAAAATAAAGCGGTGTAGAATTTCCGCTCGTGAAAGCCTGTAGCTCAGTTGGAGGAAGAAAATACTACAGCGGTTTGTGGCGTGATTCAATCAGGTGATTGCAGGAATGCCGTTGGGATGTCGAATGTTTTCATGTGAACGGGGAAAAAAAAAAAAATCTTGTTTTGACTGGCGAAAAAAGGGTGAATGAAACCAGGTTTATAAGCCCGTGTTACGTAATTGTTGTTTTGCAAGCAAAGGGAATGCATTCTGAAACTACAGCTGCTTTTAATATACCTGAATACTGATAAAAGTTAAAGAGGAATTCGGAGAAAAATGCAGAGTGTTCATAAAAGAACACTCTTAATTTCGGAGGGCACAAGTAACAAAATTATCATTTTGGGCACATTAATTCAAAAGTAACATTTTAAAGTTGTTTGGGAGTTTTACTACTGCCTTGAAATTTTCAAAATCATATATTATTTCAGAAGGAAAAAAGTCCTAATTTAGAATGGAACTCTATACATATAACCGTATTCCTTAAAATGCTAAATATTTGTAACTAGGAGATTTCTACAAATTTTAATTTTTGTGTCGAGACATTAACTGTAAAACAGAGCATGAGTCATATGAAAGAAGTATCACAATTATTTATTCTCATTCAAGCAATTATTTTTATATTAAATCTCTTGAACACCTTAGTACTGTAAAAGAAGAAAAATGATAACAAACACATTGTAACATATTAAATGACACGAAATAGAGTAGAATATTCCTGCTCATTAAATGATAATTCACTATTTTTTCCCTTCAGTTTAATTATTGTATCTAAGAGAACGAATAAAAACGAGCATACACACACGAAAGAAAAGGGGGGAGGGATAAATTAAATGAAACGCCAAGATAATTTTCTAAGTTGTTTAGTAAAATCAATACTTATACATCAAATGAAATATAAAGCAAAATTTTTATTCCGTGAATCTAAAACTTTATATTTCACTGCTTTGAAATTTAAAATATTCGTACAAAATTTTTAATTTACAGACAATATGATAAATTTAAGTTTATAAATTCATCAATATATATGATCAATATTAAACACAATTAGTACTGTCAGCATCATATATCCTAAAATTTATATTTTCAAAGTCAAACTTCAGAAAGTTCATAAACATATAACTAAGAGTATTATTATTAGTTTCTAATAAAACACAAAGAAATTGATATAGCGCGGACGTTTTCTGTAGCCCTCCGAACATCTCTTGCTAATCTTATTTAGTTTTCTGTTCGGTAGAAGTTTTGACTCTGCAAAACGTCGATTTATAACGTTTGTTTAATAGGTACTTATTTTAACATCTTTTTAATCGATAATTTTGTTTTCAATTGTTTATGTTAAAAAGAAAAAAATCGCATTGAATACATGTTATTCACTTCTGTGAGCAAAAATGTTGATGTGTTTCATGCTGTTTGAAAGCTGAAACACACACACACACACACAAAACAGTATACGCAGCATTCTAAATTGGATTAAAAATTCTTTTTTTGACAGGTGCATTTCTTGTATACACGAAAAAGTACTGTTTCCTTGTATAGAATGCTTCCAATTAATCTACCCGATTTATAAAGTTTCAAAAAATATTCTCAATAAATACATTCCTAATAATCCAGATAAAATAAATACTATCACTCAAGATCGAACGGATCTTTATTTTCTTTTTTCTTGACAACGACGCTGTTGTCACAAAATTTTGAAAAGGAAAAGAATTTTAACTGGAAAGACATAACTAACTGAAACAACAAAATTAGGGTGTTTTGCCTCACACCTTAAGTTTTCCAATACAAAATATTATCTGATTCCTTTAACAAGAGAATCATGTTAAAGGTGGTTTAATAAACCTCCCTATAAACAGCATTCAGCAGCTGAAACGGGTTAGCAGATTGGCACCGCATTTGCCTTACGGACTATGCACACATAGAGATATGAACAAATTCATATGCATTCATATCTTTATGTATGCACAAGATGCGTTGAAGAGAGATTTTTTTCATAAAGTTTAGTTCAAAACATGTCCACTTGGGGGAGCTCTGCATGTTAAAATCAATATAAAAGTGTTCCAAATTAGTTAATACATGCTCAAAAATTATTGAATTAATGTTGAAATTGTTTATACATTTCGAATTAGCCTTTTCCGTTGTTAAGTTTGCTAGTTTTTCACGCAAAGCGACACGCAAAGGACTTTTTTTAAACTAATTTTTTTTTTCGAAATTCTTTGAGTGCATCTCCTGTATAATGTATAAATCAAATTTGGTTACAATTCTTTCTTCCGTTTTACCTGTAGAATCTTGTTTACAGAGGAAATTTAATAATAACCACCCTGTACTTAAAATGATCGTATTGTTAAAGATGACTAAACAAACCAAGAAAATTCAGTCACATGCTATTTGCACGTCTCATCAAAAAGTTAAACTTCTTTTCATCATATACGTCATTTTTGTTTGAAATACTCTGTTTGGAGTTAATTTCCAACGAGGAACTGCTTGAAAACAAGGTCCTGTATGTAATATACATTCTTTGAATTAGATATCAGATTATGCTTATCCTTTTTTCATCAGTGCGTTCATCTTAGAGAAAAGTAGATCGTCATGCAGTATCTAAACCAAGAGGCACCATTCTTTCATTTTTTGTGTCCATCAATTGCCGCTGATCGACTGATTCAGTACCAAATTGTCTGAAACTGTACGTGTCCTTATTAATGAGCATTTGTAATTAATGACTTCAGAATCTCATCTCTTCCCCTTGTTGATTAATGGAACGCACAAGAAAAACAAAAAGGAAGCTGCGCCATTTTGCTTTCATTAAAGCACGATTCGAAAAGTCTGTGACAAGGCAATTGTGTCAGGTTCAGTGAAACAATGAGGCTACACACACTACAAGGTATCTTCATCGGTAATCGGCGTTTTTGGTATAGTTTTTGTTCGACGTCTTTGAACGTATTAGAATAGTGTAGCATGCGTGTGTGTGTATTAGATCTCCCTTTCGATGTACTGATGATGTATGTCAGATTCTTAGATAGAGAACATTTGAATTTATGTTGCAAAAAAAAAAAAAAAAAAAAAAGATATTTCTAAGATGCTCCAAAGTGTTACTGTTTCCCGAAAAACGTACTTATTGGATAAGTATGCATTTAAATACTTAGGCAGAGGTTTGGACTATTCCCTCACCCAGAAAACTTTTACGAATACCATCTGTTCGGTCTAAGATCGAAGTCTTGTGACACGGGTGTCTCCAGACTCTCAGTCAGCATGTGTGTGTGTGTGTGGGGGGGGGGTTTCGTACTCAAAACGACAATAAATCAGGGCCGGATTATCCGTTAGGTTTTAGCTTAGGGCTCCGACCATTTAACGGGCCCCGTGACAGAAATCAAAAGATTAAGAAATTATAATCAAATGTTTTAAGTTATTGTAGCATTTTTAAACTTAAAAGCCCGGATGAGTATGCAGGGTTGCCACAGCAAACAAATTCGGCCGTGATTACAATTTCTGTGGGTGCTCACAAACGCCAGAGATTGGAAAGATCTCCAGGAATCTTGTGATGTAGAAATAGGAAACACAACGATTGCCTGGCATTCCAGCAGCCTGCAACATTTTCGCCTCTGAACGAAAACGTCGGAGTTGACTGTTACCTAGGTTGCCGAGGGAAATTTCCAGAAAAGAGGTTGCTGCAACCAAATTGCTTGAAATTGTGCCCGTGTAATAAGCATTTTAAGTCTTGTATGGAAATCCTTTTGGGATTGTTATTTACTTCTTAACTGAAATTGAATTGATATATGTTGGAAAATTTGAGGGTAATTCACATTAATCGACCTGAGGTTGATCTGTATTAAAAAATCTTAATGGATTATGATACATTGAATAAAGTTAATCAGCATATTTAGTACTACATATTACACTATACGTAACATTTGGTGACGCAACACCACGCCATTTATAATTTACGAAATGAGTTTGAACGAGTCTGAATCAATATGAGTTTTCATTTTGTGCTGTGACGTAGCGCTAGACAGGCATGAAGTTGCAAGCAGTTTTCAGTAAAAGTTCGCGCCTTTGCAAGCAGTTTGCAGTAGTAAAATGCCGAATTCGACCATCGAACAGAGGCTTTTCATTTTCGGCTGAAATCTCGGACCTGAAAAATCACACTGAGAACTCTTCATTAAGTTTTGGACAGCTTTGCTCTTACAGGCTTCGCCATACTGTTGTGAATAATGGGAGGCACTTCGAAACTAGGGATGGACGCGAGACGACTATTTTGCGAGACGAGACAGAGATTTACAGCTTTTTTGCGAGACGAGACACACATTTTTAACATTACGGTATAGGGATTTTTGCGAGACGAGACAAGCTTTTAGGCTATTTTGCGAGACGCGAGACGCTTATTTTTCGTCTCGCGTCCATCCCTATTCGAAACTCTTGTGCATTAAATCGGAATGAGTGTACTTATACGTGAAGTAAATATTTTTATTTTATCTCTTCTCAAACTCTTTTACTTAACCATTCAAATTTTCGGTTAATTACTGGACACCCTGTAAATACCATCTCAAACTTAAACACTGAAAAAAATAATATATTGTCATATGCGGGTATTTCAGTTATAAAAAAAGTACAGGCGTATTGCTGTAAAAACTGGTGAAAGGAGTTACGCGTGTCATCTGCTCAGCTGATTAAAAGAAAGAAAAAAAAAATTGTTCCTCTATGAAAGTTTAAAAATTATGAAGCCACACATTTTGCGAAATAAAACTGTTAGCACTTTTCTGAAAAGGGAGGATCGCTTTTTATTTTTTGAAATACTCGAAGAAACTTTTTGGACATGTTCGCTTTTGCATTTTGTTTATGCCTATAGTCTACCGTGAACTGTTTTTTTTCGCTATTGTTGATAGCTCCAAAATAGTTCACTTCGCTTTGAGGCTTTGACTGGCAATTCTTTTCATTGTTTCAGTAGCATTGATATGGGTGTGTTTTCTCACGAGTATTTCGTAAAACAAAAGAGAATGAACGGAATTTTCGGGTGTGTGTGTGGGGGGGGAATCAACCAGGAAGAAAAATTGGGCACGTTTCAGGTGAGTTTTATTTTATGATTCTATTTAAAAGGACAGTGTATTTTCTTCAATGAATTCTTTATTAACAAATAATGCATTAAGAATGTATTTGAACTGCTGAACTAACTGCTGCTTAACTAACTGCATAAGCATTTCCCAAATGTAACGCAAGCGTTAGTACCGCAGTGGCCCAATTGATGGAAGCTCGGTTCCCATTAGAACATCGAAAGTGAAGCAGCGTTGGCTCCGGTCAGCGCTCGGAAGGGGAACAATCACCTTGACAGCACCGAGTACGCTGGTCCACGGAAAATCTATTCGAGTGTCCAATGTCTTATGTTGAAATGGTGCTTTTGGGGGTGCCAATCTAGTTGCAGGTCTCTCATCTGGAATTGGTTCCAAATTAGGGAACCCCATCAGTTAATGGGAGATGTGGTCGTGATACCTAGGGGTCATCCCTCTTTTGTGGGTTCAATACCGATAGCATTATTTGCATCGTAATTTCTTCAACTACAAATTGCTGAAACATAAATTTACCGTGGGACGTAGCAGCAACGGAGGCTACCAAATTGATATTAGTAGTTAATTAGAAACCAAGCAAAGGACAATGGTGTAATTTTCAAGAAAATGGGGGAAGGAGGTTAACCTAAAAACTTGTAATCTGTGCTGAGCCATTTTGAAAATTGCTGTTTCAGCCAGAACCTAGCAATTACTTGAGGGAAACGCTGAACCATTCATTCAAAGCATCCAAAGACTCCACCAGTAAAACAACGTTGATCATAGAAGAGGAGTCTTCTCCGAAAGGAAACGTTCTAAAAGTAAGTTTCGCCTTTTTTCCCCTTCCACACGGAAACATCTTTAACAAAAAGGGGGAAAAAAAAACCCACCCCACTTTGCACTATTTTTTGTTATAGTCGCCACCAGCACTGAGACATTTGTCGTAGCGTGCAATCAGTTCGAAGAAACCCCTCTAGTAAAACTACGTGCTCAGTGATCACGCATGCGATGCACTGAAAGCCGCATTCTAGGGACTCCTAAACGATGTTGAACATAGGACACGGAGTTTTACCACAGCGGTTTCTTCAAACTGTTTGTACGCTTCACCAAATGTCTCAATCTCGGTATTGACAATGTCGAAAAATAGTGCAAGGTGCATACACTCTCAAAAATTTGGTGTGACATTTTACCAAAACAGGACACTAGAAAAGTAGGCTCCATAAGATGGAGAAATCTAGTTCCAACATTTGGTGTTTAGGTCTAACCATACTTTGGTGAAGCACCAAATGTTGAACAAGCTTTTACCTTCCTATGGAGCCAACTTTTCTAGTACCATAATGTGGTAAAATGTTGCACCAAATTTTTTAAGAGCGTATGTAGTTCATGATGACAGGGCGTATTTTCGTTTTACTTACTTTTTACAATAAAGTTTCCTCTGAAATTAAAATTATGAAACTACGAAGGACGTTCTGAAAGAGTTTCAGAACGTCCTTCGTACTACGTAAGTCAAATTTCTCCAAAAATAATATCCAAATTCCCCGTAAGTCAAATTTACTTCGTAAGTCAAATTTCTCCAAAAATGACACTTAATCTGTCATAACAGTTTTTCTTTTCTCTTGCAATTGTAATGATGTCGAGATTAGTCGGGAAAAACAAATTTAGATTTGTTTTCCTCCTGGTCATTCGTTTTCAAATTAAACTCTCAAACAATGCGATGACTCACGCGGAAACGTAAAAACCTATTCGCCGATTTTCGGCTGAATTACTGTTAAAAATTTGAATAAGCAGTCGCCATTACAGTGACCTTCTGTCTCAACTGGATACCCGGAAACACTGATGGATGAGAAATTCGAAATTCAGACCCGCGTGATCCGGTTTAGTAATTAGCCGACGCTATTCGAATCTGTATGGAAAGAAAGATCTTCTATAAAAAAGACAATTTCGGCGTATCTTTAATGAGGAGTATTGTCCACTAAATAAGCATTATGTATGCATGCTTTGTAGATTTTAATTTTGAAAAGATGAAAGCCGCTATGAATGTATTTATTTCGTCGGAAGCTACGCCTTTTGTGAAACACAGGGTTATCGCAAATGGATGACCGGATTTTAAATATTTATGTTTTCGAATATTATTACAGGAGTAATTTAAGTAACAGACGAAATTAAAGACAATTTTTAAAAAAAAATTACAATTGTTCGATGTGTGATCCTTCTGTTGCATGACAAACATCTACGGTGGAGTCTTGACCTATGCGAAGAATGTGTTCCAAGACCTTTAGCGTTAATGAAAATTTCGCGTTGGGAGATTCCCTAACTACATATTACTATTCCCCACATAAAGTAATGAATAAATACTGTATTTTAAAAAAGCAGTGTTATTCAGCATAATACTGCACAGTATTGTGCAAAACATTGATGATCAGTAGGCGAGAAAGAGACGCAAAGTACAGTACTTTTAGTACTGTACGTACAGTATCCGGTAATATTAGAGAGTTTTTGCATAGCGGTTTCACTCACGCTAACGCTAATGTTAAATGCCATTGGACAGTACAACGCACGCGCATAAATAAATTCCGAAACTTGATTGGTCAAAGTACTCCGAATGGCGGATAACGTTAGCCTTAAAGTAGGAAGAAACGAAGCAAGAACTTCCTAATAATAAAGTGCAGCGCTTTAATAATAATACTGTATTATACAACAATAATTATTACTGTACTGTACTGTAATAATAATAATTATGAAGTAGGACACAGTACTGTAATAATAATTTTAAATGTACTGTATTGTACAGAATAATATTTTACCCCGCGCTTCTCACTAACGACGAAAAATCTCTTCTTGCGGGCGAGGAGTTCGCGTTAGCTCTCAGAAACTTTGCTTATGAAAAACTCACGTAATATCCTCTTCGCGTAAGACAAATCGTGCTGTAGCGCAAGTCTACTGTATTCTGTGATCATGTTCGTTCCACACATCTTGCATAGTAACACACTGTCAATGGCCACAAATGCGTTCTTTGCAGTGTTTTTAGCATTGGAGGTTCATAAACAGCATTCATGCAGCGTTAGGAACCATTGGCAGTGTGGTATACTGCAAAATGTGCGGAACGAACTTGATTACAGATTCGATGTTTGCCGTGCAGCAAAAAGGCCACACATCAAACATTTGTAACTAGAAAAAAAAAAAAGTTGGTATATTTTTTATTTCTTTAATTTCTCCTTGTAATACTTTTGACAATTTCGAGAGTATAAATATGTAAAGTACAGTCATTTATTTGTGCTAACCCTGTATCATGTATTTTTCCCTCATAGTCTATTTTAAACAAGAGAGATAAATCATTTCCAACTCATCGATTTTAAGACACTTTCTAACACGATCCTCTCTGTACCCACCCCATGGTTACTTTGTTTATCACCGTAGAAATGTTATCAATGTTTAGTGGCGTATTTACGCTATGGCTAGCAAGGCACATGCCGTGGGCGACATTTGAAAAGGGGCGCAGGTTTCCATTGCAAGATGGACGCTACGAAAGAAACATTTAATCCGTTCGCGCCCACCATTGCAAGGACTCCACGGCAGTAATTCTCCCCTCTTATCTTATTCTTGTTTTCCCGTGATGGGCATAGAAAGAAGAATGGCTACTGCCGCGTCCTTGCTATACGATGGGTAGCGAACAAGTTAAAACCAGTAAGACACAAAAACATTTATAAGTGATCGGTGTTGTTCTAACTAAGGCCACTGATGTTCCGTACATTCTTTACGTACGGAGAACAGTTTTCTATTAAATTTTTTAATGCGATATTAAGTCAAATTTCATATTCTAAAAGAAAACTTCGTGGAAATTTCGCACTGCCGGTTTCTTCCTCGTTCGACACCTACGTCAAGGTGAAAATCATTCCTAAATGTACCTATGAGTTATTTCTATAATAAACCCACGCGTTAAAGCGTGCTGGTTCTAACGATCGCCTTGTCCATAAGTCACGATCGGAGCTGCTTGTCTTGTTTTGTGTTTTATTTTTTTATGTATGGATATATTTCGTTGTTGCATCTGACTTCCTCAAGCAGCGAACAATAAAGAACACAGAGAAAAACAAATGGTATAGAAGTACACCAAATATGTATAATAAGCATTGGGCTGTGTGGAAGTAAAACAAATCTGCTTTTATTTTGCATTGTATTATTAAGAATTGTTCTGAAATTTAAGTGTAAAATGTTCAGTTCATTGAATCGTTCTAGTCGTCTCGGGTGAGTCCGTGAATTGTATGGAAGTCGGAGGGAAAATAATTCATATATCCACTGGTGGAATTTGGAGTTCTGGTATGTTTTCCCGGAAATTTCTTTCCAAACCAGGTTCTAAATGGAAGGAAAAGAAAACGGCTTCTCCCCTTCCCTTGCCAGAAAGAGGCAGTGAAGTGAAAGCCAAAAGGTCCCATAGATTTAGCGTGTTTGTTTATTTATTATCACTAGCTGAAGTACCCGTTCTTCGCACGGGAATGAATGGACTTTTTGACATTAATATTTGTTGTGATTTCTATTAATTGTAATAAAGAGATATAGCAAAATGGATATCGCGTTATATTGTGTTCAATAATCATGCATACTGAATTTCAAGGCAATCGTTTTTATGGTGCAGAAGGCGATGCGGCGTAGCGCAATCTAGTGGCGAGTTTTAGCAAAACGGATACGGCGAAAATATTCTTCGCATTCAGATATCAATGCATACGAATTTTCATGACGATCGGCTGAATAGTCCTGAAGTTCATGTGTTGACGCGACATCTAGTGTCAAGTTATAGGAAAATGGATCGTGCCAAACTCTTCCCCGTGTTCAAATATCTATGTATACCTATTTTCATAGCGATCATTCGCACAGTCAAGAAGTGATACACTGCAGGGCCATCTAGTGGTTAATTAAAGTAATGATTTGCTACAGCGTCGTCATGTGGCGAGTTATAGCAAAATGGATAACGCTAAAATATTCTCATTGTTCAAATAGCTATGTGTTCTGATTTTCATAGCCACCGTTTGAATGGTCAAAAATTTGGCCTGCTGCAGCGTCATCTAGTGGCGAGTTAAAATAATAATGCATTGCAGCGCCATCTAGTGCTGAGTAACATCAAAAGTAACACAGTTAGAATATATTCTTCGTGCTCAAATGTGTAAGTATAAAAAATTTTATGCCGATCGGTCGAACGGTATAGAAGTTGATGCATTGCAGCTCTATTTAGCGGTAAGTTACAGCAAATGGATAGTAAAAAATATTCTCCGTGTTCTAATATCCGCGTGTACCAAATTTCATCGAAATTGGTTGGATGATATTCGCATAGCAAACGGCTAAACGGAATAGAATTCGACGTTCTGCTGCGCCACCTAGTGGCAAGTTAGAGGAAAACGGATAGCATAAAAACCTTCTCCATGATAAAAGACTTAGGTGAACCAAATTTCATGGTGATCGGTGAAACGGGGCTGAGTTTTTCAACCTCCTACACACATACCAACATTCATTTTTATCTATAACCAGTCTTATTATATATACCAGTCTCAAGTAAAATCCAGTTTCAAATCTAAGCCTCGCCAAAGTGCCAGCATACGCCATTTTGCAAGAGTTTTTTCAGGGAATCATTCGAAGCATTGACTTAGCAGCAATCAAAATGGGAAATGGTTCGACCGCTAGGCATTTTTTTTGAAAAGTGGAATCCCTTAATACAGCCTCATTTTTTAAATTATCAACTATAACATGTTTTATTCATCGTTACCTCGATGTACTAAATGCGAAGATTTCAATTTTCTGAAATTTTCGGATTTCCCCCAAGTTAAATCAATGTACTCAATTCTCGAGAATTCTGAAGCTACATAGCTTGAAATGCCCTAATAACTGCATTATTTCTGCACGGATAGTTAACATTTAATGCTGTATTCTAAGAAAACCTATACACTTGTTTTCAAAAATGCTATTCCCTTAAGCTCTCAGTAAATTGCGCCAAAAAGCCTAAAACTGTGCAAACCGCTAGAACTCACTTTCTAAAAATCGGCCTATCAGCCATTTAATTTTTCGCCAAACTAAAAAAATGTACATATTAGTCTCGGAAATCTTCGATCCTCATTGTTTTGCGAATAAAACATTTCATTTCTGCTCTCATTTCTTATGCGCACACGATATTATAATTAAAAAAATAACCTTACAAATATAAACTAAAAAAATCATTATTATTCTTTTATTTTCATTTTAAGAATTTAAAACATTTTATTCGGCAAAATCGCCACACATGGCAACCAAGATGCTTATTTCACACACTTTTTTCACTACAGGGGTTACAATTACATAAAGCTTTCTGCGTGGAGAACATAAAAAATCTCTTAAATTCCGGGAACGGGTGGACTTTCAAAGTTTTAAAGTGGTTTATCATTTATTCTATATTATTTTACATATATCTGTGTAAAATTTCAGGCTGACAGGTCCATTTTTGTGGAATTGTATACTACCCAAATCAACAAATTGACAAACAGAATTTCATTTTTATTTATAAGATTACCTACGCTTGTTTTTAAAAATACCCTCTCATTAAATTGCGCCAAGCGCTAGAATCATAGAAAATCTGACACACTTTCAGATTTTAAATACGCACTAAGGTGCTATATATAAAAAGAGTTATAATCCATGGGTCTTACCTATTTTCGTTCCTTCTTTTATTAAGTTGGAAAGTGTATCATTATTCATGAGTGTGATTAAACAAAATTAAAATTGATATTTCCTAACATCCTTTTTTATGGATGTAATATATTAGAAATAGATGCAGAAAGAGCTGCTCAGAAAAATGCACAATTCCAACTGAATGAAAATTTCAAAAACTTATACGCAGGTGTATTCATAACCCAAATAGCAGACTATTAAATTACGATAAATAGCGCCAAGCGTTAGAATCCTCCTCAAAATCGCACATTAACCCCTTTTATTTTTCGCCCAATTAAAAAGTTGCACATTTATTTTCGGAAAATTTCCAAATTCTATTTTTGAGTATAAATCATTTCATTCCCGCTCTGATTTCACATGCACACGATATTTTAATTTAAAAACAACCTTACAAATAATCTAGTCAAAATAGAAAAAATCGTTATTCTTTTGTTTTTACTTCAAGAGTCTGAATCATTTAATGAACTGCCGAATGTGGCAACCTAGATAAGCTTAATTGTCGCTTAATGCACTGTGGGGTTACAATTACGAAATGGCGGAAAGCAAAAATTAGCCTTTTGCATACGTTTTTATCGATATTTCCTAAAATAGTTCGAATTTTGAAAAAATCGCTTCGAGGTGTGTCGGGACCTGTCATGGAGAATTTCCGTTCAAAATTTGGAAGGTCTACGATCACCCGTTTGCGAGCTACGCGAGACACAGACAAACAAACAGTTTACACACATTGTTTTATTAATATAGATACCAGTCTCAAATAAAATCCAGTTTCAAATCTAAGCCTCGCCAAAGTGCCAACATACGCCATTTTGCAAGAGTTTTTTCAGGGAATCATTCGAAGCATTGACTTAGCAGCAATCAAAATGGGAAATGGTTCGAACGCTAGGCATTTTTTTGAAAAGTGGAATCCCTTAATACAGCCTCATTTTTTAAATTATCAACTATAACATGTTTTATTCATCGTTACTCCGATGTACTATATGCGAAGATTTCAATTATCTGAAATTTGGCGGAATTCCCCCAACTAAAATCAATGCACTCAATTGGCGAGAATGCTGAAGATAGATCGCTTGAAATCCCTTAATAACTGCATTATTTCCGCACGGATCATTAAAATTTAACGCTGTATTCTAATAAAACCTTTGCACTTGTTTTCAAAAATCCGTTTCCTTAAGCTCTCAGTAAATTGCGCCAAGCCGGAAACAGTGTAAACCGCTAGAACTCACTTTCTCGGCATTTGAGCCATTTTATTTTTTCGCCAAACTAAAAAATTGTAACATATTAGCCTCGAAAATCTTCAATTCTTATTGTTTTGCGTATAAAACATTTCATTACTGCTCCGATTTCCCATGCACACGATATATAATTTAAAAAAAAAAATAACCTTACGAATATAAACTAACAAAAAAAAAATCTTTATTATTCTTTTATTTTTACTTTGAGAATTTAAAACATTTTATTCGGCAAAATCGCCACACATGGCAACCACGATCCTTATTTCACACTTTTTTGACTACAGGGGTTACAATTACGGAAAGCTTTTTGCGTGGAGAACATAAAAAATCTCTTAAATTCCGGGAACGGGTGGACTTTCAAAGTTTTAAAGTGGACTATGATTTATTCTATATTATTTTACATATCTGTGCAAAATTTCAGGCTGATAGGTCCATTTTTGTGGATTTGTATAGAACTCAAATCCACAAACAAACAAACAAACAAACAAACAAACAGAATTTCATTTTTATTTATAAGGATTTGTTTTATTTTAACTTGGAATCAAATACAGATAGAGCTTTTTTTACAAAAATAATACACAACAACAGTGGCGGATTAATGCAAGTTTTTCGGGGGGGGGGGGGCGGTTAGTTAGAAGATTGACAAATACATCCATTTTATAGAAGTAAATTGGATCATTTACAATAATTTATTTTTTTCGGGGAGGGGGCGGTCGCCCCCTCCCCGAACAATTCATATATCCATTGGTGGAATTTGGAGTTCTCGTATGTTTTCCGGAAATTTCTATCCAAACAACGTCCCCTCCACCCACCCCCCTTTAATCCGGCCTTGATATACAATGTGCTTGCCACAACGGAGCAGTGAAAGGCATATACCTGAAATAAACGGTGAGCTCTGAAGGGCAATCGCTGCCGTCCCGTTTTTCCAACGATCAAGGCGAACAGGGTAAAGCAAATCAGACGATGTAGATTTTTCAATCACTGCTCTTAAGGACTATAGTACAAAGCTAATCTATAAATCCTATCCATTCTACTTTCGACGGACAGCATTCATTTAACCTCAATTACTTTCACAAACTACTTTTAACTCGAAAACATATTTGTTCTAGTGAGTATTAGGGTAGGCCGCAAAAAAAGTCCGTTTTTCCAAAAAAAAAAAAATAAATAAATAAATAAATTATAAATATTTCACCCAATTTAAATGTACTATAAATATTCAGCCTTCAGCTGAAATTAGTTTCCCCTCCGCTAAAGAGGTTTTTTGACAGAACCTTTTAATTTGTATTGGCAGCCATGTACAGGATGTATTTGCATGTAAATCAAACGGGGAGAAACCAACCGTTCTTCCAGTTTTTCAGATTTGAGAGTTAAATATGCACACACGTACACCAAAAGTCGCCAAGCTTGGCGACTTTTGGCATAGTTCTTGAGGGAGGCACGTGACCGTGGTCGGACCATTACCTAACTTATGTGGTAGGACGGTATTGTGCTTGAAATGGATGAATGCCCCTAAAATTGCCATTGACCGTAATGTATTGGAAATCTTTTGAGTGTTCCTGTAGCAGAACTGTAAATGATAAAGACACTTTTTTAATGGAGAAATTCATTTTCTAACTCTTTACAGCATATATCACTCCTGCGTCGTTTGAAATAGCCCAAAACCTCTAAAAAACGCTTTGATGAATGTCGGCCCATAGAGCTTAATGTATTTCGAATCTGTTAGGCCATTCTGTTGATAAACTATCCAGTCGAATGGAACCGAAACGGGAGGTGCACAAATAGATGTTACAACAATCCTAAATATAAAGTTTCAACATTCTACGCCTAATAGTTTTTGAGATATGCGAGTTTAATGAATTTCGGCCCATTGAGCGTAATGTATTTCGAATGTTTTGGGCGGTCCTGTAGATAAACTATCCAGTCGAATGGAACCAATAGGGGAGGTGCACAACTAGATGTTACAACTATCCAAAATATGAAGTTTCGACATTCTACGCCTAATAGTTTTTGCGTTAGGCGAGTTTAATGAATTTCGGCCCATAGAGCGTAATGTATTTCGAATCTTTTGGGCGGTCCTGTACATAAACTATACACTCGATTGCGACCAAAAGGGGAGGTGCACAACTAGATCATAGAACAATCCTAAATATCAAATCTCAACATTCTACGACCAATAGTTTTTGAGATATGCGAGTTACATACATACGTACGTACGTACGACATACGTACGTACGTACAGACGGCATGGAAAAACTGACCACAATAGACTCTTTGAAAGTTACTTTGAAATTTTTCAAGTATCCATTATTCCAATCATGTGTCGGATCTTGGTGTGTTTCAAATTTCCGTGAGATCTGTAAGATTTTATTTACTATCAATTATCATCCACGACTTTTTTCGTCTGCCAAAAACTATTACCCTCTTTAGCGGAGGGTAAAAAAAAAAAAAAAAACTAATTCTGTGGAAAAGTTGCCTCTGGTAAGTAGAAGACAAAAGAAAAAAATATTTTCGAAATCGAACAATATTTGACCCTTACGCATCGAGGTCAAAGCTCTGGAAATTTTACAATTTTTGCCCGCTTTTCTATGCTTTAAAAAGAACTAAGAAATCGTTAACACTCTCCAACAAGGTTGAAAAATGTTTATGATTTATAATAATTATGATATTCTAAGTTGAAGAAAGAGAAAGAGAGGGGTGGGGTTATTTCTCCTAAAATTACTGTTAGACTATTGCTACGGTAAGGTCCAATATACTGGTATTTTCGATCATTTGAAGGTCAATATAAAGGTATTTTTGATCGTTACAGAGAATTGCTTCGTCTAGATAAGGAACATTATACTCAATACTTTCATACTTAATAATTGATGAACTTTCACAGTCTCGAAGTGCCTTGGCAATTGGACCGGAAAGAAAGTTGGGTCCTGTAGTTTTACGGTGCAAATGCTTAAATAAATGTCTGAAGAGCAATTCGTTGAAATGCAACAGGCAGATAGACCATTGTAAAGGTCTACAAAGATGCAGTTCAAACCTTCAAATGATCCCATTTCTAGAACCAATGTTTACTGCTGCTCCGTCGCATCTGACAACATCCAATTGATCTAAGGATATTTTTTGCTCGGATAGGTGATAAAGAATACTTGAACTGATGTCTGAGGCTTTAGCTGATCGGCAAGACACATGACCAATGCAGTTAGATCCTGGCTCCTGAATTGAAGAAACGTGCTCCTCTTTTAAGATTCTACGAAATCTTTTTTCTAGATTGATTCTATCTGTAGTGTAATGCCTTTTCGTCGTCAAAATATAAGCCATGAACTATAATATTACAGTCGCACTGCAGTGCACTTCTTGTTAGAACTTTTTGCCTCCGTATTTTATTTTTTTCTATTACCATGGACATATCTGAAGCATTTACTATGCACACATCCTGGACCTGGAAACCGCTAAACGCAACAGCAGCATTTTATTGTCATTTGTGGAATAGAGAATAACTTATAAGATGTTGAAGGAAGAAACGTTTCATCAGTACTTTCTGATTCAGATGCGATAGTTACCCCGTCGAAAGCGATATCAGTTAAATCAGTAGGCGTCTGTGGTTATTTACTTATGGATGTAATGTGTAAGCTTCCATCATACTTCTAATGGACTCCGAAACGCCAGAAGCTTGGTGTCTAATCTGTTCCTTCCTTTCTGAGTAGCCTATTAGTAAGTTTGTGTGTTTGTTTGATATCTATGTTCACGAATTCTAAGAATTCTGTCATTTTTTATTTATTTATTTATTGATAATGCAGAAATCTTAGCTTCACTGCAGGTACTTTTCTTGATTTATCATAGCTAGAAGTTATAGAAATTTGACACATGCAACTACCGGGTTTTTTTTTTTTTTCGACAGTCACAAATGAGCGTCATGGTTCACTTTCAAGCTGCAATGTCGGAAAGTTTACTAGTTTCTTGTTTGAATACACCCAGATTGTCCTTACAATTTTGTTTATCTTTATCTCTGATATAAGACTTGATTTTGGTATGCGTCATGATGTTTCACAATCATTTGTACGATTCCGGTTTCACTTACAAAGGCTATATTAAACAAGACTTTGACTCTTTTTTGCCATTGAATTAGCAATAACAGAAAAATTAACAGTCGTATAGTTAGCTTCTAACGTCGATTTAAATCTTTCCTCAAAACTGCTATGCAAAATTTCTTCAGATGTGAGGAGCTTCTTTGAAGGTAAGTCTTCTAGGTGGCCCAGAGTTGCCAACTGCTCCGGAATATAATCAACCACTTTTTGCAAACAGTAATTTTTCTTAAATATTTTTTCAAAAAGATAATAAGCCCACACGTTTAACTTCGAAATTTTGCGATAATTTAAGCCAAACATTTCTGTTTTAAAAGAGTGGTTAATTACATTCCGGAGTGGTCAGCACCTCTGGTGGCCAAATATATTATGGGCAACTTTTTTCGCACTATTAGATTTTGATCGGAAAAACTTCACTTTTTCGGCCCACCCTAGTGAGTATTCGCGTTAACAAGGTTCGATTGAATAGGGGACCCTAAAAATACTAGCCTAGCAGTGACGTGCATTCCGCCCAAGCAACCCAAGCAGTGCTTGGGCAACTGAAAATAAGGCTATTATTGTTTTTAAATTTTGCTTTCTATCACAAATTGAAAGGAAATACCATCTACCTTACTTATTTTTAAAAAACCTTATACGTATATTCATAATTTCTTAACACAAAGATAAATGTCAAGCGGATAAACAAGTATATTTTCTTTCTGACTCTTCATTTCTCTGCGTGAGATCAACCCATCTGCAATGTCTGTGAAGGGGTGTTGCTATAGAAACATGACCTCATCAGAGAATTAGCCAATCAGAGACGACACTCCAAAACCCATATTCTGCCTTACTGTGCCAAGCAGTGTGTATT
>JAWZYV010008301.1:0-315371 GCA_038373885.1 Cheiracanthium punctorium
CGAATGACCGAAATGAATGGATCCGGACAGAAATGACTGATTTCGGAACCAGATGAACGAAAGGACCGGGTCCGGACCCAAATGACTGATTTCAGAGCCAGATGAACGAAACGATCCGCTCCTTTCGGTCATTTGGATCCGGACCCGGACCGGGTCCATTTTTAGAGATGGATCCCCTCCGGACCCGGTCCATGCTCGGATCCGTTCCTCCGGACCCGTTCCAGTGGGAACGACACACCACTAGAGGACAATGCTTGATTTGTCCCCAAAATACTGTTTAGAAATATGGTCGCCTTAACCATACGTCCTGGAAATTCGAGGACAGTCCCCAAATATAGATCTTTTTTTCATTTTGTCCCTAAAAATACTTTGTCCTCAAATGTCCCCAAATTTAAAGATTTGTACTTTTTTCTCCTGAAAGTTTCCGTTTAGTTTATTTCTTTCAGAAAAAACTGAAGAAATAAGAAAAATAAACCAACTAAAAGTGCCACCAGAGAAACAATAGAAACAATAAAATTCGATCTCTGAAAACGTTTGTTGTCATTGTGTGTAGCATGTACAGACATTGAATAAAGTATCCGACTATGAGCCAAATTTCCCATTTAAGTTTTGTTAATGATTAATCCCTTTTCATGAGAACCATGCTTGAAATTGACGTACGAAAATTTTCTTGTACTCGAATACTTTTTTTTAGACGGTGTACAAAGTTTCATGAAAAAATATCACAAAATGATCCATGTAAAAAGCAATGTCTTCTGAAAAATACAAATACTATTCCAAGAGTTAAATCTTATAAATAAAAATGAAATTCTGTTTGTATGTTTGTGGATTTGATTTGTATACAAATCCACAAAAATGGACCTATCGGCTTGAAATTTAGCACAGATATGTAAAATAATAAAGAATAAATCATAGTCCACTTTAAAACTTTGAAAGTCCACCCGTTCCCGGAATTTAAGAGATTTTTTATGCTCTCCACGCAAAATGCTTTCCGTAATTGTAAACCCTGTAGTGAAAAAAGTGTGAAATAAGGATCGTGGTTGCCATGTGTGGCGATTTTGCCGAATAAAATGTTTTAAATTCTTAAAGTAAAAATAAAATAATAATAATGTTTTTTTTTTGTTGGTTTATATTCGTAAGGTTATTTTTTTTAAATTATAATATCGTGTGCACGGGAAATCAGAGCAGGAATGAAATGTTTTACACGCAAAACAATAAGAATTGAAGATTTCCGAGGCTAATGTATAAAATTTTTTAGTTTGGCGAAAAAATAAAATGGCTGAAATATCCATTTTGAGTAAGTGAGTTCTAGCGGTTTGCACTGTTTCCGGCTTGGCGCAATTTACTGAGAGCTTAAGGAAACGGATTTTTGAAAACAAGTGCAAAGGTTTTATTAGAATACAGCGTTAAATTTTAATGATCCGTGCGGAAATAATGCAGTTATTAAGGGATTTCAAGCGATCTATCTTCAGCATTCTCGCCAATTGAGTGCATTGATTTTAGTTGGGGGAATTCCGTCAAATTTCAGATAATTGAAATCTTCGCATATAGTACATCGGAGTAACGATGAATAAAACACATTATAGTTGATAATTTTAAAAAAATCGGCTGTATTAAGGGATTCCACTTTTCAAATAAATGCGTGCTTTGCTCTTTGGCGGTCGAACCATTTCCCATATTGATTGCTGCTAAGTTAATGCTTCGAATGATTCCCTGAAAAACTCTTGCAAAATGGCAATTATCTCTTACACGAATACTTTTTTTTGGAGGGTGTACATCGTAATATGTTGTGTCCTCGAAAATATTTTCTAGTGTCCCCAAGTTTTGTTTAGATTCGAGGACAATGCTTGATTTGTCCCCAAATTACTGCTAGTCAGAATCGGGGACATGTCCCCGATTCTGACAGCAAAACTGGGGACATTTATAATTAATGCAATAATTAACAGTAATTTAATTGAAAAACAATGCAATAATTAAAAATTGTCCCCAGTTCCATTTTTACATTCTGGGGACAATTTGAAAAACGTTCTGAAAATGGGGACGTTTGGTCACCTTAAACGGGGCCTTCGCAATTAGTAACGGGCCCGCGCGTGTATTTTGATGAGCCATCCAAAGAGGCCTACAGATGCTCGGGTCTTCACGTATACATCAGGCATTTCTTAAGCTTCCCAATGCTTTCAAACGTTATTTAATGTAGTTTTAAGTAGTAATTGTGTTACTAATTCAAGTACGAACTCATCATTAATTTGTTTGCTATGATACATATTGACATTAAGAAAATAGATGCATATAATTTGAAGGGAAAAAAGTAGCGCTTACTCTCATGATTCACGATTGCTTATTTTACTTTCACAAGTGGATATTTAACGGGCCTCAATGATAAACTCATTTTTAGTGATGGCAACTGATACGCAGGCCCGTTGGATAGCGACGGCCCCGCCTTAAATATGGTCACCTTAAGCCGGATTCATACTGGCCGTACCGCACCGCTAAGACGCCGCAATGACGTCACGTGGCGGAGCAACACGGCGCCCAGGGTTAGTACTAGACACGCCCAGGGTTAGTACCAACACGGCGCCCAGGGTCGGCGAGCGCCGAGGGTTAGTGCATTATCTGGCGAGAACAGATATTCTGCAGCGACCACAAAGCTACAGCCAATTACAGAAGAGCTTTTACAGCTACAGCCAATTACAGAAGAGCATTGGTGTATTTACTTGCCGCAAGGCAAGTTCGCCGCGAGGACGGCCAACGGTCCAAAACAGCGAAACAGTACAACATGGTTGCGATGCGGCGCGGTAGATATGAATCCACCTTTATAGAGATGGCCGGTTCGACTCATTTTACTGATTCGAATCTCAACTCACTCACTACTTCGATGATCCGAATCAGTGATTCGAATCTTGAATCAATAAAACAACTAAAGAAATGTTCCCTCTCTCTGCGCCGAAAGCCGTACTATTTAAACACCCTTCACCCATTCATCGGGTTTCTTCTCCGCTGAGTTCTCGGGCAGCTAGCATCTCTCTCTCCTTGCTCGAGTAAAACTAGTGTTTTAAACTGCCCGAAATGAAAATACAGGGGAGCTTCGTATGACCCCCGGGCCCTGTAAGATTACAAGGTTAAGTTTGGTGTCAAGGTTAAGTATTCGAGTTAAGTCAAGGTTAAGTCAAGGTTAAGTATTCGAAATTTTATGTATTGATGGGGGTATACGTCTAGGGGGGAGTCGAGAATCAATAAAAACGCGCTCCGATGGATAGTTTCCGAGATATACGTTAATTAATTATGGTAATTAGACTAATTAACCATGATTGAGGCTTAAAAGGACTGCAAACATGTAAAAATTGGCTCTGGGATGGTTTCCAGACTTTGGAGATGCCGCCGGAGGAGGCTAGTGTTTAAAATGCCCAAATTGAAAATATAGGGGAGCTTCGTATGACCCCTGGGCCTGTAAGATTAAAAGGTTAAGTTTGGTGTCAAAGCATTCGAAATTTTAAGTATCGGTGGGGTGTCGAGTCTAGGGGGGTCGAGAATCAATAAAAACGCGCTCCGGTGGATAGTTTCCGAGATATACGTTAATTAATTATGGTAATTAGACTAATAAACCATGGAGCTGTTTTTTCCGCGATCCGGCATCGTCATCAACGGAGAGAAAGCAGTAGCAAAAGCATCACAAGCTGGTATTGATCTCAGGATTTTCTTATCGCCGGCCTCAGAGGCGTAGCCAAGGGCGGGGGGTTAGGGGGGTCATAACCCCCCCCCCCATGAGGAATTTTTTGCCATACAAAATGTATATTCTTCACTACATTATCACACACACGTATACATATATATGAGTTGCAGTAGTCAAAACCCTCCCCCCCCATGAAAAATTTCTGGCTACGCCCCTGGCCGGCCTGTATTTTTGACCTTTATCGAATTCGAGATTTCACTGAAATGAAAATGGGAATATCGGATATTTGATGTTGAAATAAAACCGATATGTCGATATTTATCGATTTTGGGCCCAGTCCTACTGAGGGGCTGCTGCCCCCCCCAAAAAAATGGGACCCTTTACTTAGCTGACAATTGAACTTTATCTTTAAATTTGATACCCAGCCCACCCCGAAATAAAATCCTGGCTACGCCACTGTCAATAACACTAACTACGCCACTGCTTTAGACCCTATTTTGTATTTCTCTGAATTACGAAAGAAAATAAAATCATTCCCCTTAAACGACAAACAAGTTAAAAAAAATATCTTAAACGAAATCTGCAGCAATAAAGCGAAATGTTATTTTGCTTACTACAAAGTCCTTTTGTGAGAGCGCTTAATACCGCCCCTGTATCCTTCATTAAAAGTGACAAGCACAATCCTAACTTTATTACTTTATTTCATTCTATTTCCCTTCACATGAAAACCCGCCACCATGTAAACTTAACGTTCCGTTTTTTTTTTTTTTTTTTTTTTTTTTTTTTTTTTTTTTTTGAGGGTGGGGGCAGGGGGACATATATTGAAGTTAAAAGTAGAAAAGGGATGTTTCATTAAATTTTAAACAAATATTAAACCAGCCAGACAAGTTGGAAGGAGGGAGTCCCCCCGAGGGAAAAAGGTTTAAACAACTTCGAGACACCCCCCGCTCTTCCACGAGCATTGGCGTAAATTGGCATGTAATATTTGGATGGGGTGACAAAATGTTTCCGATTGTATAAAATATCATTATTATAAATAGCTCTGATACTTGAATTTTCTTAATTTTTTTTCGGGGGGGGATTGACCCCTCTTGCCCTTAGGAAGTAACGTCTATGCCCCCCGCCAAAAGCAAACGATGTTCGACCCACTCCACACCCACAGACAGATAAAACTTTAAATCCGACCACCAACCAAGAAATGAAACACCAAAGATTCGAAAAAAAAAAAAACTTCAATTAAATGAAACATCCTTTCAACTCTTTTCGACTCCTTTCGACTCTGAGTCGATAGAAGATTCGAAAAACTAAGGAATCTCAACGATCGTATACAATCACCGAAACAGAGCGAAACACTGAATCAGTAAAGATTCGTTGCTGCACCAAGGCCGTTGCTATCCGGACCGACCGGTGCGGATAGCTTACAGGCTATTCGGCGGCCCATTCTGCAGTGCTGCCATCTATATTTAAATGTTCGTACTAATAATTCACTAATAATTTATTTAAAATTGTATGTTTATTTAGACCAAAGAAAACGAATTTCGTCCACAATTTCTATTTTTAAAATTTATATTAAAACTGACTGAAAACTGACGCCAACACCGTAGATAAAGTGGTATAAGCCATCATTTTCAAAATTAATTTTCTTGCTAACTATTTCACTTAGAGACACCGGATTTGTTTCATTAATTTTCTTAGACAAAGAGCAACATTCTTCTAAATATAAAGGGTAAGAAAGAGGGACCGTATAAAAACTAAATTTCGTATTTTAAATGTACACAACCCCTAGTAAAAAAATGCCATATCTGAAAGCTAGTCTTAATTTGACGAACTTTTCTAATTGGAAGTATGTTTCGATCACTTACGGTTTAAAAAATAATTGCCTTAACATCTATTTTGAATCACCCGGTAACGGTATACTTATAAATCCTTTATTTTTAAGAATTATTATTTAAAACCAAAGAGTTAAATGATAAATTACCATGAATCAGAGTAAACTCTTGCACTTATAAAAAGAAAACCAGTAATAATAATCCATAACTGATTACGAATCAGACTAAAGGTGGTAATATATTACAGAGAACGTGCATGTTAAATCTGTAGAGTCTTATATTCTTTTTTTAGGATTGCCTGTTCGGTGAGAGATGGTATTTAAAATTTTCGAAAATGTTATAATTTGTTACCGAATGACTAGGACTTTGTCCTAAGAATACACACAAATTGAACAATCAGTTAATTAAATTAATAATTCAGTAATTAAATTATTTCTTTATTTTATTATTTTCAAGAGAATATATCATATTGCCTTTAAGATTTTAGTTAATCTGAGGCACATGGCTTCTGAATATTTTGATATTAGTTTGAATGTTTATTGTCATTTATATATAATTCATCACTATTTAGAAGTTCCACAAAACTAGGAAATAAAAATGATTTAAATATTTTAGAGAAAAAAAATGAAATTATTATGATTTTAAGTTTCATTAAAATTTAAATAAATTGTTTGAAGTCAATTCAGTTTCTATTCAGCTTTTAAAAATTTTCATTTATATAATTTTGAATATTTTGTTTAAAAAAATCTCAATAAAAGGATGTATCTTTCTAGATAGAATAGCTGATATAAAAAATGTGATAAAATATTTATTATCACATAGCTTTTAAATGTTTTTACTGGGTATAATATTCTTAAATGTAAAATGTTTGTACAGTAGATGTATTTTGTGAGTTGAACAGGAATCAACCTCAAAGAAATTGCTTGACCGTACACTATTTCCGACGGTCATAGTATCTTTTGTTGGAGGAATCTTTCCTTTTTTCCAGGAAAAAGAAGGGAAGATTTCCCTCCCCTCCTTTCCTCCCTTTTATGACGTTCGTGAGACTTGGTTTTAAATTTTTGTGATTAATATGATAATAGATTAAAATTGAATGCTCTGAAATTACAAAAGCACCTCCTTTACTCAAAAACAAAAAAATTTGGGGGCAAGCCAATATTTGATTAAATATATTATCATATTTACTGAACAACGAAATAAGTTCATGTACAATATTTAAGTAAAAATTATTGGTTTAAAGGGGGGTGGGTGAAGGGAGGATTAGTTCTTTTTTCTGGTTGGCGTTTTTGCCGTTAGAGTTTTTCCTACATTCTTGATGTTTTTAATGTGAAGCTGGAAAAAGCGCCTTCACCCCACTCTTCTACAAATTTGATTTGAAACCAGGATTTAAGTGAAAATACTAATGTTTCTACTGGGGGGGGGGGCTTTCAGAGTATGAAACATTTTACTGCAAAACGGATACAAAAAAATTCAAATGCTTAAAAAAATTTCACTTCACCAAAACTTAGGGGGCTACTGTGCATACTGTGCACTTATAAATCAGACAACTGTCCTTGGAAAATTACCTGAATGTCAATTTTCAATGGAGATAAATACAAAATACATGAAAGTACTTCTGTTTGCGCCCTTTCGTGTGCCCACTCCTGCCTTACATTTTTTTATTTCACGCCCCCCCCCCTGCTCATCTAAAAAAATAACCCCTTCAATATTGTGCGTTTTTTCCCGACTTCCTATGGTTACATATTTACATTTTAATAAAATTTAAACTTTCAATTCATTAGTACTCATTTAATGTTGATTTACTGTCATATGGAAGATAAGAGATGGTACTCAAAAGTGTAGGGTACTATTTCGAAACGACTTGCCTTTTATTTTACTGTATTGCAGTATGATCAGCGACCCTTGTTCTTGTTTAGTAAAACAATATAGTTAATTTGATATATTGGTAATTGTATAGTACCTTTTTTTTTCTGAAAAAGTATATGTGCTTGGAAAAATGGAGGAGGATACCTTAGTCCGTTCTTATAATGGCTGAACTCTACTAGTACATAACCGATAACATTTATGCAAAACAGATCATACAGTACTTTTATGAATATTTCGCAGTGTCATATTCTCTTTGGTCATTTGATAGTAAAATGAATGGATACATTGTATTGCATTGTGTATTTAAGGCAAACACTACACTTGGGATAATCTGTCTAAGGGATGTCTCAGGCGGCAAACTTTCTAAGGGGTTCAAACGCTTATTCACGTGACATCTAGAGAAAACCGACCAAAGCTCCAGATCGACAGCCGCACGGTAGGTCAGAATCCTTGAATGACTGGTGACAATACTGATGATACTGAATTCTGAGAACCAATTTTCGATGTTTTAAATGTATGAATAGAACAAATGAAATGCTAATTACTTAAATATAAGTGCTGCAAAATATATAAAATAACGTCATTGTTTATTTAGTATTTTGCTTAATATTCTTTAAATATGACAATTTATCTATAAGAATACTTACTCATTTTACCATTTCACGCCATAGGACAAAGTGCTCATAAAACTTAAAAAAGAAAAATGTTATGAGAATGTGTTGTATTAGGGGAAACATTTTTAAAATTTACTTAAATGTGTGCAACTGTACTTGTAACTAGCGCAATGCAAAGTGAAAATTTAAAATCTTAAATGTACTATGCTTATAACTATTTAAAATTAAAAATCATTCATTTTATGACCTGAGAGTTTTTACTTTCCGAACATGTACCATATAAGGAAAGTATTGTAATCATGAAAAAATCTGGAGTGACTTCACTCAATTTTCCGAACACTTATGATTAAAATCATTACCAAGCATTTAAATAAATTTTAATTGGTGAATAATTCAAACATACATACCAAATGGAAGCTCAATCGAATGCACCGTTTAAACGCTAAGCGCGCTTTCAAGAATTTTTCCCCATAGGCCATAATGTAAAAGAAATCTTTGTCGTAGCCCTGTAGAAAAACTAAGTCCTATACACACCAAAATCAATACCGGTCTTACGATAGTGGTTTATAACATGTATCCAAGTTTGAGCTCAATCGAATGTACCGTTTAAACGCTAGCGCACTTTCAAGAATTTCCTCCCATAATGTAAAAGATATCTTAGTCGTAGTCCTGTAGAAAAACTAAAAGTCCTATACACGCCAAAATCTATACCGGTCTTGCGACGGTGGTTTATAACATATACACCGAATTTGAGCTCAATCGAATGCCCCGTTCAGGAGCTATCGTGTTCACTCACATACACACAAACAGAGCGCCGGCAGCATAGGCCAAGGGAGGTAAATGCCCCCCCCTGGATTTTTGTATGCAGTGTTTTCCCCTGCTTTTTGCTCTTTCCAACATGGTAACCATACGTTGAAGTAGTCTTTACCTCCCCCCTTGAGTAGTCTTTGCTTCCCCCTGGAGTAGTCTTTACCTCCCCTGGGACATATTCTGCCGGCGCCCTCACACACACACACACATCTCGTAAAAATAGCATAAATGAATTCAGAAGACCTCAAAACGTGTAAATACACCAAAATCTCGAATTCGATTTTTTTCATGATTACAATACTTTCCTTACATGGTACACCCTCCAAAAAAGGTATTCGAGCAAGAGAGAAATTTCCTATATTAGATTTACGAATAATAATTAGTTTTTGAAAAATGCACAACTTTACGGAAATACGCAGCGCCGGCGCAAGGTTATCCGGCGCCAGCCTGCAAAAAAACCTAAAATCGCCCCCCCCTCCGTTTTTTTTTTTTTTTTTTACAGGAGAAATAAGTTTTGAAGAAAGCATTTGCCCCCCCCCCCCAGAAAAAAAAAATTAATAATAATAATAAATTTATTTATCGGGAAAAATTAATTTTTCTGCATTTCATATTTACAAACTTTTCTATAATTTCTTTTGTATATATGACTTCTTGACAGATTTCATTTTCAATAGCAATCAAAGCTAGATTTGTAGGTCTTTCCTGAGATATACTTGACCGTAAATACGTCTTCATCAATTTTAATTTTGAGAATGATCTTTCGCTACTAGCAACACTAACAGGATTGCTGAGTAGTATTCTCAATATTATATTCAAGTTCGGGAAGCACAATTTTGACACAATTAAGTTCAGAATATCCAATGGGTCATTCATACCGGCTGTAAAAATGTCTTTGGAAGCTACTATTTCGTCAAAAATTTCTTCTGGGTTAATATTTTTACTATCACGATATTGTAACAATTTTTCTAAATTACTGCATTTTATTTTCAAATCTGCATTATCGATTTCCGATAAGTTACACAAGAAACTAAAATTATCGCAGTGATTTTTCATTGCGTCAAATGTTTCATTTAATGATGTCCAAGCTATATCCAAAATTCTAAAAAAGACATTTGTCCCAAATTTCTCTTCTGGAGATGGAGGGGATTCGTCAGCATGTTCGTAATCGAAGTGACATTTCTTTTTCCTTCGTCGGATTTCTTCTACAGTTTTAAAATGGGGCTTGCCATTCACTTCTTCACTACTTTCTTTGGCTTTCTCAATAATTTTGTAATTGACGTCACTTCTATGTACTTGAATGAATCATTTTAAGTTATTTATTGCCTGTAAGGTTAGTGTGCACAGTAGCCTGTGTGCACACTAGAATGTCATGATATTCAAACCCTTTTCTTGCAATTGTTTGCTGACAGGATTAATTCTGTTAAGCAAATCGTGCCAAAGTATCAAGGAACAAATAAATTTATAATCCTTGATTTTGGCGCACAGGCTTCGTGCTTCGTGTTGCACTTCTTTTGAAAAGCATTCAGCTTCGGATATTTCAAAAAGAGCGTCATAGCTTTCTCCTAGTTGATATCTTAAAGGTCGAATGGCTTCAATTTTATTTTCCCATCGAGTGTTTGAGAGGGTTTCAATGTTAAACAGGAAATGTTTTTCAAAAGAACTGCCCATCGTTTAGGAGAAGAAGCAAATAAATTATGTAATTCTTGAATTGTCGAAAAAAAACTGCATTCATTTTTGCTGCATCGTTAATCATTAAATTTAAGCTATGAGCGGAACAAGGAACATAAAAAACACGAGGATTTATTTTTAGGATGTTATTTTGAAGACCATTTTTCTTCCCTTTCATATTTTGCCCGTTATCATATCCCAGGCCTTTCGTATCATCTAGAGGAATGTTCCACATTTTCATCATTTTCATTACTGTCTCACATAGGCCGCTACCTGCAGAATCATCAACTTTAATAAAGCCTAAAAAATGCTCCTTGATTTCAGCCCCTCCATCAATGCAGACGACAAAACATATGACGACACTAATCTCTTCAGTTTTGCTAACATCAGGTAAATAGACCAAAATTATAGAATAGTACTTGGCTTTTCGAAGAGATAGTAAGATTTTCTCTCTTATACTACTGCCAATAATTTGCAATATTTCATTTTGACTATATTTGCTTGATGATAGAATGAACATTACTGTTGCTACCTTTAGGTCGTAATGCTCTTTCTACGTGAAACTCCATAACTGGGTCGAACTTGCAAACAATTCCACTAATTTTAAGAAGTTTCCGTTGTCTTTTTGGTACAGCCCATCAGATGAGCCCAGTGGCGGATTAATGAAGGTTTCTCGGGGGGGGGGCGGTTCGTTTGTCGGTGGGGGCGGTTAGTTAGAAGATTGATATATACGACCATTTTATGGAAGCAGAATAGGATCTTTTACATTAATTTCTTTTGTCTCGGGGGGGGGCGGTCGCCCCCTCCGCCCCCCCTTTAATCCGCCCTTGGATGAGCCTCGAAAAGCTAAATTCTGGCTGCCAAGAAATTTTGTGATCTCAATCAGTCTTCCTAATTCATTTGACCAATGCTTTTTTTCATTTTCATAGATCTCTTGTATTTCGGAAATTAATTGTTGTTTTATTTTTCAAATTTTTCTCCTCAAGATCTTTCCATTTTAAGAAATGCAGCGAGGGAGGGGGGGAACGTACCCTATGGCCGCCCCTGCTTTTACATATAGTAATACCTGTTTCTAAAAGTTTTTACTTCCCTTTTACATATAGTAATATACAAAACCATATCCAGGGGTAGGTCCTATGGATCCGGACCCTGCTCCTCCTCGAAATTATCACATTATATATTTATCCTATATGTGCGTGTGTGTGGGAGAGAGAGAGAGAGAGTATTTATATATAAAATGATGATATTCAATCAAACAGACCACCCCCCTCTCCCCACCCCCCCTAAAAAATGTCGGACCCCCTCCAAAATTATTTTCTGGGTACGGCCCTGGTAATATATGTTCCTGACACCCCCCCCTCTATCTATGGCCTTGCAACACATTTTATCAGACAAATAAACAAATTATATACACACTGCAATCCTTATTAATATAAAACATATCTTTCAAAAAATCTGTCCATTTTTTAAAAGTTTTTGCTTAGGGGACTATTTGGCGCCCCTCTGTGTTTGGCGCCCGCCTGCAAAGAAGGCCTTGCAGGCCCGCTTCCGCCGGCCCTGGAAATACGAAATGTCGCATTTATACATAGCCTAATTCATATTCTATGATAAATAATTTTTAATATACGAAACCAACGTAGGAAATTTCTCTCTTGCTCGAATACTTTTTTTGGAGGGGTACATGTTCGGAAAGTAAAAATTCGACTTCGAGATTTTGGTGACACGTTTTGAGGTCTTCTGAATTCATTTATGCTATTTTTACGAGGTGTATGTATGAATGTGTGTGTGTATGTGAGTGAACACGATAGCTCCTAAACTGGGCATTGGATTGAGCTCTAATTGGGTATATATGTTGCAAACCACCGTCGCAAGACCGGTATTGAGTTTGGTACGCATAGGACTTACAGTTTTTCTACAGGGCTACGACGAAGATTTCTTTTACATTATGGCCTATGGAGGGAAATTCTTGAAAGTGCGCTAGCGTTTAAACGGCGCATTCCATTGAGCTTCAATTTGGTATATATGTTTGAATTATTCATCGATTAAAATTTATAAAAATGCTTGGTAATGATCTTAATCGTAAGTGTTTGGAAAGTCGAGTGGAGTCACTCCAGATTTTTTTCTATTGTTAAACCTGACACTAGTTTGTTCAATTAAATAAGTGCAAAAATATTATCTGCTTAGCACACAAAAGGTCACTGTGAAAATTATATTTGAGCTATGTTACAGCACTCCAAAAACATTTATACATGGACATGGTTACAAAAAATTAAATGAAATACCTATTAATAAATAAACTAATTTATATTGCCTTCATTTTAGAATTTCTCTTTCCAATGTTTCGCGTAAAGAAGGGGGGGGGAATAATAAATAAAATAAAAGAATTATTCTTCGAAAAGCTAAACCTGTTTAATTGCATGATTGGTTAAAAAGTTGAATATATGGAGCAGAATATAATATTTCTGTGTTTTTTATTGACTTTATTATATTTATGTTACTTTCGTGCAGGGCTTTATTATCGAATGGGCAAATAGGGACTTTGCCCAGGGCCCCAATTTCAAATGTTGTTCTGAAATATTCTTTTTTATATCAAAATTTTATGTAAAGTAAAACAAATTTCATAGATGGGGCTCCCAAATTCATCAATGCCCCAGGCCCCTGATGCTCATAATCAGGCCCTGCTTTCGTGAGATACTACATCTTTAGAATTGTATTTGTTTGCCTCATTAAATTTATTTTAAGAAAACGAACACGACGTGAGGAGCCCTCATCCCTTATGTAAAAGTTAATCAAATTTTATTAAACCAAAGCTTTATATATATTGCAAACTTGAAGTATGTTTAAAAAAATAATAGTTTACATAAAAATATATGTAAAATTCATTAAAAAAAATAATAAGCAAAGTTAACAAGCGAGGATTATTTCCGATGAATTTAATGATCGTTAAAATTGAAATTTGCAAAATTGTTTGTTTCATTTGATAATTTTACATACGTATAAAATAACGTCATGAATACATTAAATATGTATAAAAAAATTTTCATGCAATTCTATTTCCAGTCGTCAAACCTTTCGGAAACTTACGATTGCCTTTATTGTAAAGCTTACACTGAATTTCATTAACGGGAATTTAAATTTTTGTAGTTTTATACCTCATATTAAAAGCTTACTCATTTCAGACCAAAGCTTAAATATAAATTTTAAAAATAGAAATTGCGGACGAAATTCGTTTTCTTTGGTCTAAGTAAACATACAATTTTAAATAAATTATTGGTGAATTATTAGTACGAACATTTAAATATAGATGGCAGCACTACAGAACGGGCCGAATAGCCTGTAAGCTATCCGCACCGGCCGGTCCGAATAGCCACTCTGCTGCACCAACTCAGTGACCAACTCACCCACACCCACTCATTTGCTGTTTCAAATCATCTATCGACTCAGAGTCGTAAAGAGTCGAAAAGAGTTGAAAGATTAAGGGAAAATCTTTGGGAACGACAAAGGGAAAATAAGTTTTCCTTTCCTTCGCACTTGGATTGTATTTCCCCACAGTTGAGGGCTTGAGATTCGAATCAGTAGAGAGTGAGTGTAAAGACTGAGCCACTCAGTACCAAGATTCGAATCACTGATTCGACTCATCGAATCATTGGCCATCTCTACAGCTTTAGTTTTACCGGAAAGTGGCAGTCTGAACGCACCCTTGGTTGCTTAACTTTGAATCACTTTGAAAGTAGTCCTTCCTCTTCCTCCAGTTTTGGATGTTTTTGTTGTTAATTCAGCACACAGAGGCAGCATTTTCAGCACCGGTCCAGGTTTACTTGTGTTTGTATTGGATAAAGTTGCGTCTATATCAATTTCAATAAATAATGAGTCGTCGTAGACCTTATGAAGATGATGATGAGGGTTAGTGTAAAAAATATCCCTTTAAATAGATTTTTAAACTTTCCATGTGTATGAACAGATTGAGGGCTGCTCACCGTGTCACTAAAACATATTCTCTGTATTCTTAAAGAACCGCTCGTGAAGCTGATTTAAAGCATAAGCATGATATGTAACATAATATTAATTTAAAAATCCACATTGAATTTGATCCAGCGTTTAATAATATGCTTGCATGCATTAGATGTCCGATACTTCCTACTGTGTTTTTGGGTGGTTCTGTCTTCAATTTTTCCGTAAATCATATTAATTTCGCATTTTTAATTATGGCCATTCCTTTACTAAACTTCAGTGTGTCGGCATGAAACTTTTTTTCTTCCATGTTATGTACTAATTATAAAAATCTATTTAGTATGCATGATTGAAATATTATAGTAGTCACAACGTAATGTACGTCGTGAACTGCTTGCTCCAAGTAAATATTGAAAGTTAAAATTCTCTGTATAATTTTTGCCTGTTTATTTGATTAAGTATCTTGTAGCAGCTAAAATATTATCTTAGTCACATCTGTTTAAATAACCCAAACTCAGTGTTTTACTAAAATTGAAAATCAGTATGCATAGGTGGCCATAAGGGGTTCTAATGTTGAAAATCAGACTAATTTATCTTTATTCGTTATCTTATATTACATATTCTCAAGCTGAAAAAGGTTGATTTATTTTTAAATCTGTATATTCATTTTTTTTATAAAGGCTACATTAGTCAGACCCCCCCCCTTTTTTATTAATAAATAAAAATATTTTATTGTTGTATTCTTAAAGCCTTTTTAGATTTTTAAAACATCTAATATTTTAAAAATCCAAAATTTGTGTTGTTTTAGAATGTAAGAAAGCGAAGTCATCATAGCATGCATCTCAAGTAATGTTAGATGCATCACAGACACCAATGCAGCCGTCAATTTGGCGATGTTTTATTGTTATGACAAAGCCCGCATCAAGTGGCTCATGGCAAGGTTTAAGCTAAGCTCAAAAAGTTTTTAGCAAAATGCTAAAAGGATAATTCGATTTTTCTTTCTGGGAGATATTGTCTGATCTCCTTTTCCTCTATTGTTTTTGCAGTGGTCTTTAAAATTATAGACGTACAGGCTTTATATTTCAATTCAATGTTGAAAATTAAAGATTGTCCCCACAACAGCTCTACAATCATTCTATAACAGGAAGTTTTTACTTTTATCAATGTTTCTCTTTTATATTTCAGTTCCAAATTTTTTCTGAATACTTTCGCAAAAAGCAAAAGCCATTAGTTTCATTTTAGCATTTTGATAAGTCTTTTCGCATTATGTGAAAAATGCGACCGTATCTTAAACCTTGGCTCATGGTGCAAAGTCAGTAACACGCACCAATGAAGCTCATATTGCACGGCACAAAGTCCCCAACCTGTGGCAGCAACCTCTTAAAAATCCACAGTGAATGCCGAATTCCATACGTTTGGTACACCATTCATCAGCTCTGACTGACTCTCTAGTGCAGCAGCATGAGATTGCCTCTGTGCACACTAGACCTCGGCAGTTGATGGCCGGGCAAATGTGTACCATTTGGTCAGTCAGATAATGCCTTCAACTATCACACACTCCCTGTTGGCCTATCATATAGGCCATAGGTTCCCAACCTTTTTTGAACTGGCGCCCCCTTTTCTAGTAAATATTTCAATACCGCCCCCCCCCCCCACTCCAGAGAAATAAGAGCGTACATAATGCATGGTGAAAACAAGAATTAAATTAAAAAAATTACTAATAGATAGAATATTGTTGGAATTGAAACTCTACTGCATTTCTTCTTCATTTAAAAAGAGGAATAAAAGTTTTAGAGAGGTATCTCTTTCTCTCAACAGCGAAGTCTCATATCGAAATATGTGAATTTTCGCACACGTGATAGAAATGAATTATCAGAGTGATTTTTAGTCTTTTTTAGACTATATTTGGTTAATCTTCCCACACCCCTCCGTGCCATATCAACGCTTCCTAATTTTCTCTGGGACTTTTACCGTCCCCCTGAAAGCCTCAAACACCCACGTTAGGAACCTATGATATAGGCAGATGCCCCTTGTGTAGGTTTGTCAGAACTCAAAATAAACTCTTTTCAAAGCTGCAGTTGGTTTAGTAATCAGCATTCTAATCTATTTTTTAAATTGTAGAATATTCAAGGTCACGTTCTTTCTTCCCAAAATCTGCTTAACACTTTACTTGCCATAGGTGCCCATAAGGGGGGGGGCAAGGTAGGGCACTTGCCTCCTCTCCTCCAACAGATTTAATATATTGTCTTATGATATAAACAAAAGTGCATCATAAAGCAAGATGAGAACTGAAATTGTTTCAAATGTAAAATTTGTCATCCTCTAGAAACATTTTTTGAAGTTTGCCCCCTACCAAAAAATATTTCAATGAGCGCTCATGCTCAGTGGCGGATCCAGAAATTTTTTTTGGGAGGGGCTAAATTTTTTAAAAAGCTTATTTCACCCAATTAAAATGTACTATAAATCAAAATTTTAGTCTAAACCAATGTATTAGGCTTTTGGGAGGGGCTAAGTAATAAAATATGATCATTTTAGCTATTTAAAGTGTATAATATAGCAGAATGTTACCCTTGAGCAATCTCTTTTGGGGGGGGGCTGAAGCCCCCTAGCCCCTCCCCTGGATCCGCTACTGCTCATGCTTGTTGTTTTCCATTTCCAGTGCTCTATTCAAACAATCATTGCAATGCAAAAATTGAACTCTCTTTTGCTTATTTGAACTTACTCAGACAGTACTTAGCTCATCAGCAGTGCTGAGTTGAGATGTGTTGTGTGTATTAAGGCAAACCTGCACATGGGGTATCTTCCTAGGATGGGGGATGCCTTGGTCAGAGAACTTTCTAAGGGGCTCTAACGTGTATATACACTATATCTGAAGAAAACAGACCAAAACTCCATACCGTTAGATCAACAGCAGTACGATAGGACCCGAACCTGGGACCTTCACACTTCAGCAGTCTACCATTTTGAGCACCTTATAAACTTGGCCATGATGGGGCAGAGAGCAGAGTTGAATCCTTTTTAAAGTTATCCTGTAATCTGCCAATTCATGCTCACTTTTTTAAATTCAATGTTAATATACTTTGAAACTATTTTTTAAATAATGTATGTGTTTTAAACTGATTTCTTTTTGAATATACAGTATGCTATATTATATTACACATGTAGCCACCCAAGTGGTGTAGTGGCTTAAGAACCATTCTATCAAGCCTTGGGTCCAGGTTCGAATCCTGGTTTGGGCATGGATGTTAACTTGTCCGTCCCTTCATAGGGTGGTAATGCTGGCCACCCTGTGGGTGCTCCCATAATAAGATGGCCACAATACTTTTGAGCAGTTGTAGTGTATAAACCTAAACCTCAAGTACCTGCCCATTTAAAAAAAGAAAAATTATGCGTGTACTTTTTAATTCATTATTTTATTAGTTAGTACCCGCAACTTCGTCCGCGCTGGCTTTAGAATTCTGTCCAGGGTTCATACACCTCCTGGAAATCCTTAAAAACTCTTGGATTTTGATTTAAAACATTAAGGGCCCTTGAAAACCCATGGATTTTACTAATTTTTCTGCAGACTCCTGAAATTTTAGTATTGACATTGACTCCTGGAAACATTGTTTATTTTAGTTTTCTTTCTAGAATTTAAAGTGCAAAAAAGAATTTTCGTAAGTGCGATCTGCCAAAATTGTTTTTCGACTTGTGTTTCAAGTGTAATAATCCACTACCACGTTTATTGCCATTCCTGCCACGGAGTTGGAGACAAGGATTGTAATCACTTCAGTGGGCTGAAACCTTACCACAAAAACTTACAATGATGGCACGATTCGCTGTAGACATTTGTCCCTGCTCTTCTCATTACCAATAATTGCGTTCCTGAACTAAGCCCGTTAGCGTTCTCAAACTCTTTTATCGCTAACTGCTAGCTCTTATATCACTGCTAAAGTATCTCGTGATTGGTGTATGAGCTGTATGCTCTTATCTCTTCTTTAGTACACGGCGTACATGTTTACAAAGCTCACCATTTGCGGCGGTGTGTTGCAAATAATCTACTCATGTGACAGTAGTACATTTTTAAACCATCCTGAGATTTTTCATCCTTTTCAATTTGCCTGAAGATGACGGTTGGAAAATGCATTTTCAATGATGCTTGGTTAGAAAAGGTATTTATGTTACTCCTGGAAAAATTATATTTTTTTCTGGAAAACTGGAATTCATACTGCGAAAAAGTGTGGGAACCCTGTCGGTCCAGAGAGAAATGAAGCATGTGCAAAGAACAAATATATTTGTGTTATAGACAAGTGACTGTATTTAAATATTATTTATTTTTTACTTATTTGGTATGAAGTAAAATACATGGTAGTATACTTCTTTTAAAATAAGAGTATGCAGAGTTACTAAATTTAGATTTTTTTTATGCATTAGGCAAATAGAGACAGTTGCGACAATATTTGCGAATTATTTTGAGTGTTCTTGTAAAAGAAATATTTATCCTATTTGCATGAATTTCAACCTATGTTAATCAGGAATAGTGCAGCTTTCTATTAGTGAAAAAGTTTTAGACACTATCGGCTCTGTAGTTACAGAGATACCCGCAGAGCGTAATGTATTAGAATTATTTTGAGTGTTCCTGTAAAAGAACTATTTATGCTACATGCACAAATTTTAGCCTATAATACTCAGGAATAGTGCAGCTTTCTATCAGTAAAAAAATTTTTGGAATTGGTTCAGTAGTTACCGAGATACACACAGAGTGTAATGTAATTCTTATGAGTATCCCTGTAAAAGAACTATTTGTGACATATGCATAAAAGGTAGCCTATAATACTCAGGGTCCCACCACTGGTTGAGAGGTTCTGCTCTTGAAACTGGAAGGCTGGAGGTGCCAGGTTCAAACCCTGGTCTTGCCTATCGACCTAGCTCTTCAGAGTTTTCTGTGGCTTTCTCCGAAACCTTGCATAAATATGGGGTAGGATCTCTTAGAAAGTCCCCTACAGGGTGCATTCCCCATACAGGCTTAGGACCCTAGTGCAGTCAGTCGACCTTAATCCACAGACAAACAAACAATAATACTCAAGAATAGTGTAACTTTCAATCAGTGAAAAAAGTTCTAGAATCGGTTCAGTAGCTGCAAAATGCCCATAGAGCATAATGTATTAGAATTATTTTGAGTGTTTTTGTAAAAGAATTATTTATGCTTTATGCATGTAAGGTATGTTAATCCAGGGTATAAACTATCTTCATTCCAAATTTTAGACAAATCTGCTCAGCCATTAAACATCGAAACACACAAACGTACACATTTATATTATTGGTAGGATTTGGAAATTTAAGAACTTTAAGGAACACTTGTGGACTTTTCTTTCATATGTTTTTTAATTTGGTGCAAAATGTAATTTCCATGCTATTTCATGTTTTTCAAATGTACATGATTCTGCAAATAGAATTTCTGCTTTATTTCAAAAGAATAAATCATTTTGTGCAGGCAAAAATTGCCAAGCATGACCACCTAAAAAGGGTTTTTATAATTAATAGTTAAAAAAGTAATTAAAATTTCAAAATTTTGAGCCTCGGATGCACATTACTGAAGTCATGGGCTTATATGCTCAAATTTTCAAAGCTCTGCTTGCTGTAGATTTGTCTGAAGAACATTCATTTTTATTATAGATAGATAGATCTTGTGTAAAACAGGCATAATTTCCATGGTATTTCATGTTTTAAAATGCATGCGATTCTTTGCCGAAGTAATAGCATTTTCGTTAGCTGAAAACATTATTCATTTTATACAGGTGAAATTCGGCAAGCATGGCAGCATAAAAATGGTTTTTAATTAATAATTAAAAAGTAATTGAAGATCTAAAATTCTAGTTTATAATCGTCTCCAGGGTCCCATCTATTTCTATACCAAAATTCATCATAATCGATTCAGCAGTTTAGGCATGAAAGGTAACAAACTCACTTTCTCATTCATAATACTGGATGATGAAAAAATCCCTAAAAACTTTAAAAATTCATTAAAAATGAAAAAATAATGATAGAAAATTGCAGTTTGCACCAATAGGTTTAGAGAGTGATGGGATTTTTTAATGCCAAGAAAGGTTGTAGTTCCAAATGTTACTGATAAGTGGTGCTGACATGCATAATGGGAAGCAAGTTTCCAATTAAAAAAATCCTAAATCTCTCTAATCTTATCAATGCAAACTGCAATTTTGTATCATTATTTGTTTTGTTTTAATGAACTTTTTCACAAGCTTTTGATGCATTCTGGGTGCATTAAAGTTTAAAAATTCATTATACAGCCGAATGACAGTATGTTTTTTTCTTAACTACAAAATCATGCAAAATGCTACTATTTGGACAACTAGAGTTAAGAAAATGGCTTCTAAACTGGCGACTTTTTTATGTCCATGAAGCTACTAATACTATTTTTTACTCCTGACATTAGTAGATACACTGTAGTAGGCAAATTCTATTCTAGGTTGTCAGTATTGATAAATAATAATTCTCAAGCAATTGTTTTTTTGTTTTTTTTCAGTCACATCAATTTTTTTACATTAAAATTCATTATACCTAAAAACTTGAACCTGTTAATTTCTCTCTGCACATGTGACCAAAGGAAAGAAAAAATTCTTAGTGTCAAAATATTTTATTGAAATTATTATACAAAGTAATGCAAATGAAGGGCTGGTGTAAGTGTGTTCATCTTTAAGAGAGTCTCCACTACCTTCTAAAGTGGAAATTTGATCCTGATGGATTAATAATGTTGAATTTTTTATATAGCATAGATACATTTTTGAGAGACAGAAACATAGTTTTAAAGATACAGAAAACCCATTTAAGAAGTTCCTGCTTAAAAAGTTTTCCCACTTAAAAAGTTCTTATTTGCAGCTCCTAATTTTTTCCTATTCTTTCAATGTTAAAACAACCTTTTTAAAATGTTTCGTTACAGACACTTTCCCGCTTAAATTTTTTTTTTTTTTTTTTTCACTTCTAAGTTCACTTTCAGGGCATGTTTACATGTGCCTTTCATTTCCCCCCCCCCCTCTATTTCTTATTACTGTTTGTAAAAATCAATGTTTAGGACTGAAAATGATTGTACTGGCCAGTGAAATACTAACAGTGAGGTTGCAGAAATTAAGAAATGAATGAAACTGAATAAGAGGTTGTGGAAATTCTTAGTTTTCCGGATGCTTTAATAATACTAGAAATGTTTTGTCATTTTATTGAAAGTGTTGAATATGTGAAAGAAAAATTTTTTAAAGATGAAAGACCAATTAAGATTGCCGATAAAAAACAAAAACTAAATGGTTTTTTTTTCTGTAAAATCGATTCCAAAAATGTTTAAAGCAAATATTTTTTAAAAGTTTTAACATAGTCTAGTTTATCATATTGCTTTACTTAATCTAATTTTTTAAGTGTGAAAATAATGTATTTAAGTAATTATAAACTTTATAATATTTTAATAAAGATATTTCTTCAAGTTTTATACTGAAATTACTTTGCTTTTCAAAAAATTAGTCACCGCTTTAAGAAGTTTACATGCTTAAGAAGTTTTTGAACTTCATCCCCTTTGAAAACTTTTTAAGCACGTTTTACTCTATAATTTTTTACAGAGGCGGGGATAGGCATGGGCGATGTGGGCAACCGCCCACGGCCTCACGCTTCCAAGGGTCTCGCATGTTTTCATGAAGGGATCTTGACATGGTCTCGAACCTAAATATTTTTACCCAAGGGTTAGATCTTAAAATCAGAAAACAAGACATTTGAAATACGATTTCAACGTAGTAACATGTGAATGCTCCTTTGCACGAAAAATCATGAAAGTCGACCCGCCTCTCGGAAATATTGTCTGGTTACGGGCTTCTATCTCGGATATAATTACTGTATAATTACCCTAGTAGCACAACTAGTTCAAAAAACGTTCAAATTACGTTGGAAATACGTTTTTTGGCATTAAAAAACATGTTTTAAACGTTTTTGGGACTAATTGTGCTACTAAGAAAGGGTGCAGTTCGAAGAAACAAAACCTCACTCACGGTCGTTTAAAATAAACTTTGAACTAAAAAAAATGAATGAGTCTTTATAAGCTGCATTACTCGCTATAATAGATGAAAAAACTCTGCCTTTTATGAAACATTTAGAAAAAATTCTTAATCATGGGACTGTACAGCAAAATTTTTCAAAAAGTCTCAACATTTTGCAAAATATTTGATATTTAGTAGTACTTTACTTTAGCAATCGCAATTCAAGGAAAATAGTGCATTTTTGCCTAAAAAATGATCACTTATATTATTGTTTTACAGCGAAGCACAGTAGTAAATAGTAGTGACATGAGAACAGAAACTAATTATCTTAAGATCTTATTCAAATCGAAATTTCAGTATTAGTAAAGTTTTTTTTTTAATACCGCATGAGTAATTTAATAATCTACTGGTGAACCCCCCCCCCCCTCCTTCCCTAATAAAAAAAATTACTACGACTTTTTTAAAAGTACGTTACACTCAAATTTTGTTTGGCTTTCATTTCTTTACAAAAGTTATTTTGAGTTATATTGTCAACCACACTTAAACGGCATAGTAAATGAGAACGGATTCATGAACAATCTAATATTTTATAATTTTACAAGTTAATAATGTGAAACATTTTAAAAAGAATTGTAATACTGAGTTTTAAAAATGACTTAGAGAAAACAATTACAGAAAGAGCAAAAATGAAATTAGATAACGCTATGAAAAAAAAAAGTGTATTTTAAAATTGTGTTTAAAGCTGTCATTTTTGTCGCTTAATTAGGGTTTAATAAACACCGGAACAATGTCCTGTGTCCTGAGCTTGCTGGACCCGCGAGTGAGGAAGAAAATATAGGGGAAGTTGAGGTACAATGAAACAAAATTTACCATTCCTTTTTTCTGTTCAGAAATTTGCATGTACAAAAATAAAATTAATGTACACATTTAAACTACTCTTTTCCCCATCTAAACGAATTTTTAGGAGTTTGTGAATAGCTTTTTCATATTTAAAAAATTACGAACGGTAAATGTCTGTCAGTGTTTTATCGTACCCCAAATACCGCAGTACAACAAAACACTTAATAACACTTCACAAACACTCAAATAATGTGAGTCAAAATTTAAATTTCAGCACAAATGTTTTATGTACAGTTATAATAAACATTAGTGAGACATAAATATGAAATTTAAATAGAAGAAACAAATTTAATTAAACTCTTATTGCTTAAGATCAAAACATGATACTTTTACCCTATAGTTTTTCCTTTTATATTAAATTTACTTAAATCAAATTCAAAATTTAGCATTTCTGCTTTCCTTTCTCTATTACCTGAAAGAACAGGAGGTGGTCGTTTTGATACAATTTAAGTTTTTTCAAAAATTTGTTTCCGAAAAACTCATTAATTTGAAACTTTGGACTCAGTCGTTTGACGTACTGAACTCCGCATTCTGTTTGATTTAAGTTTATTATATCCCTAACAGAGTACATTTGTTTACATTTAAGTTCACCTTCCTTGATTAAAACCTAATCATTTAGAGCGATACTGCTGGGTCATACATATTATGTGAGAATATCTCATAATCTGTACTCTTGTTTGTTTGTGTAACATGTATTTCGGATGTGTATGCTTGTTCTGAAACCTGTTCATAAATCCACGTCAAAGGGACAACACAAGGGGGGGGTGCCCTCCGTGGGGTACTTTCTAAGGGGTTCTAACCCGTATTTACGCTACATTTCTGAAAAAACCACGGAAAACTCCGAAGGGTTAGATCGGCGGACGGGACCTGATTTTGAACTAGGCACCTTCCATCTCCCAGTTCAGTGCACAATGCACTATGCCATTGGTGGGGAATCTGTACTCTTTTGATTGTTATTTGAAAGACAACCTGGATTGTCACCATCTTCAGAGTCTGAAGAAGATAAAGTATGATTTAAAAACAAATCTTTGTTAACTTTATGTGTTCCACATAAAGATGTCAATCTAAATATTTAATATAGTAACATCTTTATTCCAAGAATGCATTTACCCGGGGTACAATGTAGCATACTTCATTGTACCCGTCTACAAGTGTTTCTTTGTACCCCAAATTTAGGCTACAAACTAAATAAATTTTTACTAATTCCTAGTATTTATTTTTTAAATTCTGAGTGTGAAAGTATGAAGACCACACCAGTGATCACAATATTTGAAAAATAAATAATTATAGATATGAAAAAATGGAAGTAAAATAAAATTACTTTTAGTAATGATATTTACTTTCTATGATGAAAATCCACAATTTTCCATATCTCTTGTAGTAAAAATGTGGTTATCCCCAAATCACATCAGTAACTGGAACATGTATTTGTATAATAGATGAGTGAGTTTCAACTTTCTGTGACAAATCCTATTGATTTTAGATAACATGTTTCATTGTACCCCAACTTCCCGTATATTTACATTTAAAAATTTTCATTTAAAAATAAAAGCTTCACTAATGATTTTTAAATTTTCATTTCTCAATCTGAAGAATATCGCTTCACATGCAGAATGATTTCGAACTCTTGTAAAAACATGTAAAGGGCAGTAAACGTAATGAAGATGGTTCAAAGTCTCATAGCAATGTCGGTCAGAAATGTCGTTTTCACGTACCTGTTATTATTCACTTAGGAAAATGAACTTTCTGATCATGGTTCATCAAAAACTAATGGATCTTCCACAGAAAGCACTTGACTAAAATTTGACAGTAACAGGATTGCAGTGGCGTAGTGAGAGGCGGGGCAAAGGGATCTATCATGCCCCGGGCGCCGCTAACAGAGGGGCACCAAATCGTCTCTAAGGCAAAGAAAATTGGTCAGAAAATAGCATGGAGGGGCGATAAAAAGTTATAGTATCCCGGTGCCAGTTCTGGTCGCTACGTCACTGCAGGATTGATTATTCAAGTAATAATTACACTTTGATTACAGGATGATTGATTATTAAAGTAAATGGTTAACAGGCAAAAAATGAAAAGGACATTTCCGAGCTCACATTCCTGACTGTTGTATTTAAGTGGCAACAAATATTTTTCTAATGGTGAATTTTTAAAATCAAGTATTAAGTAGCCGCCCAGGTGGTGTAGTGGCCAGGACGCTCTACTAACATCCTTTGGGTCCAGATTCGAATCTTGGCAAAGGCATGGATGTTTGTGTTTGTCCCATTGTTGTCCTGTAAAAGTATGTAGTATGTACTGCTTTGAAATAAATAAAGAACTTGTAGTTTTCGCAACAATCCAGACTACAGCCGCCTGGCTAAGGGTCTCAATTAACAAACCTCTCAAGTAATCTCTCTATTCTAAAAAAAAGTAAAGGCCGCTGGCGCTGTCAAAGCTTGTTGGCCAATCTCCTAAACCGTGAGGATTTAAGTTTCGACTAAGGTGCCCACAGATTCGAAAAATTCTGAGGAACCTGATAAGCTGACTTAAATTTCAAAAATCAAATTATTTTAGAAGATATTAATAAAAGAGTGAAAAAATAAACAGAATGGTTCTCAGATTTGGCATAAAATCATTCATTCCTTTGAAACAAAGCGTTTCCAAGTATGTAGTATCACGTGAAATTGTCAAACATGAAGTAGAAATACACCCATTTTACGCCAAAATAAAAACTATATGAAATAAGTAACTCGAAATGTGTTACACAAAGTTGACAATTTTCAAATACTAAGTTCGCTTAGACAACAGGAGTTTAGAATTAGCGATTATTCGTTTTTTCAAAACAGAGTAACTAATATCTTGAAAATGAAATGAAAAATAATTAAAATGCAGATTATTTTAAAGCCGGTTCGGTCCAGCTGGATTATTTGCTACCAGTAGAAATATTTGGCGGCGTTCACTATGCCATTATAGCAGTTATAGTACACTTTGGATATTTGCTAGCGCGACAAGATGGTATAATTCGTGATGCTAAGTACGCCAATCTGCAAACGATTATGTAAATGAAAATAAGGATAACGGTTTTCCGGTAACCTTAAATGAACAGTAATTATAGGTTGTGAGCATGTGTAAATCGCCAAATAATGAAAAGTCGCCATTGGTGGCAAGCTATCCTATCTGTTCCGTAGCTTTTATTAACTTTACATGTACGCAAGTCCCCAAATAATGAAAAATCGCCATGGGTGGCAAATTCGCAAGGTGTCCAATAGGTTTTACATTATTAAAAATACAGCTGAAACAGATGTTCTGATTTTATTTTGCTTTAGCTCCTAATTAATATAATTTTTGAATGGCAACATTAAATATCATTGTGTTTCTGAGGAGTGCAAATATTTTTTCGAGCGATTATAAGCGGAGTCCGCATCCTCAGAACCCGTACAACACGGATTCCCTTAACAAAATATCTCCCGTGTTATGGACGGGGTCTACTGTACTGTGAAGTTTAAATTTTTTGTGTACCAATGAACATGCATGAACCTGCAAGAACCAAGCAATGTGTAGCTCAGTAACATTCTATCTGATCCAATCTTCGGTTTTTGTCTGTTGAAATTTTGTCTTTTTTACGAATAAGCCTTATTAGGGGGCCGAATGCCTCATATGAAAAGCGAGCGCAGCGAGTCTGGGGCCTTGGCCCCTAGTAACTAATATAAAAACACTAATAAAAGTCAATATAACTTTTATTATTTTTAGTATTTAATAGAACAAAAACGAGTTACAGCTTTACAAACGAAAACCTTGCCCCCGCCCTAAAATTTCTACTTAAAATAGAGTGTGGGGGGGGGGGGGGGCTCGCAAAACTCACCTTGCCCACTGCTAATTTTTGTCTTACCCCGCCACTGATTTTTTAAAAGTAAATCACCAAATGTCATTTACACCTTCCAATGAATTTTGCTTAAATATTCTGGGTAATTCCGTGTGTGACTTACACGACATTTGAGATTTTTTGTATGTTTCACTTTTGTTCAAAAGTGTAAATTAAGAATAAATTTAAACTTTCAGTAACGAATCATAGAAGAGTAAAGTAAATACAGTTATGTATTATGTTTTCAATAAAAATTTGTGCGATTTTTAATGTTTAAAAAAAATAAAATAACTGTTAGTGACTGACACAACGCAAAAAGAAACTGGTTTAGACTTGCTTTCACTTATATTAAAAATTCTGCTGTAGATTTAGTTATTAAAATTTGAAACTCACATGAAATATCAAGAATAGTGCATACAACAATAAGAATCAAATTCGAGTTCAATAAAATTTTTAAATCTTTTGAGTTATCTGCTTGTGACTGACTCGACAGATAATGTGTGACTTACACAACATCTGCAAATATTCAATCTGAAAACACAAGTTTGTTCATATAAAAACATAATTTATTTCGTTTACTCTCTAGTATACTTGTAATCTTTAATAAAAACTTTTATATTTATTAAAATAGCATTAATGATTTTATGCTTCTTTACAAAGTAAAAATCAACACTTGGGTATATATTCTCATGGAATTACCCTTCTACTTCTGTCAAATGACAGCTCTAATATTGATTCTACTCCCTGGTAATCTAAAATTAAAGTAGATAATTATCCAAAATTATTCTGTATGCAGTAATATGAGAAGAAGAAACATATGCAGGAGGGGTCGATTCAAGAATTCTTTCCATAGTCCCATTTTTGTGAAAATTGCTTATTTTTGAGAATACCGAAACTTATTTTTGTGAACTTTCATTCCAATTTTTGAAAAATAAATTACTTTTTTTTGTTGAAATAATCAATAACTGATTAAAATATAGGGTAAAATGCCAATGAAGGGCCATTTTAATTGATTATATTTTTGTGAAGGGCCATTTTAATCGATTGAAATTTTGTGAAGGGGCTGCAAAATGGACCCAATTTTTGTCTGCTTCAACCCCTAATATTAGTGTGTTACATTGGTCACTGAAATTTATTCACCAAGTAACCAAGATACATTGATAAGATAGTGATGAGGAAATCTTAATAAAAATATTTTGGGGTTCTAAAGTATAGCTGCGATCTTGGTGTAATCCTGATTGCCAAGCAATTTCATTGGCTTCTATAACATATAAGTATCACAAAAATGTCCTTACTTATTTAAAATATTTTACTTATATATGTCTTGTTTGTCCATTTAGACACCCATGTTCGGAAAAGACGTCGTCTTAGTGCCGAACCAAAAGAAATTGAAGATAGACTGGAATCCCTCATCATGCGTGTTGGAGACAAAGTAATTTGTTTTTTATTCCATAAGTAGTTCATTTAAATTTTTAAATTATACTAACTGAAAGAGTAAGACCAAAATTATTTTCAGGGCTTTCAACTTGACTCTTTTTTTCCCTAAAAGTTAATTTTCAATTAGAATGCCCAAATTGACATTTTTGCACAAATAGTCTATTTTCCCTTTTTCATCCTGCATTTTGACCATTCTGAAGTTATGTGACTTAATTTTACTTTACTAATTAGGGAATTTCTACTCTTTATTTTGTAAATTGCCAAATTCTGCTGTTTATTACTTTTGGCAAGAAAATTTCTGATGTATATTATGTTCTAGCATCTCAAATTCAACCTTTTTCCATCTGATTTTGAAGTAGCATTCTTGTGTATTTAAACTGCAGTACCATAAGCAGACATACGAGCTTTTTAATTTTTCTCATAAAAAGGCCTTTAAAATTACATAAAGTTTTTATTTTTGAAAATAATAATAAAAAAAGTGATACGACGCACTAATGTCCACACAAAAATCCTGATTGATTTTAATAGCACTCTAGTGCTAAAAAAAATCTAAAATTCTTAGATTTTTTTTATGCATTTGGCTGGAACATTTTCAATTAAAAAAAAAAAAATTATTCAATCAATTCTGCTATATAAAGGGAAATGCATAACATGTTCGCATAATTTTGTTGCTGAAAATTGCATCAATTGTTGTTTGGCCCCTAGTGGTGAAATGTTTAAGATTAGTGCATATTGGAAAATCTAAAGTACCCATTTCAGTTATGAAATTGAATCCTTGATCGGAATTTAATTCTATGTTAAAATCTCCTACTAAAATAGTCTTACAATCATCCTCCTTCAGCAATGTTTCGAATATAGCGTCTAATTTATCTTCATAAGAAATTTGAGGACTAGCGTATGCAACTGCAAATCTCATTTTATCTTGAATATACGCAATGACCATTTGAACACCATTGATCTGGTTCGTGTAGGCACGGGTAATAGGGCTATCGCACTGAGAAAAATCTGACCAACTTTCCTTGCATATCAAGTTTCCAGCCGGTTTTCTCTGCCGTTACCTTGACGACCGTAAACTCCAACTTTTTCCTTTCCGAAGGAAAAAATCAGAGTCGGACAAAATTTCGGCCAATCAGAGTACTTCTTCCTGCTACGTCATAAGCAATTTTGAGCAATGGTGACTATGTTCGAAGCTTGGCAGCTTGGCTCGATGTCAGAATCACGTGTAAATAAAATTATGGCTGCATTCAAGTGGACTTTGGAATTAGAGATTGCTGCCCATCCGATGCTGCCGAAATTGCTGCCGATCCGATGTAAGTATACCAACGCACAATAAGTAAAATAAGAAAAAATCATAACTCCAGATGGTTTTCTGTTTTGAAACAGGGTTCCTATACCTCCTGGAAATCCTTAAAAACTCCTGGATTTCGATTTAAAACATTAAGGGCCCGGGAAAACTCCTGGATTTTACTAATTTTTCTGTAGACTCCTGAAATTTTAGTATTGACTCCTGGAAATATTGTTTATTTTAGTTTTCTTTCTAGTATTTAAAGTGCAAAAAAAAATGTTTGTAAATGCGATCTGCCGAATTTTTTTTTTTTTTTTTGACTTGTGTTTCAAGGGTAATAATCCGCTGCCATGTTTATTGACATTCCTGCCATGGACTTAGAGACAAGGATTGTAATCACTTCAGTGGGCTGAAAGCTTACCTCAAAAAGTTCCAGTAGATGGCACAATTTGCTATAGACATTCGTCCCTGCTCTCCTCATATCCAATAATTTCGTTCCTGAGATTTGGCATTCTCAAATTCTTTTATTGCTAACTGCTAGCTCTTACGTCACTACAAAAGTATCTCATGATTGGTGTATGAGCTGTATGCTCTTATCTCTTCTTTAGTACACGGGGTACATGTTTACAAAGCTCACCATTTGCGGCCGTGTGTTGGAAATAATCTGTATGCGTGTGACAGTAGTAAAATTTTAAACCATCCTGAGATTTTCATCCTTTTCAATTTGCCTAAAGATGCCGGGTGAAAAACGAGTTTTCAATGATGCTTGGCTAGAAAAGGAGGAATATAAAATGTGGCTCCGACAGTCATTTATGCATACTCCTGGAAAAATTCAATTTTCTCCTGGAAAACTCCTGGAATTCATGCTGCCAAAAAGTGTGGGAACCCTGTTGGAAACTACTGTCTATCCGTTCGACCAAAGTGAATCCTGGTATTTGAAAATCATCTGAAGGGATAGTCCATGTTTGCTTTAGCAATATCAAATCGCGCTGCAGAAAATATGGATCAAACAGAAAAGTGACCACGGCGCACCGCGTAGACAAAAATCCCATGCTTGAAAGAAATAGCACCCAGTGCTAATAATAGCTACAAAATTATACATTGTTGATTTTAGTTTGGGTACTTATCTGTTAATGGAATGTAAGTGTTAATATACCAATTGTTTCATCTTATGTTTCCATTACAGGGTTCATATGCTCCTTAAAAAATCCTTAAAATTTATTTTACAAAATTTATATCCTTTTTAACCATGCTCGTAAAAAGACCTGGTTTCTTTGTGAAAAAAAGCTGTTTTTTTGTGCGAAAAACCAGCCCCGGGTGGGTTTTATTAAAAAACCTGGCTTTTAGGGCGAAAAAACTGGGTTTTTGAGGCAGAATTAATATTTGGTACTTACAACAGTACATAGACAAACATAAACTATCCAGTACATAGACAAACATAAAATTTGGGTTTAACTCACAAATTGAACTTGGCACTGCCCCTCAAAAAATAAATTAATAAAAATAAATGAATGAATAAATTTACTTCTAAAAACTTCTACATATTCTTTTGAATAAATAATTATTAGTTTATCAAATTATAAGTAATCAACAATTAGATGTGACATACCATTAAAATATATCAAGTTATATATAAATTGTGTAAATAGAAATGTAGTAAAGCAAGGCATATGGATACATTGTTGTCTCTGACAAAGGGTTATGTTTATTAAAATAAAAAAATCTACATTATCCATGCTATTGCTTCCCCCCCCCCAAAAAAAAAAAGTCTTGTGTGGGATAATTTTAATAAAATATCAGAATAAAATATCAGACTATATAAGAAAAATAAAGCTAATGTACAAAACTGTAAAAACAGAAATGCACACCCTCCTGAAAAAGGCTCAAGAAGCTTGAGCTTCCTTTCAAAATTTGAATGGGGCCCCATAAATGACTTAAAAACTGCGATAAAATTCAAAATTTTGTTTTTAAATGATCTTTTAAGTTATTGTAAAGATTTTTAATTAAAAAAAAAGTGGAGAGCTATTTTTCAGGTTTTTCAGAAGTCTGATATTCATGTCGTAACATTTCTGAATTGGTTCAGTTTGCAATGTCTTTGCCTGGGACATCTGCTCCAGTTGAGAGTTTTTTCTATTATAGGGAACATTTGATCGGCAGAAAGGGGTAAACTTTCAATATGTAATGTTAACTATTCTCTAAATGTCGAAATTGATTCTGAACTTTCTTCTTGTGATTTTTATCAAAACAAAGAAAGAATTAACGAAAAAAGCCACGCGTAATGAAAACTATGACTAAATAAAGTTTAATGTTCCTGTAAGATAATGTTTTTAGTTTACTTTTTAAAGTAATTAAAAAAATTAGTTGTCTACCAGTGGTCAAAATTCGACCATAAAGCATTAAATTTCTTAATTTGAGTGTGAAGTTCTGTCAAAGAGTATGTCTCAAGATTCCTGTACAGTGGTATCTACTATAGTGACCACCCTGGCTAAGAGACCATCTGCCTATGGTGACCACTTTTGTACAATTTCACTTTACAAGCACCATGCTTTTCTGTGAAGATGGTGTTTTTGTAAAAACTCTATCATATTTTGCTAAACGCAAAGGCAGTTCCAGTGAGTGGGTCATAGGGGTCATCTCCCTCTACCACCCTTGGATTTCACACGTTCCAGTACAATTTCACACATTCAGTTTGCATTTTGAACAATTTAGGCTAATCTAAAAAGTCTAGTGGTCTCCTCCAAAAATTCAGCCTGGAGCCGTCCTCTGCTAGAGGCCCATTATGTTCAGAGTTATAAAATCTTAAACTGTCGAATGGTTGAACTCTACTTGCTGAGGCGTGCCACTGAATAAAAACTTGCTGCATCAGTAAATTTACACATTTTTCGAATGATAGTCCTTGAGATTTATTTACTATCATCGCAAATGCAGGCATATTTGGAAATCAGTTTTTTGAAAGGATATGGTAAAATAGACCAGAATATATTATAAGTGGAATTAAAATTTTTTTATTGCCTGCGGTTCCAGTTCAAACTACTACTTAATCATTAGCATTACAATATGTAAACTTGATGCACATTCTTGTTCCATTGACTAATGTTTCCTTTGTATTTAAGTTTCTGATTAGTATAACGATGCAGTTAAGTTTCAATACTAACTTATGTGGTTGAAAACTACGGTATTGTTCGGTTAGCCAGGTGCAAATCTCGCCAACTGTTTTTTTCTGGGAAACGTTTAAAGACTACTCCTGAAACACTATTGTTCCCCAAAACAAAGCCGGAAATTTTAATCCGTGTACAAAATAATATTTATATACAGAATTAATTCTATACATACAAAAATATCAATACACTAAAAAGAAATTTGTATGCTTATTGGCTACATGTGGCATTGGGGAAAAACCTGTGGAATTAAAATACAAAATTAAATTTAACTTTAAAAATCTGGAAAGGGATAAACAACTATTTACTGGAAATTGCTTTGGTTTTGTAAGCATTTGGCACTGATCACAATTATTTGACAATTTTTCACTTTGCTCCCGGCTAATCGAAAAAAACAGAACTCCAAACCACTCATAGTCAAAGAATTCAAAAACTCTACTGTATAGTTTTTGATTTTTTTGATTTCATTGTTATCTTAGCAAATTATTTAATCTTAGCTATGGTGATATGTTCTCTATTAATCAGATACTTGATTATGTCAGCATTAATAAAAGTTCAATCATCATTTTTTGGTTCTATTTTAACTGACTTCAGTATATTATCTGAGAGTATATTACTATTATTTTCATTCCTTATTAATTGCTGAGGTATTTCTTCAATAATATTTTCGGGGGAAATTTGCTTTAGCATACTGCGTGGCGGGAGATTCTGCTCTGTTCAGTTCGTATTTCCACAGCTTCAAAACATGGAATTTATAACACTTCGTACACTTATTGACCCTCTAAAAAAGTCACCAAGCACAAGGCTGAAGCACATTTTACTCATTGTCATTTCACTAAACTGGGTAATAATTTCACTTTTTGCGAATTTTGTTGTAATACTATAACTTTGTAGTACTGCTGGAACTTAGTGTTGTTATTTTAAAATTGACACAACAATGGAACCATCGCCCAACTTCGTGTAAAATACTGCATGCCGAATTACTTCTCTAATTCTTTACTGTGCAATAGCATATTACACAAAAATTTTAACATTCGTACAACCACCTCCATTCGAACTTTAACTGTGCCAAATTTTGAACTCATAAATTCGTGCAATGTGTAAATGATGCTACAAAAGGGACACAAAGATTTTCCTTAGCATATTTATATATACATAGATACTGTAAAATCTCAATACAATGAACTGAACTATTATGAATATTATTGAATAATGTATTTTTAGCAAAGAGAAATACCTATTAATGAATAAAATATTTTTTATAAAGTAAATCGATAGATCTAATTAAATCGATGAGAAATTTCATTTTAACAAATAAATTATTTTCATCAAAGAAAATCATTTACACATTACTTTTCCCAAACAGAAGGGGGAGGGGGGGGCAGCAAAATGAGACTGAGCTTCCCCTCATTTCTGAAGTTAATTGGGCCCTGACCCAGAGTTAAATTATAATTCATTTCATTCCATAATGTACTTTATTTTGTCATATTGATCTATTAATAAGGTGATACAATCTAATTTCAACAGTTACTGTAACACAGTGAAAACAGACCTTCATTTGTAGGCATTTATTATATAAAGAATATTATTATCAAGAAATTATTATCACATATTTGAAGGGTTGTTATATTTCTAAGTATTCTATTAAAGTATTGGTTATGATGTTTGCATAAATATCAACAAAAATTAACTAATGCATTTGTATAGCTTTATATCCTTTATAATTCATAGTACGATTACATATTATCTTTAAATAACTTCCATTTTATAGAATACTGTTTTCTTGGCCATAGAAAATTTTATGAGATAAATTTTAACTATCAAAAATACTAAAAGTAACTTTTAAACTATTACGACTGACAGAAAACAAAGATTCCTATTTTGATAAAAGCAACAGAATGAAATTAAGATCTAGTTTCATTAAAAGTAATCTTGAATTGAAGTAGAACTCTCAAATTTTGTAAGAAATTAAATATTTCTACAATAAATTAAATTACTATTCAGATATTTCTTTAAATGATGCAAATCAAAGTTTTACCTTTAAAAAACCCATTTACCTAAAAATTCCACCCAGTGGGGTAAAATGGGCAGTTACTCCAGCAGGAAATCTGACAACCCTGCTTAAAACTCCTTTATATTATATGGGACTTCTTAAAAACTTCTTAATTTTGCATTCTCAGTAACAACTGCGATTAACGAATGCGCAAACTGCTGAAGAGTTATAGGGTCTAAGGGAAAGTTCTGTCTGCTTTTCGTATGTCAATATTTTGCCTTGTCAAAACTATGAAGCTAATAATATCAAATTTGGCATGTGTGTGTTTATTGTAGGTGCTAGATTGGAGAGCATTTTCCAAAATTCATAATTTGTGGGCCAAAACTTTCTTATCACATATCCTGCATGATCTCAAAGAAGAAAAGATATCCATAAAATTCTTGTTCTAAAATACAACACTCATCAATACCTAAAGCTCGATTTTAGAACATTTCAAATGTAACCCTCCAAGAAGGGAAGATGTGAAAAAAAGGGAGAGGATGGCCATTTATCTTAAAAAAAAGTATGTTTAAAATTTTACAAATATGAGTCTTAAACCTAGGCACAGTTTGTTTGTGATTCAATTCTTGTTGAAAATTTATTTGTTTGAATTTTATGGAAAAAAACATTATTTTCCCATACACCATACAATCATCTGCAGATGAATTATCAGAAAAGGCAGAGAAAATATCAAATCTGAGCTGCCTTATGCAATCACAGATTTGTGCAAACTGCCTAAGAAAAAACCCAGAAATAATGAACACTGATGCTATAATTAAAGAATGCTTTGTGAACTTAAGAAGTAAACCCCTTTTTGTAAACTTATACTCCCATTTCTTCTAGAACTTAAAGGTGATGAAAGAAGAATTTGTATTTCTTTAACAAATTTAGAATTTAAAATAATAAACTTTGCAAAATAAAACCATAAAAGTTACTTGAATGATCATTCATCTGTTTTGATCAAAAAATTTTTGATCATCGTTGGTGGCAATCATTCACAGGCTAGAAGCCTGGAACCGAGAACTAAAAAGAAAGTAAACAGAAAACACAAGCGACAAACAAGTTGCATATTGGGGAAACTAAAAAAGCAAGAAACCAGGGAGGATAAGAGATAAGGAGAAAGAGGGTAGATAAAAAATAAAATATTTTTTTTGGACATGACTTCAAAAATCTATATTTTTTCACATTCAGTTTAGATTAAAATTATTGTTAAAACATGTTTGTAATGCACATGATAATTATGTCTAAATTCTTCTGTTAATCTAAGAAATCTTATTGTGCAAACTTTACTATGTTTCATTTTTTTTTTTTTGCTACAAGCTATTTAAAATAACGATTATTACAATTACATTGGTAGTTCAGAAAAAGTGGACTCCTTAAAAAAATAATTTGGGGTCCTTAAATATTCCTTAAAAATTCCTTAAATTTCATTTTGAAAAATGAGTATGAACCCCACATTATTTAATTTATGTCCATGGTTACAAAAATAAAAACATAATTACTCTAATGTGCTAATAATAAGTCAGGGATGAGATTCTTCAGACTTTTTCAATGTTTCATAAAAATTAAGTTTTTTCAATTTTTCAAAAATTTTCTGAATTTTTTATTAAGTCAAAATTGTATATAAGTAGGATAGATTTAATATCAGTAGCAATTACAATGTTTATTGAACTTGAAATTCATTTTCTATTTTTTCTAAAATACAACTTATTTAAGTGTATGGTTCTAACTTTTCCCTCTCTTCTTCCCCTCAGAGTACTTCATCTTTAGAAAGTAATTTAGAAGGTTTAGCCGGAGTTTTAGAAGCTGACTTACCAAGTTATAAAGCAAAAATCATGAGAATTTTAGGAGAATGGTAAATCTTTTTTCCCCCTGCTATTACTACTCTTTATTCAGAAAATAAATTAATATTTTAATAATTTTGTCTATCACAGATATGTATAGTATTTGTTAGATCTCATTAATTTCATTGAAAATCTCTCCAAGAGCAGCAATCAGAAGGTATGGTTGATCCCCAAATTCTTTAGGAAAACTTTAAAAGGTATTTTTTTTTTTTTTTTTTTTTTTTTAAATTCTTGACCAACACAGGAAATGTGTAAGAAAAATATCAAAGCAAATTTGCAATTGTTAAAAAAAGTCTCCATGATGATAATTAATCATATCTACAAATCAATATTCTAGGTAAGATTATAAGGTACATTTGAATTATTGCAGCCACTGAAATTCAGTCTCCAAATAATCGAGATTTATCGCTAAGATGGTGGTAGAATCTAGTTAAAATATTTGCAGTCTTAAAGCATATTTACAATTTTAGCGTAATCCTAATGTCTCCAAGCGAACACTGTATAACCCACAAGTACCAATTATACATTCAATAGCTGATGCATGCAGTCAAGATGTAATATAAACAGTACTAGGGGCTAAAGCCCTGAGACTTGCTATGCTTGCTTTTTCGTATGAGGCATTCGGCCCCTAATAAGGCTTATTCGTAAAAAAGGCATAATTGACAAAACCCAAAGATAGGATCTGATAGAATATTACCGAGTTACACATTCCTTGGTTCTTGCATATTCTTTGGAACAACTTCAAACTATTTTTAATTGTTTAAAACCTATGGAACACCTTGCATATTTGTCATCCATGATGATTTTTCATAATTTGGCGACTTATGTATATGTATAGTTAATGATTATTTCTAAGAAAACAGTGCTTCATATGTTTTCTTTGATAAAAACTATGGAACAACTATTATATCTTGCTACTAATGGCGCCTTTTCATTATTTGGCGACTTACACATGCTCATAACCGGTAATCATTGTTCATCTAAGGTTGCCACGAAAAGAGTTATCCATACATTCATATACGTAATCCTTTGCAGATTGGCTTATTTAGCACCTCAAAATATATGGGTACGTCCATTGTTACTCTTGTGACTGACGGAGAGTAAAATTTCAGATATATTTCCTATTTTTACATTTCTAAATATGTTTGGAATAAAATTGATAGTTTTTTTTAAAACATACATGTATTCTACATAAAGCATAGCCAGTTTTCCACAAGAAGCGTTTTACTTGCCAAGGAAATAAATTAAAATTTTGTTTCTCTTGTGACCACTGGGAAATGCACTATTGAAAATTCGGGTTTGAGGTTGAAATCCTGTGATATTATATGAATAAAAATCTAAAATTTATAGATATAGCAGAGTAACTATTGCTTTTCAAAAGGCAAAAATAATTGAAATGATCTTTTCATAAATGAATTCATTACAGCTGCTTTTGTAAACATCAAAGTGTTACTCTTGTGACCATTTTGTCCGCAATTGAACTTCTGCAAACATATGTTTTAAACATATAAAGGGTCCACGGGAAGAACGATGAGAGTCCAATACAGCTGATTCTCCAAAAATCGAAAGGCGCACGGGACTTTCATCGTTCTTCCCCAGTAAACTGTGAGCTATCTTTTCAGTGGATTCTCATCGTTCTTCCCCTGTAAACTGTATCTTTGGGCTATCCTTTCAATGGATTCTCATCCTTTTCCCCCCTTATGGATTAGGGATATTAATAGTGCCACTAATGAACAACAGAATGCAGTAGAAACCTCAACATTGACGAAAAGTGGACTCTCATCGTTCTTCCTGTGGACCCTTCATATATGAAACCCATTAAAATATGTTTTAATACATTTATTTTTTTTATAGAAATAACTTTTTAATAATGATTAAGGGCAAAAAAAAAAAATAGAATTTGTAGAACCCACAAGAATTTAATAATGTAGGAGCATCAGTTTTAGCCACAGTTTGGTTTCTTTTGTACCAGATAATATGGTCTTCAAGTCAAACTTGTCAACTGCTTTAACTTTTGTAGGCAATAAACATTTTACTTGGTGATTTTCATCAGCTGTGTCAGTAATAATGCCATTGAATTCCATGTCATCATATTTTACAATAGCCCTTTGATCACGCTGTAGGTTCTTCATTTCTGCTACTGGGCAAAATAAAACTTTGTCTTCATTATCATCAACATCACTTGCAGTGTAAAGGATGAGAATCTCACATTTTTTTTTTCTTGCACTAAAAAATGATTATTGCAAGAAATTTGCAAATCCTACAAATCGGTTTCTCCAAAAAAAAAAAAAAAAAAAAAAAAGAGAGAGAGAAAGAAAAAAAAATAATGAAAACATAAGTTGACCATAGAGTGTAAAAGTGTATTCTCAAGAACTCTTAAAGTTGAGGGGAAAAAAAAGGGACAGTTGTGGGGTCCTGGGGACATGGTTGTTCTTCAATTAGGTTACTTTTATTGTATCAAGTAACTGTACCTGACTTGGAGATCCAGTTACTTGCAATAAAAATAACTAAATGTTATAAATACTGATTTTGGGTGTTTACCCAAAGCAGGGCCGGATTTAGGGGGCCTCCACAAGAGAGGGGCCCCCATAAGACATTTTTATGTAAAATTTCCTAATGAATATCGATGTTCAAAATAATTTAAAAAAAAAAAAGCAAAATTCTGACAATGGAAGACCAGTCCTCTCCCACTCATTTTTTGTTTTGAACATTCCAAAGCATGTTTTGAATTCTTGTCAAAATGGTTAATATTAATATAATGGTGTATATTCGACCCGATAAATCATGTGTATATTTGCTAGAAGGAATCCCAAAGTAAATCGTCACACTATTATATACAGAAAAAACACTCAATACTCATGTTAAAAGATAAAATAAAAACTTCATTAAAAAAAATGCACATAAAACGATACTTGTAACAAGATATGATCGTTTCGACTGGAAATTTATTCAGTCTTCATCAGTTGTAACCCTTTGTCTCACTAAACAGCGAGGGAACTCCAGAGTTCCCTCTGTCTAGTTTAGTTGTTCCAGAGTTTAGGGGCTACCACTCCTCTGTTGCCCCAGGGCCTCCACACCTCTAAATCCAGCACTGACCCAACACACTGATGAATACCCATTTTATAAATACTTTACCCACTGTGTGTTTACCCAACCCACATCTATAATGAAAAATTATCCCCCATCTTTTTAAAATCTCACTCATTTTTTGGGAAAGGGTGATAAATTCTCACTCATTCTTTTTTCACAATGAAAACCGTGACATGTTTTTACATTTTCAGCACTTGCTTTGTAGAAAGCAAATTCTTTAAAGGAATCATGCTGCAGATATGGCTTATAATGAATTATGCCATCTTCTCTGGCTTCAATGAAATGAATTTTTCGGGTGCCCTTTAAACTTGGTAATTTCTCCCAAAGTGCCGACATAAGTTCTTTAGTTTTTTCTATTTCTTCTTCTGAAATAAGAAGTATATTAATAAAATAAATTAACTTATTTAGAAAATGTAAAATATAATTTAATTATAATAAAGACACATAAAACATTATTTAATACGGCGGATTAATTAGTTAAAATTTTTTTATTTGGGAATACCTTATTCCCCCGTACACGATATATATTTCGGTTACACACATAACCATCTTCAGTCGTCATCAAGAAACGACTGAAGATGGTTATGTGTGTAACCGAAATATATATCGTGTACGGGGGAATAAGGTATTCCCAAATAAAAAAATTTTAACTATAATTTAATTTTTTAAAATAATTTAATTTGCATGAAATCCATAGAATGCAATTAATTATAAAATAAACAAAAACTTTTTAAAATAAAGCACACATAAAATGTTGCTTGTAAGGTGTTACGATCGTTTTGACAGAAAAATTCTTTCACTCTTTGTCAGACAAGCCCTTCGACTCAGAGCTGAGGGAACTGAAAAAGATAAACAAACAAGCATGTTGCCACAAGGAAATAAGAAAAGGGGGAACAAAAAAACCACGGAGAGGGAAAAAAGGGGGGAAGGGATAAAAAGAAAAGAAAAGGACAAACAAAAATACATAAATAAATACCAACAAAATAAAAAGCAAGAAAGAACACACAAACAAACACAGAAAAGAAAAAAAGAAAAAGAACAAGCAAACAAAACATAAAACAAAAATCACATAAAAACACAATAATTTTTTTTTAGCAACATACAAGACAGCACATAACTTTTTTTTTATATAAAGAATAAAATAATAAAAATAAAGGAAAGACAGTAGCACATATAAAAAACAAAACAAAATAAAAAAGGAAAAAAATAAAAAAATAAAATAAAATTGGGAAGGAAGAAGAAAAAAAAAAGGGGGTGGGAATGGCAGCAGAAGAGAAAGAGAATAGAACCTTACAACAACAGCTTCTAAGTGGAATGAATGAAAGGAACGGAAGAACCATCGTTCACAAGATGTTCCAAGTGCTGGGTAATGGAAAAACCCTTCAAAAAATCAAGATGGTACATAGATTGAGGAGTGCACAATATCTTAACCTTAGAAAACTGAAAACGATGATTAGAATTCCAACTTTGAGAGCTCTTCTATTGGTCAGACCAGAAGAGCTCTCAAATTTAGGCTCAAAGAGCATGAGAGATATGTTTCTAAGTACGAGCTTTCCAAATCTTCCATTGTCTCCCATTATTAGAATTCTAATCATCGTTTTCAGTTTTCTAAGGCTAAGATATTCTGCACTCCTCAATCTGTGTGCCATCTTGATTTTTTGGAGGGTTTTTCCATTACCCAGCACTTGGAACATCTTGTGAACGATGGTTCCTCCGTTCCTTTCATTCATTCAGCTTGAAAGCTGTTGTTGTAAGGTTCTATTCTCTTTCCCCTTTCTCTTCTGCTACCATCCCCCTTTTTTCTTCTTCCCCCCCTCTTTTTTTCTTCTTCTTCCCAGGCATGAAAATCTTCCGCTTTTCGGCGGATTTCTGCTTTTTTTGTTTTTTTTTGAAAGACCTCCGCTTTCCGAAAATGTTTTAAAACCTTTCCGCTTTTTCAAAAAAAAAAAAAAAAAAAACAGTGATTACCGAACCTAAAGCAAAAAAGCGGACATAGCAGAGTAACAAGAGGACGATAATGCGCAGCTGGGATGTACGTTTTCACTGCATCTCGCACTGCGCCTAGACTAAAGTCAGCTAGAGTGCAATGTTACTGATTTCCTGAGTTGGTAAATTCAAAACTTAGTTCAGAGGGGCAAATTCTTATTTTAGATCCTCGATGTTCCGAAAGGCATCTGATACATAATTATGTACTTGGCGAACTACTACACAACAATAATTATCTATCGAGACCTTTCGCCACTGGAAAACCGTTGTCGGTGAGCTATTGTTACTCGCGACGTGTTTTTATTGCTGTTTTGCGCACTTGAATCTATAAATTTTTTTCACGGACACGTACCAGCTTAACTGACACTTCTGTTGTGGATTATTGAGAAAATGGCAGATGTTATCGAATATATTAGAAAATGTGGATTGAAAACGAAATGTTTGTGGTCATTTTCGGATCCAAAAATTTGCTTGGTTTTGGAAAAATCGTCGGCCGAACGAGAACTTCCAGACATTTTATGAATGCTAAACTAGAATTTTTGTTTAAATAAAGCAAACTGACGGTCTACACTACAAATAAAACTTGTATAAAAGTGCAGCTTTTAGTAATGGTATTTAAAATATAAATCTTGTCGTATTCCTTTAGGTCTTCAACATGCAAAGGAAGTAAAATAATTTATGGTAGTTTAAATGTACTTTTCTTAAATAAAAAAATTATTAATAATAATTCCAATAAATAAATACTTCGATATTTATAGCTATTGAAACGTACACGTCTTAATTTTATGCTGAATAAAAGAATAATGCTTTTTTAAAATGTGAGTTAATGTTAAGAAATCCGTATGAAAAAGAAAACCAAAATTTTCAGGTTTTTTTTTTTTTTTTTTTTTTTTCATTTTCTTTTTTAAACAGTTATGCGGATTTTACTAAAAATATGTACCGTAACTTCCTGAAAAGTTAACTAATGGTAAGACCACGGACGGATTAAAGGGATTGAGGGGGGGGGGGGAGCGATTACTCCTCCGCTACAGGAAAAAGAAATTCTATTTTACTTCCATAAACTAGACAAATTTCAACTAACCGACCATAAAATTGCATTAATCCGTCCTTAGGCAAGACGTATCGCCTCCTTAAATAAATAAAAAGTTTACTTTTATTAATCATTTAGGAAAATGTACATAACCAAGCAAAAAAAAAAAAAAAGAAAAGAAAAGATCATTACTAATTTTCATGGGTCAATCCACATAATACTTAATTTTAAATAACATTCAATTGATACTCTCTCTGGGTTGAAAGTTAACGAAATATGAAATTTAAAAATGCTCTTTATTAAAAATTCGCGTTTGCAATTGGAAAAAAAAGAAAGAAATTGAGGCGACTAGGCGACACAAGTCATGTTTTAACGTCTCAGCAGAATTCGCTCTCTTGCTTTATTAGCCAGCTCGCCGAGTGAAGACAAAACAATAACAACCTTCTCGATGTTGACGCGGCGTTGGTACCTCGGTTTGTGAAGGCCCGTTTTCCCCCGTATTACATAAATTATTATTTTTTTTTTAAAGCACATTCAAAATTTGGTTCTGCATATCGGACGGAAATATTTCTAAAATGGTTTCACGAAGCTTGTCCGCACCTGTAACTACGTCGATGCTTTAAATGACATAATGGGGGAAAAAAAATTCAAATGCTCCCTGCATGCCGACGTGCCGTCACTTCAAGTGCATCTATGTGCTTTATTTTCTACAGAAATAAATTTGTTAGCATCGGCTTCACTGGAGCTTGCGCGCTAACTACAGATCAAAAAGCAAGCCGCGTCCTGGAAAAAAATCCCTTTTTGACATGCATAGTCCACGGACTATACTAGCTAAATTATGGTAACTAACTATCCCCGATCTCCGGGTTCCATATTTGCCAACTGAACTTCAATCTTTTTGCAGCCTTTTGGTAAATGAATAATTTTAAAAACAAGATGTAAAACAGAGTTTTTAATACTCTATTGTTAAATTAAAATTTAAGGCATTTTAGTAACTCAACAGAAAAGTATTATTTTCCCAGGGATGTGCCAGCTGCTCCAATTGCTCCAAATTGCTCCAAATCAATGACGATGCTCCAATCTGCTACAAAAAGATCATTTTTGGACATTTTTGCTCCAAATTCACCAAAAGTGTAATTTGAAATTTTTTCATGTACGCTCTTAATCTCCCAAATTTGTATAAAAAATTTCATAGCACATTCTAAGCATTCTAATTTCAATCTTTTATCCGCCAATCTTAAAAGCAGAAATTTTTCCTTTGACATTCCTTTGTAATCTCTAATACTTGGAAGAATAAAAATTGACCCGTATTTTAAATTTAATAATTTTAAGTTGATGAAATTTTTAATTTTTTTAAAGCTACTGGCAGTAGTTATAAGGTTTAGTAAATATTAGGTTTTTTTTATTATTTAAAATAGATATTTAGTATAACACTGTATAAAATAACTGAACTTTTTAATAATTATTTTTTGAAACTTCTGACACACCTTTGTAGAAATAAAATTTGAAATTTTATAAGCAATGTCAAATTGGATGAAAAATCTTTTGTTTGCGAGACTTTAGATTCACCACTTCTAACTAAAACTGGTCATATCAGGGAATTTTTAATTTAAATTGGGGGAGGGAAAAAAGATAGTGTAGATCTGAATATGATGTATTTTTATGAAAGAATTGTCAGTGCATGTGTAGTTTTTGTTGCTAAGTGTTTTAAGAACCTCCCTAATTTTCATTTTTCAGATTAGCATTCTTAAATGACTTCTCCCTTCAATTGAAAAGTAAATTTTGTGTTTCAAAATTGCCATTCTTGTGCTCCATAAGTGACTTTTTTGTGTTCCAAATTGCTCCAGAAATCTGTTTTTCTTGCTCCAAACTGCTCCAAAAATGTGTTTTTTCTTGCTCCACAAATTGCTCCAAACTTTAATTTCTACTGGCACATGCCTGTTTTCCCCATAATATGTTTATTGATTTCTGAAACATTTTCACTTCAATTTTAAAATCAGGAAAATCGCTATTTCGTTTTATTCTCATGTGCAGGTTTTTCTTTGGTAATTATTTTTACAGTTAATTTTAAAAAGCATAATCTTGTGAGTTGGTATTTTGCAGCTAATATAGGAAGGAGCAGAACATATGTCCCTGTCATAAGTTCCACTTCTGTGTGCTGATGTGCTGCAAGACTGCTAAGATTCAAAAATTTTACCTGAGAAAATATTTAGACATTTATTAAAGAATTATTCTTTTTCCAATAAAACAAGAAAACTTTACTTTTATTCTATCATTTGAATGCTTATTTTAGAAAATGCCAATGCCATATGTATAATTTTTCATTCCATTTCTGATCAAAATTAAAAAAAAAAAAAAAAAAAAAAGATAGGTCTTAAAATATTTTTTTTTTTTGAGAATCAATTTTTTATTTTATTTTCATATCAAAAGAATAGTCTGAAATTTGGATGTGAGACTTATGATTTGTTTTGATCTTGGATTTTACGATATTGTTTAAAATAATTTTTTAAATAATTATAGCCTGTTTTCTTTTAATAAATATTGTATATCTAAAACTGATTATTAAACATTTACAGTGCATAATTATTTTCTTCAGGATCACAGTCAATTTGTTTGTGGTTGAAATTTAAATGGTAGAAATTGTTTAGTACACCATTTAGTTTAACAGTGGTTGAATTTAAGCTCACACATTATTCCCCAGTTCCATGTTTTTGCATTATCAACAGGCGCGTAGCCAGGAAAATTTTTCAGGGGGAGATATGAACTTATATGTGTATAAATAGATGGAATTTCATCACTAATCCAAACATTTCGGGGGGGGGGGATATATCCCGATATCTGCCCCCCCCCCTGGCTACGCCCCTGATTATCAACCTTGTTATATATGCCTGAAAATACGTGCACGTAAATTTTTCAATTTTTTGCTGGAAAATATATCCACGTGTATTTCCTCTTTTTTGCTCTTCAGCTGTTTTCATGCCTGTCTTCCTTCCTTCCTAATCTTTTTTTTGTCCTTTTTTTATTTTGTTTTGGTTTTTATGTGTGTTGCTGTCTTTCCTTTGTTTTTATTCTTCATATATATAAAAAAAATCTTATGTGCTGTCCTGTATGTTGCTAAAAAATATAGATATAGTTTTTTTATGTGATTTTTGTTTTATGTTCTTTTGCTTGTTCTGTTTTCTTTTGTTTTTCTTTTTTGTGTTTGTGTGTTCTTTTTTGCTTTTTATTTTGTTATTATTTATGTATTTTTGTCTGTCCTTCTTTTCTTTTCTTTTCTTTTTATCCCTTCCCCGCTTTTTTCCCTCTCCATGGTTTTTTGTTACCCCTTTTCTTACTTCCTTGTGGCAACATGCTTGTTTGTTTATCTTTTTCAGTTCCCTCAGCTCTGTGAGTTGAAGGGCTTGTCTGACGAAGATTGAAAGAATTTTTCGGTCAAAACGATCGTAACACCTTACAAGTAACATTTTATGTGTGCTTTTTTAACAAAGTTTTTATTTATTTTATCTTTTAGCACCAGTATTTTGAGTATTTTTTCGTACAATTAATTATGGCTAAAGATTACTTGAAAAAATTAGACAAGGAACAATTAAACTTCTAGTTTTGTTTGTTTTTTTAACTGAAAATTTTGTCAGATTATTTACAAAACTCTTGTACATGGAATTTTCTTGTCACGAGTAACACATTTGTTAATCTTGTGACAGTACTCTAGGGCTTATTCCATGCATGATATAAATAAAACAATTAGTGAAAAATATGTGTTAATCCACCAAATTAGAGGATAAAAAGTTTTAAGTAAAAATACAAGTACTTTTCCTAAAATTAAAACTTTTATGTTTTCTGTTACTCTTGTGAAATTTAAGTATCCATTATTAAATACAGTCAAAATTGTATTTAAAGGTTATTCTGAAACTTTTAACTCTGCCCATCTGATAATAAATTGATAATTTATACAGAAGAATCGCATTTTATGAACGAAAGTAAGAAAATTATACAACTAAATAAGTAGTAGTTTTCAGTCCAAAAAGCAAATTAAGTTTAGAACCATTATTACCAGCAAATTTTCACTCTACACTGATTCTTATCAAATAACAACTTACAAATTCATATGCCTCAACTTTCCTAGCTTAAATTGATATATTACATTAGTATATTGATTAAGATTTTTTTTCAGCAAAAAGTTTCATTTCTGGAAGACATACCCATATCATCCCTCCACACGGGCAAATATCCAAGCAGTACTTGCTATAATGGCATAATTAACACTGCCAAACATGTCTACGGGTTGCAAATACCCAACTGAACTCTAACCGGCATTATTATAATATACATTTGAATTACTTTTCATTTTGAAAATACTGGGTGCTAACATTTTGGAACACACGCAGTATTTAGATTCACCCTGCTTGAGATAGCGTTTTTCCAGACGTACCTGATGCCCAAATGGCACTTTTTAAATCAGTTACAATTATTCTTAGAAAAGCGAATTGACGTCAATTTTAAACTCCTGTTATCTAAGAGAGCTTATTATTTGACAATGGTGAACTTTGTGTAACTCAGGGATCGTGCTGACATCCGATAAAAGTGGGTCACAAAAGCCCATTGTCTTGAGAGATATGGGTTTTTGCATATGCAAAACCCATTATGTGCATATTGTTTTGCATCACAGTCGAGAAAATTTGAGTAAATGACTCAGAAATCTGAGTAAACGCGAACCCTGAAACTCACTTTGACTTATTTATTCCACTTACTTCTTAATTTGGCATAAAAATGGTGTAATTCTTGTTTGTTAATTTCATGCAGGAATTGCTTTGTTGCAAAGGCATGAATGATTTTATTCTACCCAAAATTGCAATGCCTGGTGACTATTATGCTTATTTTTTCAGTTTTTTATTAATAACTTCAAAAAGTAATAGAAATTTCGAAATTCAAGTCAGTTTATTGGCATCCCTGTAATTTTCCGAATCCATGGATACCTTCATCGAAACTCATATCCCAATGGTTTCAGAGGCAATAGCAGAACAAGCTTTTGACAGTGGTGGCAGCGGCCATTACTTTTTTTTAGAATAGAGAAATATCTACACCCACAGTGAACTCACTTAATAATTGATGTATCATATAATGAGTGACAGGGAGAGACAAACAAATTGTAAAAGCCTTCATTTATGTTATTGATATTGAAATTATAAGAAGTTGAAGAGAGAATCAATCTCTTATGTGGCATTTCTATAATATGTGGTCACTCTTTTTTTTTTTTGTATGTGTGTGTTTTGCCACAATGTGGTTTTTACTACATCCTAAAGCTTACTAAAAGTCTTCTTTTTTTTTCCAATTCCTACTATTAGGTCACACCTTCCCTATATATATCTTGTACAAATTTTCAATCGTTTATAAAATATTTTTTTATTAGTCCACTTTTCAAATACATTTTTTTTAAACTTGTAGTGGATGACACTGGATGTTAATTCAGTTTTGGTCTCAATCAACTGGATAATTTATCTACAGGACCGCCCAAAAGATTCTAAATACATTACGCTGTATGTGCCGAAATTGATTAAACTCACATATCTCAAAAACTATTAGACGTAGAATGTTGAAACTTTATATTCAGGATTGTTGTAACATCTAGTTGTGCACCCACCATTTCAGTCCCATTCAACTGGATAGTTTATCTATGGGGCCGCCCAAAAGATTTTAATTACCTTACACTCTCTGGGCAGAAATTCATTAAAGTGTATTTTAGGGGTATTAGGCTATTTCAAATAACTCAGAAGTGATATATGCTGTTAAGGGTTACAAAATAAATTTTTCCATCGAAAATAGTGTCTTTATCATTTATAGTACTGCTACAGGAACACTCCAAAGATTTCCAACACTTTAGGGTCAATGGCAGTTTTAGGGACATTCATCCTTTTCAAGTACAATACCGTCCTACCATACAGTTAGGTAATGGTCCGGCCATGGTCACGAATGGCCTCCCTCAAGAATTAGCCGAAAATTGCCAAGATTGACAACTTTTGTACATGTGTATGTATTTTACTCTCAAATCTCAAAACTATTAGTCGTAGAATGTTGAAATTTCATATATAAGATTGTTTAACATCTAGTTGCGCATCTCAATTTTTGGTTTCAATCTACTGGAGAGTTTATTTGCAAGGACCACCCGATAGAATTTCAATACTTTAATGTCTATGGACATCTTCAATTGTATTACACTTGTAGTCATTGTTTCGTCCATGCCCAAAATCTTGCCTATATGTTATCAACCTTGGTGAGTTTTACCAAATTTGGTGATGGTTAGTCATTTGGCCCATGCACAAAACATCGCCATTTGTCTTCATCTTTGGTAAGTTTTGGCAAAATATCACTCGCTATTTGGCAATAGTCAGTCATTGTTTGGTTCATGTCCAAAACCTCGCCATTTGTTGTCGACCTTGGCGAGTTTTGCCAAAATATGACCAAATTTGGTGCCAAAACTTATTTTGCATTTCGCATAACTCTAAAACTTTTAACCATAGAATATTGAAGTTTTGTACTTAGAGCTATTGTAACATCTAACTGTGCATCTCTCTCTTATTTTATTTATTTATTTATTTTTCAATTCCTACTATTAGTTCACACTCTCCCTATATATATTTATGTATGTATGTTATTCAAATTTTCAGTCGTTAATAAAATAGATTTTATTCATCCACTCAAATTCAAATGTTAATTCATTAATTAAATGTAATAAAAAGTAACTAAAATAAAACTTCTTTGTTGACCTAAGTAGGAATTGACTTAATTTTTTTATATATATATTACTTGTTTTAATTGTAAAATAGTTTTTTTGTGCATTTCATTATAATTTTCCTCCCTGCCTTCATGCTCTTATTATTATAATATATCCACTTTAGTGTCACCAGATTGCCTGAGAAAACAACAATTTATACAACATTAGTTGGTTTGCTGAATGTACGGAATTACAACTTCGGTGGAGAAGTGAGTGTCTATAATTATTGTAAAAAAAAATTGTTTGCTTTCTTAATGAATTTTGATATTTCTTTTCCCCTCATAAATTTATTTAAGGTAGTTATTTATCCTAAAGAGGTAGTTAAAACTAATATTAATTGTGTTTTATCTGTCTCAAAATGTGGAGTGCTATAGATTTTTAATTTAAAAAAGATGATAATTTTACTAGAAAGTACAGCTTTTTTTTTGGGGGGGGGGCACACTTGTGGGCATTAAAACTCAGTTTTGGACTGTTCCCAGTGTATGAACTACCTTAAAAATTCCTTGAATTTAATTTTAGAAAATTACAGGTCCTGAAAATCCTTAAACTCTTTCACAGAGTTCATGTATAATCTTTCATATTTGAAAATAACCACAAAATAACTTTTCACTCAGTATTTCTTGTGAAAGCAATGAGGAGAAAAAGGGAAGTATATCATGAAAAAACCCGTGTGATTTAAAATAGATGATTAAATTGCTTTTTCTCCCTTCTTCCTGCACATTGGAAAAGCAAGTCATGTTTAATTGAGCATTGCTTTGCGGTTGATAAGCATTCGTTTTTTCTCACTAGTGCAGCTGGTTACTTGAAAATAATCCATCACTGAAAAACTATCAGGTTGTGATCATTATTTTTTTATGCCAGAAAGCACACAAACAAGTTTTCAGCCTCAAAGTAAACTGCACTTCATTCATATAAAAATCAATTTAAATAGGAGATTCAGTACCTAAAATAAGTGTGCCCCAATGTACAAGTTTTTTTACATTTTGTACAGTATGTGTATATATGTGTGTGTGTGCATGTACTTTTTTTTTTTTTTTTAAATCTGTCTATACTATTTGTGTATACTAGCAGCAAGCCTGTTCTTCGAATGGTAGGGAAGAATAATTTTTCTTGCATATTTAATTCGAATTGTTCCACTGATGTGGAATCCAAAAATCAGCAAAATTATTTGACTTTTGACGGAAAATTACTCATTAGTTACTCATAAAGTTAGTATGAGTACTAACCTGAGATCATTGCAATATCATGACACAAAATGGGGAGGGGGATTACCCCTCCTAGGATTTAAAAACGAAAGTGAAAAATAAATCTGCATGGGAAATTCACTGGGTTGAAATAAACAAATAATGCTATCTTATAGCAAAACAAAGGAACTTTTCAAATATAATAATAATAATTTTGATCAATGAGGGTGAAGCTGCAAGTTTATTATTTTCAGTATTTACATACTTCATTAATTATATGATTAATTAAACATTTATTTCACATTTGATAATTAATCTAACATTTTATTCACATATATGAAGTGTATTGTGCAGTCATAGAGGTCCTCTTTTCTCTGTGCGCACCCTGGTAGTCATTCCTTCTCTGAGGCACTGAGTTTATTTAAAATTATAAAATCATTACCCCTCTCCGACTGCAATTCTAGAACCGACCTTGTGTCAGTGTCATTCACTCTCAGAAAAAGAAAAGCTTGGAGGTTTGCAGCGAAAACTCCTCATTTTTAAAATGCCTTATTTCTACATTATACTGTTTTTTAGGCTTAAATAATAGCATTAATACCTTAGACACTACATGATGTTGACAACTGTTCTATTTTACAGTCGAATCCTGTTTTAATGAAGTCCAAGGGAGCAGAAAATCATTTTGCTGTAACGAAATTTTGTTATACCTATACTATATCTCCCTATTGTAATTAGGGTTGTAATGGATATTGATTTTGCTGGATACTAGATATCCGAAGCTTCTTTGGTTGCCAGATACGGATATCCAGCACTAAACATTTATTTAGTCATTAAGAGTGTTTTTTCATTTTTTTTAATATAATGACATCAGAAGAATAAATTGCAAACAGGTTTCACACATTATTAAAGTATTTTTTAATAATTCACTTATAATTAAAAAAACTAAATATCTTTACATGTGTGTACATAAAAAATGTTACTTAAAAGTGTAAACAGTTAAAATATTCTTTTTATGTTTACACTACTGGCAGAAGCAAAAAAATATTTAACCTTGAAACATTTATTAATATACCTATAATTGTAGATTATTTTCCCAAAGAAATGCATAGCTTTTTTTATTGATTTAAGAATAAGATATCTATTTTGATAAGATACCTATGATGAGGTTTTTTTTTTTTTTTTTTTTTTTCAAACATAGGTTTAATGCCTTTTTTTTTTTGTTTTAATCATTTAATATTAATTTACATTAAGTAATTTTTAGTTTTATTTTAAGTTAAATTACTTTTAGAGATTGATAAATAAAAAGTAAATCCCTTTTAAATATTTATAATGAAATTATAATTCTTTCTTTTGTAGTTTTACACAGATGTGGAAGAGAATTTTTAAGTTTATGCAATAAATTTCTTTAATCAAAAATAGTATTACTTGTTTAACTTGTAGTTAATTTTTAAGTCAGTTCCTACTTAGGTCAACAAATAAAAATTTTATTTTAGTTACTTTTTATTAAATTAAATTAATTAATGCAGGGCCATTTATGAAGCAAGGGTCAATACCGTTAATCCAATTTGTTTGTTTAGTTTATTGATTACAAAATTAAAAAACAAGATTTTATTTACAATTAAATGAAATTTAAAAAAATTAATATTTGGATGCTGAATACTCGGTATTCGGCCTAAACTATGTGCCGAATATTCGATATTCAGCCTGAGCTATTGGCTGAATATTCGGCTAATCGGCCAAATCGCTATTCGTGACATATCTATTAATTATGCAAATTTTTAAGTTTTCTGCAAGATGCGTCATTTTTTCTCTGAATTTCTTAAATAACTCCTTACCTGTAGAAGTTACTGTAGTAAAAATTTGTTTTTAAGCATAACTTTTTATTTTAAGCTGATTCCAGAAATGTTTTCAAAATTTGCATACCTTCTGTAGTTTATGCATGAGCATTGCATTTGCTAAACAACATCATAAATTTTTTTCGGCATGTTTGATCTGATACACATGTTTTAAATTTTTATATGTTGTTAGGATGGTGTGCCACTACATCGAAAAAAAATTTCATCTTGGCTTTCTGTTCTGAAGAGGAGCAAAAAAGTTATTAAACTTTCATGTGACTTTGTTTATTGGGTCTAGTAATAAGTTTTAAAGAGCCTGTCAAAGAAAAGAATATGCTATAATACCTTTATTCATCAAAATAATCTGCATTATTTTCCAGTACCCACTGCCAACGATCAGGTAGCACACGGATGCTAGTAGCATAGAAGGATTCATCTTTTGATGCGATGAAGTCATCTATGGATTTTCGTACTTCGTCCACTGTGGGGAAGTGTACATAAGACAAGGCATTGTTCATCGACCAAAGTAGATAATAATCCGAATTTCAAGGACATGTTATTAAAGTTTGGCTGGGAAGTTTTGGAGCACCTGGCTTATAGCCCTGACAAAGCGCCTTCGGACTATCATTTATTTCTGCCACTGGACAATGCCTTGTCTTCTGTACACTCTTCCACAGTGGACAAAGTATGAAAATTCATTGATGACTTCATCGCATCAAATGATGAATCCTTCTATGCTGCTGGCAAAGCAGAATGTATGAATGGATTTGTAATGTGTGTTTAAACTCATGACATCATAGTCACGTAAATCTCACCATTTAAAAAGTCGGTATCATGTTTGAAATTATTGTTTTTTCTTTTTTCAAATGCAAAGTTTCAAAATTGCATTACCAAGATGACGCATGTAACTTACAAAGACGACGCCCATAACCCAAAATGTAATGGATATTGAAACTTCTATGCATTAGCCAACTGAATTTAAAATACTATTTCACTCTAAAATTCATAGAAAATATCCAAATTTATATTTTTATTTCATTTAAAGTTTAAAAGGAGATTGAGTGTGCATTTTATTATCTGACCAAATTATAAAACATTCTGATGGATAGCTTTTAAGATTAGAAAATTAACAATTATTTCCTAAAAATTTCTGATAAATGTAGAATTTCTTTGAAAAGAATCTGAAAAATCTGTATATAATGTTAAACATTCGGAACAAATTGTTTTTGGAAGAAAATTTTCTTTTTTATCCAATGGTTTATCGGCTGTTTTCTTCTAGATATTATTTCTGCTCCTATTGCTGAATATATAAAAAATCACCCCCTAAAACAAATAATATTTTTAACAAAAAATTCTCTGGGTTGAATTTTGAAAAAAATTGCTTCAAGGTGCATAACTTCACGTTTAGAGCTTCCTGTCTATTACATGTGGTAATTCTATGTGTAGCTGTTTGTCCGTAGCACTGCCAACAAACAGACATGCATATTCTTTTATAATAAGTAGAGATAATAAATAGATTACTAAATAAAAATTAGGAAGATTTGTTTGTTCCTGGTGGAGGTAAATTGCATTTCAGTGGGGAAAATGTATTCGAAATAAAAGTATTTTGACTAATATCAACTGTGCCAAAGAACGAGTCATAATCATATCTCATGATACCACTGTATTAGGAAACATTAAAATTGGCAAAATAAACTTAATGAATTTCTCAAATAGAAGAAGAGGAAGTTTTAAAAATGTATGTATTAAAATTTAGCAATCAAAATCCTTGAAAAACATTAATTGAAAAGTCCTTGTATTTGTTTTATAAAAATGAATAGGAACATCATTCTGTTTTCTAAAAGAGATTTGTAGGTTTCTTAGAAAAGAGATGCAGTTTAAAAATTTTTGCACTTTGCACAATTTTTTTATTTTGTTTGGGGGGGGGGGGTTATGAATTGCCTAAACAGCACAAATAGTTATTTTTACCCAAATTCATTTATTAGTGTACTTGCATTGTAGAATTGTGTTGTTACTTATGAGTTTACATTGTAGGTAATATTAATTCATCCCAACTTTCTTGTTGCAGTTTGTGGAGCTTTTAGTTAAAAGTCTGAGAGAATCATTGAAATCAAGATATTTTGAAGATGCTAGAGTAACTGTAAGTAGCTTATGCGTTAATATGTTATGTTTTACTTAATTTTTAACTATTATGTTACTATGAAAGAACACTCAAAATACTGGTGTTAAATGAAAAAATAAATAAAAACTTTATGAAAAAAACACACATAAAAGGTTACTTATAAGGCGTAATGATCATTTCAACCAAAAAATCTTTCGGTCTTCATCAGACAAGCCCTTCCGTCATACAGAGCAGAGGAAACTGTATGACGGAAGGGCTTGTCTGATGAAGACCGAAAAAATTTTTGGTTGAAACTATCATTACACCTTATAAGTAACCTTTTATGTGTGATTTTTTTCATAAAGTTTTTATTTATTTATTATGTTACTATTTATACTTTGCTTCATAATGTGTAAATTATCACCCAGAGACTATAAAAATGCAAGACTGTCAGTCTTTTAATTTGTACAATCAAATAGAAGCACAGAATTTTGAAAATCTGATTGTTTTTGCACCTTGATTCTTCTGATATACAAGTTGGGTGATATCCCACTTTGAAAAGCTATATTTTCTAAACAATACAAAGTAACATTCTATTTCATACATCATTTTTGAATGGGGAGGGGGGGGGGATGTGATAATGCTCTTCATCAGAGTCCTGCAAGAAGTGCTCCTTGTAATTCCATGATAACCTGCAAATATGTTCTACAGGACTACATAAAAGATAGTTTTTACTCCTGGCCTTTACCAGCTTATATTATTGAACTGAAAAGTAGGATAACTGCAGCCATCAAAACTGTAATACCAAACATGCTGAAAAGAGTGAGAAACGAATTCTGCTATAAAATGGGTATCATTCATGTTTCTGGTGATAGTCACATTGAAGATTTAGAGCTAAATGCTATTAGTAACCTCAAACTGTTAATTTTCATTTCTTTTCCCCAAAAAGTTTGTACCTTATGTAGTTATATAAATATAATCCTTCAAAGTTGATATATTCATAAGTAATCACCTTGTATATTAAAGATAATTTCTAATTCAGTGTTGTAAATTTAAAAGGTCCCAAACAACGTATGAAATTTATAATTATGTGTTTTTATCAGGGTTGCCATAGTTCAGGTGAAACCCGTCATATTCAGGGAATTTTTTTAAACAGTTACGAAAAAGCTTGGGAATGTTTTAAATATTTTCTCTAAATTTGTAAGATCTTAGAATGTGACCCAGAAAATTACCAAAAGTCAGCATTTATAAAAGATATGATTGACTTTTCCTGGATACTTATGTATAATAAAAGAAATTTAGTGACCATAGTTTAAGAGAAATCTGCATTTAAAGTATCAGCACTAAGAAGTAGTCTTTGTTATGAAAAAAATACAGCTTCTCTTTCTGCCGGTAATAACTTTAAATAGGGATGTAACAGATATTGATTTTGCCGGATACCGGATATCCGAAGCTCCTTTGGTTGCCGGATACGGATATCCGGCACTAAATGTGTATTTACATATTCAGTGTGTTTTTCATTTTTTTTATGACATCAGAACAATAAATTGTAAACATGTTTAACACATCATTTAAGTATTTTTTAATAATTGACTTTACAAAAACTAAATATCTTTACATATATGTGCATAAAAAATGTTACTTAAAATGTAACCAGTTAAAATATTCTTTTTATGTATACAGTGCTGACAGAAGGAAATAAATTTAACCATGACACATTTATTAAAATAACTGTAATTGTAGATTATTTTCACAAAGAAATGCATACTTTTTTTTTATTTATTTAAGAATAAGATATCTATTTTGATAAGATACCTTTGATAGATGAGTTTTTTTCCAAACATGGGTTTAATGCTTTTTTCCCTGTTTTAATCATTTAATATTAATTTACATTAAGTGATTTTTAGTTTTATTTTAAGTTAAATTACTTTTAGAGATTAATAAATAAAAAATAAATCCCTTTTAAATATTTATAAAACAGGATTTTTCAGGTTATGCATTAAATTTCTTTAATAAAAAAAACTACAAGTTAAAAAACAAAATTAGATCTGTTTAATTGTTTAGCTTCTAAAATATATGAGCATTCCTTCACAGTACTAAAACTTATATGGCACAAAAAAAAGGGGGGGGGGGCAAATTGAAAAAAAAAAAAAAATTCTCCCTGCCACTATAAATAAATTTTGAAGACAGAATAATCAGTGTGTTTTGTTCATTATCCAATTTCTGGAGCAACTAAAAAATATTGGAGAAACTCGATGGGGAGAGAGTGTAAAATTACATTATTGCATCATTTTTGGTATTAAAATGAGAGAAACTGTGTATAATGAATGCACAATGCACATATTTTTCAAATGATACTACACAGTTCTTGTCATTAAACTTTCCCTATAAACAGCAGTCTACAGCTGAAAAGAATAAGATCACCTCCAAACTTGCACATGGACACTACGTGAGATGCGTTTAAGTTTTTTTTTTTTTTTTTTTTTTTTTTAAAGTTCAGAAAATGTTTGCTAAGCAGCACTTTGAAGCATGAAATCAGCTCTAAATATGAGCCTAACCAGTTATAAAGGTGCTCAAAAACTACTGAACAAATGTTGAAATTGTGTGTTTATTTTGAACTAGCCGCCTCCGGCGACCAGTTGGTTCGCCATCTTAATAAATCTTGTTCGGAGAGACTCCTGTTCTTCACCGGCTGGCTTCCTTGGCACTCAGATCTCTCCGATTCTGAATGGAATTTAAAATTAAGATGGTTACAAACAGGGGCGGCCCTACGGTAAGTGTCGTCCCTGCTAATGTAAAAAAGACGCCCCCTTTTATGCTACTTAGTTTTTGAGTTCGAAATGACGCTCCTTCGAAGCCGGCGCCCAGATGCGTTGCTTACTGTGTCGGGGCGCCCCTGATTACAAAAATAAGATGGTTAAATGATAAAAACCTGCAAAAAGGAACAAATTATTTTCGTCCTATATTAATTCTCAAGAGCTTCAGGATGTATTGGCCTTTATCAAAAATGGAAAGGAAAAAAAAGCTAAGAAAATCTGAAACATTTTCAGATTTTAAATACGCACTAAAGCGCTATTTATTAAAAGCGTATTATAATCCATGGGTCTTCCCTATTTTCTTTCCTTATTCCATTAAGTTGGAAAGTATATCATTATTCATGAGTGTGATTAAAGACAACTAAAATTGATATTTCTATCCTTTTTCTGGATGTAATACATTAGAAATAGATGGGAAAAGCTGTGCAGAAAAATGCACAATTCGAACTGAAATAAAGTTTAAAAACTCATTCAGGTGTATTCATAATTCAAGTAGCAGAAGCAGACGATAAATAGCGCTTGGCGCTAGAATCACATCTCAAATCGTATATCAACCATTTTATTTGTTGCCAAATTAAAAAGTTGCACGTTTTAGTCTCGGAAAATTTCCAAATCCTATTTTTCTTTTGAGTATAAAACATTTCATTCCTGCTCTGATGTCACATGCACACGATGTTTTAATCAAAAAATAACCTTACAAATAATGCAAAAAAAAAAAAAAAAAATCGTTATTCTTTTATTTTTACTTCAAGAGTCTGAATAATTTAATAAACTCGCCAAACATGGCAACCAAGATAGCTAAACTCTCCCTCTTCCCACTGCAGGGTTACAATTGCGAAATGGCGAGAACAAAAATGATCATTTTGCGACACGTTTTTTTTAATCGATATTTCCTAAAATAAATCGAATTTCGAAAAAATCGCTTCGAGGTGTGTCGAGACCCGTCTTGGAGAATTTCCGTACAAAATTTGGTAGGTCTACGATCACCCATTTCGGAACTACGCGAGACACAGACAGACAGACAAACGGACAGTTTACATCTTGTTTTATTTATATAGATGATCCATTTCTAGTTATAAATTTGCTTTTTTTTTCATGTTTAACAGCAACTTGAACATTTTTAACCTTAACTTTCTAATCAAAATTTCCTAAGCACTTTTCATGTATAGTCTATAAAACAAATTTGGTTACTATCTGTTCACCTGTTTTAGTGGTAAAACCCTATTCAGGGGAAGTTCAATTATTACTATCTTGTACCATTACATTTTCATATCTGCCAACTCTTCTGGTTTTAACAGAAGACTTCTGTTTTTTTAAGCTATCTTCTGGTCTTCTGCCAGAAGATGAAATCTTCAGTTTTTTTTAAATTTTTAGTTGATATATTAAATTGTATTACAAACTGTGCTAAAAAATTGTAAATTAATAATTCTATTTCAAAATAATTTATTAAGGTAATCATTTCAACAGCTAACAGCACAATGCTGTAGTATGAGTGAGGTCAAAGCATTTGTAAGCAAATCTTTCATTGATAGTTAACAGAACTTCATTTCGTTCTTCCCTCAGTGATTCATCATTAGAAAATTTGTTAGTATTGAAAACTAAAGCTTGAAAATTTTTCTGATGAGCTATTAGTAAAAGCTAAAAAAGCTACTTTGAACGAAATAAAAAAAATCTTAATCTGTTTATTTTTCAACATACTTTGGTTAAAAATAAAGTCAAATTTACATTTATTTAATTGTTTTTTATTTTGTGAAAATACTCCATCTTTTTTCATTTCATATAAAAAAAATACAGGCAATCTCTTTTCTATTGCTATGTAATTTTGTTTTTATTTCTCTACAATACTAATATAAAAAAAATAATAAGAAATGGTGATATACACTGGGGGAAACAATCTTTTGTTTTTTCAACCCGAGTCTTCCTGTTTTTGGTTTAAGGAGGTTGGCAGGTATGCATTATATTTTCAACTTTATCATTGCCACTAAATATTATTGATATAATTTTGAGTCTATTTTTTTCATTTTTAGTGAGGAAAGTAGCATTAAATTGCAGATTAAGTAATACTTTGTTGCATGCTGAAAATAAATTAATTATACTATATACTTTCCAATTTAATGTTTACATGAGAGTTACTGAGCATGAAAAAATATATATATATATATATATATATAAATTAAAAAAAAAATCGGAATGTAACACAATAAGACTATACATGAAAAACAACCCTTCAGAAAAATCTGTTTTCCCACCAAAATTGCATGGAGGTTTTTAAGCATTCTTATTTCTACTCATGAATAGAGTACTTATTACGTTTCATGTTTTGCATGATAAACAAAAGTTTTTTAGCATTATGTGGAGCCAAACGATTTCTATTATCTGCATAAATTCTTTTTGCTGAACTAAATAAATGTTCAGAATTTACCAAGCTTGGTGGAGCTGATAGGTATTTTAAAACAAGTGGCTTCATTTATGGAAATAGTGCCTACCTAGGTTATTTTCAGCCCGACCCACTTATTCAAACTTGGATAGAGACCTGATATTGCAAATCAATTTGATTGCATGGTAAGGCACCAATCAAAAAATATATCTGTCTTATGTATAACATTATCAAGAATGTTCAAGCATAATTTTTCATCCTGTCCCATGCATACTATAGATAGAACTTTAGTAGTATATAGCCGGATATCTGGCTGAGGTGCCGGATATCTGGTAGTTATGATTCGGATATCTGACGGTATTTCGGATATTGAAAAATCAGCCGGATACTTGCTGGATATCCGTTACATCCCTAATTTTAAAATAACTTCTTATTAAACTCTTTAGTAAGCTTTCCTATTTTTCTTTACATCAAAACTGTATGATACTCTAGAAGAGCTTAGATATTTGCTGCCCGTAGCCACTTTTTCATTCTTTGATGATTAATGCACGTACATAATCAATAATTATTTTTCATTAAGGTTGCCATTAAAACTACAGGTATGCATATTTAGCATGATGAAATATTTTATCTCATCATGGGTATCAAATATTGAAGCTGTACAGATACATTTAATGCAGTTGAGTTCTGTTTAGAATACTTTATTATGTATTGTTATTTTTGCAGGTTAGATTCCTTGCTGATCTTGTGAATTGCCATGTAATATCCGCAGGATCTATGATAAATTTTCTCCAGGCTTTAGCTGATGTCAGTGGTGAAACTGGAATCCCACAAGTAAGGTTTTTCTTTTTATGTCCAACCTTCCCTCTTTAAGCCCCTGTTTTGTCAGCACATCAATTAAAATTGCACATGTATGGTCTAATTCAGCTTGTCTTCTGTTCCCATGGTCTTTTATTTAATCATTAACTTTTTAAGGCTGTTCTCTTTTTAACAAATTATTCATGACTGAATAAAAATTAAAAAAAATAAGAACTGGTTTCTCTCTGTTCTAAAAAAAAGTAACAGCCGCTATCGCAGCTGCCGCTGTCAAGAGCTTGTTCGGCTACTCCTAAACCTTGGGGATTTGAATTTCGAGAAACATGTTCACAGATTCGGAAAATTCCGAGGAATTTGATAAGCTGATTTAAATTTCAAAAATCGAATTATTTTAGAAGATATTAATAAAAAACTGAAAATAATAAAACAATGGTTGCCAGATTTGGCATAAAATTATTCATTCCTTTGCAACAAAGCAATTCCAAGTATGTAGAATCGCGAGAAATTGACACACATGAAGTAAAATTACACCCATTTTGTGCCAAATTAAAAAGTATATGAAATAAAAAACTCAAAGTGTGTTACACAAATTAAAAAGTTAAAATGTAATACGGTGGTATTCCATAGTTATTTGATAAAAATATTACCACAACCTCCGGAGATATATATTTCGGCTGCCCATCCTCACAGCCGTCATCAGTCTCTCGTTTCTGTGGGAATGATTATCTTCTCCGCCTCCTCTTCTTCTGCGCCGTTCTTATTGCGCATGATGTCATTCCATACTTCATCCACCGTAGCGTGCGTCATGTCGTTGATGCTGCCCTCTGTAGTTAATATTTCTAGTGATTCTCGTAAATAAGCATAGGTGTGGTTATTAAAATTCGCTATTTTTTGTATTGCTTGGAAATCTATTGTAATAGGGGTGTTCAGTGCAAGGCGGGATATTTGAAGTAATGAAGTTTGAAGTTGTAAACAGAACGTATAAACGACATTAAATTCAATAGAGAATCAACAGCCTTATCCCGCCTTGCACTGAACACCCCTATTACAATAGATTTCCAAGAAATACAAAAAATAGCGAATTTTAATAACCACACCTACGCTTATTTACGAGAATCACTAGAAATATTAACTACAGAGGGCAGCATCAACGACATGACACACGCTACGGTGGATGAAGTATGGAATGACATCATGCGCAATAAGAACGGCGCAGAAGAAGAGGAGGCGGGGAAGAAAATCATTCCCACAGAAACGAGAGACTGATGACGGTTGTGAGGATGGGCAGCCGAAATATATATCTCCGGAGGTTGTGGTAATATTTTTATCAAATAACTGTGTTACACAAAGTTGGAAATTTTCAAATAGTAAGTTCGCTTAGACAACAGGAGTTTAGAATGAGCGATTATTAGTATTTCCAAAACAAAATAACTAATTCTAACTGATTTTAAAAGTGCCTTCTTGGCATTAGGTGTGATCTGGCAAAATGGTATCTTTCCAAGCAGGGTGAATCTAAACTACGAGTTCAAAAATGTTAGAACCCAATATCTTGAAAATGAAAAATAATTAAAATACTGAATATTTTAAAGCCAGTTTGGTCTAGCTGGAGTATTTGCTACCAGTGGAAATATTTGATGGCGTTAACTATGCCATTATAGCAGTTATAGTACACTTTGGATATTTGCCATCGCAGTGAGATGATATAATTCTTGCTGCTAAATATGCCATTTGCAAAGGATTATATATATGAAAATATGGATAATGGTTTTCCGGGAACCTTAAATGAGCAGTAATTATAGATTGTGAGCATGTGTAAATTGCCAAATAATGAAAAGTCGCCGTGGGTGGCAAGCTATCCTAGCTGTTATGTTGTTCTTATTAAAGAAATCATATGAAGTACTGTTTTCTTAGAGCTAATTATTAATTATACATATACGCAAGTTGCCAAATTATGAAAGTTAGCCATAATTGGCTAATATGCAAGGTGTTTCATGGGTTTCACATAATTAAAAATAGTGTGAAGTTTAAATTTTTATGTTGCAAGCAACATGCAAAAATCAAGCAATGTGTAGCTCAGTAACACTCTATCTGATCCAACCTTTTTTTTTTTTTTTTGTTGAAATTATGCCTTTCTTACGAATAAGCCTTATTAGGGGCCGAATGCCTCCTACGAAAAGCAAGCGTAGCAAGTCTGGGGGCCTTGGCCCCTAGTTACGTAAAAAACACTTAAAATACTGGTGTTAAACGATAAAATAAATAAAAACTTTATGAAAAAAAACACACATAAAATGTTACTTATAATACAGTCAAAAAACCTTTTGGTCTTCATCAGTCAAAGCTCTTCCTATCGTGCTATAAGTAACATTTTGTATGTGTTTTTTCACAAAGTTTTTATTTATTTTATTTTAAGAATGGTTTTATTTTGTCCTGAAATTCTTGTGTATGTGCAATAATTTCAACATATGTGTTTGAAAGTCTTTAATTTGTCTTAATGAAAAGAATTTTTGTTTTGTATAAAGAATTAGAATGAGTTTGCTGTACCTATAAATTCCCTTTCATAGCAGATGTACAGCTTTGCTTGTTTTTACTACATCACAGGCATTTTTTTCTAATGTGAGAAATATAAGAAAATTAAAAGTGTATGTGGTGGAGGGAAATTATTTAATTCTGGATTAAGTCGTTTTGAAGTATGCATTTAATTTTTGAATAGCATGTAGTAATTTAACTTATTAATTTTGCTAATTTTTTTTTTTTTTTTTACTTTCAGGTTAGGGCTGATTATTATGTCTATACTGTCCTTTGTGCATTACCATGGGTAAGTTAGAAAATCGTTTTGAACGCTACCTTACTCAGTTATAATGATATACTTGATTGAGTCATATGTTTTGTGTTGTTTTTAGTTAGAATGAAATTAATACTCATTAAAATATTGGAATATAATTGCACTGCTTTAAAAAAAAAAAAAAAAAAAAAAAAAAAAGTGTGCTTGAAAATTTTCAGTTTAAAATTAAAAGCCTATTTTGTGATTTGCTATTCAATTTGTATTAAATTGTTGTGTATACTCCTCAATTTCACAAGAAAAAATGTGTCGTAACTTTTTCTAATGATATGAGTTTTTAAATATATATATTTTTTATGTCAGTAAAAAAAATTAGAGCAATAAAAATAAAAGCTGTACATACTGGAAGCCTAATTGCAATAGTAAACAAAAACAAGTACTTGAAATTTCACATATTTGTGTGCCTTTATTGACTTTTGAAACATTGTGACCTAAGTAAATTTTGAAATGAAATTTATTATTTAAAATTAAAGAGTACATTCATAGATAGTGCTAGAATTGTTTTCAACTTATGAAACACTCCCTCAGTTTTTCTGCAAAAGAAAATGTGGGTACTTGCATATTATCTTGGCGGTTTGCCAAGATGAGAGAACGTTGACAATCCAGAATATGGAATAAATAAAATGTGTGTTAAATTTGGGGGTGTGACCGCACCCCCTCTTTGCTGCCCCTGGTTTGTAATATGATTGTCAACAGTTTGCCAGCACATTTGACGAAAAAATTGTTTGGTGGAAATGACTGCCGGGATAATACGCAAGTACCAAAATGTGTTATAAATTACATTTAATGTGAATGATTATTTCATTCTGTTTTTAGTTCTGTTATTTATGTGTCGATTTGTATAACTTAATGTATATTTTTCCAGGTGGGTCGTGAATTGTATGAGAAAAAAGACAATGAACTAGATCATCTTCTTAGAATGATTGATGATTATATCAGGTACAATAATTAAAAATTGTTTTATGAAACCTTCAAAAACAGTCAGGAGTTTGCTATACAATATTTACTTTTTTCCCCTTTTTTCCTCCTCAGCAAACGTCACAAAGTGCATTTACCTTCTCTGAAAGTATGGCAGAGTAATGTGCCTCACATTCAAGAAGAAGTGGGTATAATTCCGTTTTACTTTTTAGAAAAACAACTCTCTTCTGAAATCATGTTGACAAATATTTATGTCTGAAAATAATATTCATTTTGCTTATCTAATTTAACCTCAGGAGGCACTAACCAAATTCATATGGATTATTTAAAAAAAATATTCTCACATATTAGTTAATCAGTCATCTTTTGATTCCTATTAAATAACGTTATATGAGACAAAGTGCTAATTTAATAAATGTATATTATAGAAGCTAGTGCTTTCATTTCTATCAATTTACATTACATTACCAAAGTGCACTTTAATGAAATCTACTATTTATAGTTTTGACATTAAGAAGTAATTTAGATGTTGTACCACTTTTATATCAAAATAATTTAGAGAATATAAGAATAAAGTTAAGCCATTTACTGGTGATTCACTGGTTGGAAAATATTGAAAAGCACTCAGTGATAGCTAATGTAATCAGATTTAGAGATTTGTAGAATGTTTCACCTAATGATCTAAAAGTACTCTTTTATAAATATAAGAAATATTATTCATACCATGAAGGGCATTAAGGTATTAACACACATATGTATTCAAATATATACACCAGACTGTTTGACAGGCATTGACATTATTGGTAAAAAGTTTCAATCATTATGTATCAGTTATTTTGTTTCTGTATACAGTAAAACCTCAATACAACAATACTCAAGGAGGCCTAGTAAAATTATCATTCTAGAGGGATGTATCGTTATATTGAGAAGCAATTATATTGTATTTGAATTCTGGGGGACTGCAAAATTTTATCTTTAAAGAGATTTATCATTGTATCAGATATCCTTATAGTGAGGTTTTACTGTATAACAGTGTACAAATGCATATGCATACAGTTGCATTTTTGTTAATGATGGCCATTTGTACCAGGATTATGATTAACTAAAACTGCTGCTAAGCACATTAAAATTTCTCATAACACAGTTAAAATATCACTAATTTTTTCTGGTTTCTCCCTATAAGCATAAAACTTGCTGAAACTTCATTTCAAACATATTTCAAATTTTTAGTTGGAGAATGTTTTACTCCCTTGTGATTCCATTTGGCAAATTGTATTGTGCCATACCCCTTCCCCCATTTTTTGTAAAATAATAATAATGGTTTTGAAATGATTATGAACATGATGTTCGTGAAAAATGCCAATCAATGTCCACCAGGAAAACAATAGTTTCCAATTTTGGTGTCAGATTTTTTTTAAAAATTCCATTTCGCAGCTGAAATTCTAACTTTTGCTGTTATCTCAAGGGATTTTTATTAAACAAAGATATATTTGTTTGACAAACTATACAACATAATTTTATATTTACTTATTTAAGAAAGAATGGTTTTATTCCTATACGTGTGTTTAGTTTTAATATTATTGGTGTGTTTCTAACTTTAAAAGTTACTGCATTCTAATCCTCTTTATAAATACAAAACTATATTTTTGTTACAAACTTTCGAAATGTTTATTTTTTTATATTTTTCAGTACCTGGATTGTCTTTGGGCTCAGATAAACAAATTGCGGTCGGATAAGTGGGTTGAGCATCATATTTTACGCCCATATTTAGCATTTGATGGGGTTTTGTGTGAAGCTTTACAGCACAGCATACCAACAATGGTGCCCCCTCCACATCAAGATGGCTGTTCTTACCCATTTCCGCATGTCGTATTCCGATTATTTGACTATACAGATTGTCCAGAGGTAATTATTGAGTTTTTTTCAGTTGGGGTTTGGGGGTAGGGGAAGATTTTTAATTGTTGTGAATGAATTCATACATTTAAAACACATTACGAATAATAGGAATTCTTAAGTTTTACCCATCTGCTTGCTTTATTCTTTTCTTTTGTGATCCACTACTGTTTTACTTATTTTAGTTTTTAAAAAGAAATTAATGCTTGCTTAGTAAAATGCTGGTTTATTCCAATTTGTTGGCTTACATTTTAAAAATTGTTTATCATTTTAGGGTCCTGTATTGCCTGGTGCTCATTCTATTGAACGTTTTTTAATTGAAGAACAAATCAGAAGAATTGTTGAACAAAACTATTTATCCAGGAAAGATTGGTAGGTATTTTCCTTAACTATAACTGATGTTTAAATTACAATCTTCAAAACATTTTTTTCCTCCCTCTAATGTGAAAAATTAATTGTTGGATTGTTTTCTAATAGTGCTGCCACATTGTTGAGTTATCCGGGGAAACATAAAATACCTCTGGAGTATGTGATTGTTGAGGTATGATTTATTGTTTATTTTTTTTTAAATCTTCAACTAGTTGTATTTTTGTGTAGGTGTTTCTCTAAACTTTTTTAATTCAGGGTGTTGGTCTGATTTAGAGTCAGTTCATCTTATGGGGGTGCCACATAACTGTTAATTAAGTTGGTTGATGATATTATTTTTCAATATTATATAAAATAATTTATATTGCATAGAAAATAAAACTTCATGTATGTGCTTGATTATGATAATTGATGATTCCAAAGATTTAGCTATTGAAATGCAAATGTCTTTGTCTCTTAATTGATAAACATTTCATTTAAAACTCATAGTTTAAATAAACTGTCTTAATTTTTAACTTTATTACACTATATACTGCAGATATGTGTGTGGATCTTTAACTTCATTTTCGGATAACTAATTAAATATAGTTTCATAGGCAATGATGTCATTAAACAAGCTATTGAATTTCTTAATCCAGGACAAATACCAGTCATTATATTTGGTCTGTCTCTGTTTTGCCTGAGTTTGTACTTTAATCCTTTCTTGCTAGTTGAATGAAATGAACATCATCCATTTGAGGAAAGAAGAAAGAGGAAAAGCTTTCTTTTTTCAACCAAACTTTTGTGAGTCAGAGTTTGACTCACAGTTTCAAAAAATGAGTCAAATTTTTCAGAAATTATCGATTTTACACATCAGTGTAGAGTATAGGCAAACTGTGAATGTGATATTAATCTCTCTATTCTAAAAAAAAAGTAAAGGCCGCTGTTAAAGCTTGTTGGCCTATCTCCTCCTAAACCATGGGGATTTGAGTTTCGACTAAGGTGCCCACAGATTCGAAAAATACCGAGGAACCTGCTAAGCTGACTTAAATTTTGAAAATCAAATTATTTTAGAAGATATTAATAAAAAACTGAAAAAATAAACATAATGGTTGCCAGATTTGGCATAAAATCATTCATTCCTTTGCAACAAAGCGTTTCCAAGTATCTAGAATTGTGTGAAATTTACAAACATGAGTTAGAATTACGCCCATTTTATGCCAAAATAAAAACTATGAAATAAGTAACTCAAAATGTGTTACACAAAGTTGACAATTTTCAAATAGTAAGTTCGCTTAGACAACAGGAGTTTAGAATTAGCGATTATTCGTTTTTCCAAAAGAGAATAACTAATATCTTGAAAATGAAAAATAATTAAAATGCAGATTATTTTAAAGCCTTATCGATCCAGCTGGATTATTTGCTACCAGTAGAAATATTTGGCGGCGTTAACTATGCCATTATAGCAGTTATAGTACACTTTGGATATTGCTAGCGCGACTAGATGGTATAATTCGTGGTGCTAAGTACGCCAATCTGCAAACGATTATATAAATGAAAATATGGATAACGGTTTTCTGGTAACCTTAAATGAAGAGTAATTATAGGTTGTGAGCATGTGTAAATCGCCAAATAATGAAAAGTTGCCATTGGTGGCAAGCTATCCTATCTGTTCCGTAGCTTTTATTAACTTTACATGTACGCAAGTCGCCAAATAATGAAAAAGCGCCATGGGTGGCAAATTCGCAAGGTGTCCAATAGGTTTTACATTATTAAAAATACAGCTGAAACAGATGCTCTGATTTTATTATGTTTTAGCTCCTAATTAATATAACTTGAATGGCAACATTAAATATCATTGTGTTTCTGAGGAGTGCAAATAATTTTTCTAGCGATTATAAGCGGAGTCCGCACTCCAGGTGGAGTGTAGCTCAGGACCCGTACAACACGGATTCCCATAACAAAATATCTTCCGTGTTATGAGGGGGGAGGGGGGGGTCCTACTGTAATATGAAGTTTAAATTTTTACGTACCAATGAACATTTTATCTTATCCAATCTTCGGGTTTTGTCTGTTGAAATTATGTCTTTTTTACGAATAAGTCTTATTAGGGGCCGAATGCCTCATGCGAAAAGTGAGCGTAGCGAGTCTGGGGGCCTTGGCCCCTAGTGTGTTAAATTATTGTAATAGTCTTAAATTATGTTCATAAAACATGCAAATTCACACACACACAAAAAAGAACCATTGCTAACCAAAAATTTTTTTGAGTGAACACACAATGTTCTAATAGTGTGTCTGTGTATCTATCTGTGTTTCAGATGTAATATAATGTATTTTACCATAATCTCATTAATATTTTTTAGGTTATTTTAGCAGAAATTTTTAGGTTACCTGTTGCTAATTATAGGGAAATTTGTTTGGGATCACTTTTTCTAGAACTTTGCAAACTTCAACCTAGCACAATGCCACAAGTTGTATCCTTTTTTAAAAAATCATAGTTCTCTGTGTTTAAATTGTTATTAAAATCAAACATAATGATTTAAAATTTTTTTTTTCCTAAAACATACCTTATATATAGCATTATCTCTTCCAAACCAGATTTACTTTCAAGTTTGAATTTTAATTCTTAAAAGTGGTAAAAATCTTTTAATTAAAGGTATTATTGATGGTGTAAAGACATTTCTCTTTAGAATCAGGATTCATTCTTTTATAAATTTTGCCTATGCATGCCTGTTTATATGTGTGCAATATTTTTCTGTTTTAACACTTTCATGTACATTGATTGTGATTGTGATAAGCTTATTCGTCCTTATGAACTACACAGAACAAATTTCCTAATTTGTCATTAATCCACATTCTTCTTAAATTATCACATTTCATGTTGGAATAAACTTATCGCAATTTATAATATTTATTATGTTGTTTGTACAGTTGATACTCATTTTTATGAGCATCTTTTTTATGAACACTTGTAATTTTATGACATAGTGAAAGGTCGAGAATACACTCCCATAGGCAATTTTAAAAAATTCGAATTTTATGAACTATTTGAGTGGTTCCCTAGATTTGTAAAATCTATCAGTATTCAATCAAACAGCATTTGTTTTTTAACTTTTTTAAAATAAAAGAATGAAAAGGAAAATCCAAAGAGAGAGGCATGTACCGACTCTCTTCCCCTCATGAGACAATACTTATAAAAATTAAAAACATGATAAATTTGCAACTGTCAGGAAATTTTATTTATAACTTCTTTCACTTAATTTTTTTTTTAATAATTTAACTACACATTTTTACTCACAGATAGCTTGTTTACTGCACTGAAAATTTTCAAGTTTTGTCTCTAATGACATGTTACCTAATAAATTTGTAAATCAAATGTTTTTTTTTTTTTTTTTTCCAAAAAAAAAAGCTACAGTTCTAAGTTTAATAGAAGTAAAAACATGTCATATATATTAATATCTATACTTAGGTGAGTGGTAAAACAATGTTTAAAAATTGCTTCAATTTTCATCATCATATACTGAAGAAAATGCATTATTTTAATTTAAGTTGTAAAATTGGAGGGTTTTTTTTTTTGTATTATCCTTAATATTTTGAAGCTTGCTCAGGCTGTTGAATTAATGTATGAAAGACTAGATACAATGAACATTGATTGTATTCACAGGTAATTTGCATTCTTACTTAAAAACAGTATCTGCATACTTGATAGCTATAATAAAAATTATTCTATTTGTGTTATTTATAAACTAATAGTTTTATACTTACTTATCAAAAGAAAGGACAAAATTTGTACAGATACAAAATTAAGTATGACTTGTATATAAGTTAATATTTATTTCTTGACCTTTTAAATCTTTAATGTACAAAGAAAATTGGGGGGGGGGTGGAGAGATTAGCATTAATGTTGCCAAATTATGATTTTCTTTTGACTGTTAGTTTAATGCTAACATTCTTCATCACAGAATAACATAACTTGGTATGTTAACTGTCTACTATGTAAGCTTTTGTCTGACTGGTCAGAGAGATAAAGAAAAGAAATCTAGTCTTAGTAATGCAGTATTTTTTGTTTTAAAGCAAATAATATAATAAACAACTTATTATTGCTTAAATTGTTGTATTGTTGGAGTATATATTTTCTGATTTTAAGAACTTAAAATGTTTTAATTTTTCAAATATGCAATTTTTTGAATGACTTGAATTATTTATTTTTAATAAATTGTAAAACAAAGTATTGTTGCAAATAACTCTGCTTCATTTCTGGGTTTGTCGTTCTAAAGTCCAGTAGGTGTAGAAAGTTTTAGTAAAGGGTCCACTGGTCAGGATGGAACACGAACTTTATTGCTTCTAAAACTTGGTCAAACAATCAGCTGTACAAAATTCATAAGTACAATCAGCTTGCAGCGTGCTTATAACAGTCTGCTTAGAACAGAAGCTTTCACAAATGCTGTATTTCTTGTACAAAATAAAACAGTTCCACCGGCAAAAATTCAATAGAACTTTACAAGGAAAATCGTTAACAGTCCCTCAAGTCAGAATTCACACACAGTACTCAAAAACAATCTTTTTAAACAATTGAAAATACTGCTTCTATAGTGTCAATACACAGTCGGATACTTTGGCGGAACGGCATCCGCTTCGCACGCAGGCTAGAGCAAGACTAACTAGACTGGGGCCACCCGCCCTATTTATACTCTCCGACCTACATTCCAAAAAAATGAGGACCTCTCTATAGGGACCCTGAACAAACATGTTTTGATTATGCCATAGAAGTGTTAATAAATACAAGGTTATTATATAATGTTAATGCAGGAGAAACACCTTTATAAGCTCATTGGGGAAATTGCGCCAAATATTCAAAATGTCCCCCAGCTTGGTGACTTTGTGACAAAATATTGCCAAATTTGGCACCAAAAATAAGTTCCCAAAAGTGATGTTAGCTAAGGCCCATGAGCAATATATCTTGAGATATTAGTGATTATCTATAGGATTTCTAGATAATATATTGATAATGGGGGAAACACAAAACACCATATCTCACGTTCTAGTTAACAGATTTTGATGCTACAAAATGCAAAATTTAACTATTTGATGCATAGAATAGGAATTCTAAACTATTTAAACCCCCAGAACAGTGGCCCGAAAATTGTAGTATTGACCCTTTCCCAAGGACTCTATGTCCTGGGTAGTACAATACCCAGTTAGGAGATCTCACAAATATTTACAATACAACCCTTAACAAGAGATCTTAACAACATAATTTAAGAAAATAATCAATAAACACAATAATCAAATACACACTAATAAATATAATAAACAAATAATACTAATAAATACCAATATATTACAAATATGTGCACTAAATATGATGTAAGTACTGAGTAAAAGAGAGTTGGAGGAAGAGAAGAGAGAAACAGGAAAGTGAAAGATGACAGAAAGAAAGGAGAAATTAAGCCATAGTGACCATGGTCTAATATTCAAATAATTAATTACAATTGTGGTAAATGGCTAGCCGATTGTAATGAATGACTCGTGGTTTCGAGTTAGGTGACTTACAAATCCATAAGACGACATCGTTCAGTCTATTTAAGACTGTGTAAGGACCGTCCCACGGCAATTGCAGCTTGGAGCACAGGCCTTTCCATCGAGTAGGATTCCATAGCCAAACTTTGCCACCTAACATTGAATTCGTGTCTCGTTGCCTTCATGTCGTACTGGATCTTCATTGTCTCAGTGTTCAGGTTGATCCGCTCCCAAACAAAATGATGCATGTCTTCAAACCGTGCCTGGAGATTTTTCATGAACAGGAGCTAGAGGTTGTTCAAAATAGTGTGATTGAACCTCTCCACTATGCCATCAGATTGTGGATGTAAAGGTGTAGTCTGAGTTTAGTCGATACCGAGAAATTGACATAATCCTTTAAAAGCTGCAGAGATAAAGTTCGTTCCTTGGTCGGAATGAAGTTGCAGAGGGGTTCCATACCTGGAAATCCATTCTTGCACCAGTACCTCTGCTACAGTCATAGCTTCTTGATCGAGAATAGGAAATTCAGGCCATTTAGAGAAATAGTCTTGACAACTAGGATGTACTTGTTGCCATCTAAATTTCGGGGAAGAGGTCCCAAGATGTCAAGGGCAATTCTTTCAAAAAGGCGCTCCTACATTATAACGATGTAGTTTTTCACAGCTACATGTCTTCAGGTCTTTACGGGCAGCACAGATGTCACAAACTTGACCTCATCTCTCAACATCGTCCCGAGCCATAACCCAGTAGAAGTGCTCACAAACTTTCTATAGGGCCTTCATATGTCATAATGGCATATGAAGGCCTATTTGGAATCCTCGAATGAGGTAGTACACAATGCCATCGGAGGATCTTGCCTTTGTCCAACTTCCATTTACGATACAGGACTCCATTTCTCAGGCGAAACTAATCCTACAAAGTCCAGTATTGCTTTGTTGCCAGATTGCAAGATAATATTTCTTGCCAACTTGGCTTAACACTGGATTTTTTCATTAACTCCACAATAGGTTTGATGTCGCTATCAGCTATTTGGCTGCCCGCACATTTTTGTCGCTCCAGAGATCTTAAGATGGTACAGAGGATGTAACTTAGTGGACAATGGGATGTTTCAGATGATAATTTTTCTCTGCCCTGGAGCAATAGTGACAACTTTCTATTCAAGGCCTTCTCAACAAATCATCTGCATTTCCATAAGATGCCCCTTTCCAATGATGTATTTTTATGTCATATTCTCAAGGTGCGTACATCTCCTTAGAATCCTTGGAAACTCCTTACAGTTGAAAACATTTTCCAAGGTCCTTAGAACTACTTAGAAAAACAAAATACTCCTTAGACACTCCTTGACGGCCGGAAGAACTTCCTCAATGTCCGGTGCTGGTCGAAATTGGAAGAATTCCTTCATGCCAGCTTCCCCTTTTAGATTTCCCCAAAGAATTCTAAACCATAGAAGCGTTGACCCTATGGAGAAATTGTTATGAAGATGCGACACTGAGAGAGAGAAGTTTTCAGGGGGCTAAAGACTTGGGGGGGGGGGGGAGATGGTCTATTTGTTATCTTTCCCCATTTGTGCGAGATCACACAGACAAGGAAGATCATGGGAAGTACTTGCGACTCCCTGTAATAGCTATCCACAAAGCAGTTCCGCTGTTGTCCAGTTATTGGAAAAAGATTGGTCTCTCTCAAAATAGGGGAAAGAAGTGTCTTTCACTCCTGGCCAGCCGGGGTGCTAGAGGGTTAAATCATAAATCACAAAACAAACACACAAAAAACACTTCAAATGTAAAAGCAGGGTGGATTTGTAAACTATGCTGCATGGGCGATCTAGCTATGAACAAGCAGAAAAAGAAAACATGACTTTATTATTAAAGTTCAATAGCTTAAGAAGAACAGCAAAAGAAAAGCAGGCAGAGTTGCTTGAATTGGAAAAAAATCATAAGCATTAGTTTAATAGAAAATTTTTATAAATCTAATCTTTCATAATTATTCAATACTATTTTGATGATTTATCATAAATTTTGGATTATTTTAACCTTTAAATTCTTCCAGTTAATCTGGTAATGTTTTTGTTTTTTTTGTGTGCGTGTAATTTATAATCAAGGGAACTGTATTTTTTTTTAAGTGTAGATCAGACCTGTAGTTGAAAATTATTATTAGTAAATAAATATTTCATTTAAACAAATCTTTTGAATTTCAAGAGTATTTTTAGTTTGAAAAGTGATATGCTTCTTATTTTATTTATTCTAATTAAAGAATGATATAGGTAAGCCAACATCTTTTATTATTTTCATTAATGCTAATCATATTGTTCTGAACTTCTATCTCCTTCTAACTCTTAATTTTAAAATTTAGTTCTTAATAAATTCAATGGTTTGCATAAATAAAAAGTAGAGATTTATAGAAAAGAACTCGCTACTCTCTAAATTTTTTAGTCCTAATAATTCTAAATATTTGCTTTTATTTAGGGACATTAATTCTGCGATTAAACAAGACAAAGATAATCTTTTTTTTTCCCCTTTAGATATTATCTTTCTAATTTTTATCTTTTAGATATTCATTCATCAAATTAATAAATATCTATTGATTTAAATATGTTAAATTTTTGGTTTTGAAAAATAAAGTTACTTAGTGATTAAAAAACCCCTTATTATTGAGTGTATACAATATAAACAATTTTGATAGAACTCTTTGGAAATTTCTTGTACTCCTTGGATTTTTCCTTCTGAAATGTGTACAAACTCTGTATTCTTGAAGTTCCTGTATCCACCTGGCTATCTGACTCTCCGGATTCTTGAAGTTTTTAAACTTCCAGGTTAAAGAGGCATGGTCCGTTCGGAGCAGGATACAGATAATGATGGAAATGCTCCATGGCCTTGACGATAGCAAGAAGTTCCTTTCTTGTAACACAATAGTTGCAATTTGCCTTCGAAAAGCATTTGCTCCAATAAGCAATGATGTGTTCTTGGCCATCTCTCCCTGGGACAAAACTGATCCGACACTCTCTTTACTTGCGTCTGTGTCCAGGATAAATGGCTTATCAGGATGCGGATACGATAGGATCAATGCAGATGTTAAAGCCGTCTTCAGTTGGTTGAACGCATCCTCACATTCTGCAGTCCATAGGAATTTTTGTCCAGTCTCTGTCAACTTGTGAAGTGGGTTTGCAATCTGAGAAAAACCCTTCACGAATTTTCGATAGTAAGTACATAGCCTGAGAAAACTTCGTAAATCATGGACATTTTTAAGATGACTCCAGCTCTGGACTGCGGGCATCTTTTCTGGAAAAGTTCGAACTCCACGGGCGGATATTACGTCCTTGAGATAACGCAGTTCTCGCTGAAATAGGTTTCACTTAGATGGACTCAGTTTCAAGTTTGCTTCCTTTAGTTTCTACAGCACCTTTTGGATGTTGTCTAGATGCTCTTCAAAAGTCTTTTTGACAATGATGATATCATCCTAATAAATGACACATGCATCGTAGGAAAGTCTTCTCAATTCTGTCTCCATCAGACGCTCGAATGTAGCTGGTGCATTGCAGAGTCCAAAAGGCATAACTTTGAACTATCACAATCTTTGTCTTGAACTGAAAGCAGTCTTATCACGGTTGTTGCAATGTGTCGTCTATCCTGAGAAGAGGGTAGCTGTTTTTCTTGGTAATTAATTCAGATGTCTATAGTCAATGCAGAACCGTGTGGAACCATTCCTCTTCCGGACCAAAACAATTGGCGAGGCCCAGGGACTGGTCGATGGCTCGATGACGTCATCATGCTGCATCTCCTCTAAAAGTCTGCTCATCTTTTTTTGCTTAGCAAATGGTAGCCTTCTAGGATGATGCTTGATCGGGAATGACTGCCTGTATTTATTTTGTGTTGTGTTAACTTTGTATGGCCAAAGTTACCCTGAAATACAACAGAAGAGGTCTTTGAATTCCGCTATTACTTTCTCCGCAGCACTTCTCTGTTTCGCTGTTAATAATGTGTCTTGCAATAGTTTTTTTGTCAGCCACTCGTATGATTTAGCTGTTGTTGGACTAGTGTTCTTATTAATGAAGATAACAGAAGTGCATGTTGCCAACATATCAGTTTTCATCTCCTCTATCAATTTTCTAAGATCCTCCATTTTTCTTGTCCACACCATGCACTGGAGAATTAAAGTCTTTCTTTAGAACCCTTGTCCTGACACCAATTGTTGCAGGTAACTCTGCTTGATTTCTGGGTTTGTCATTCTGAAGTCCAATACATGTATAAAGTTCTAGTAAAGGGTTAACTTGTCAGGATCGAACATGAACTTTATTGCTTCTAGAACTTCGTCGAACAATCAACTGTACAAAATTCACAAGTACAATCAGCTTGTAATGTGCTTATAACAGTTCACTTAGTACAGAAGCTTTTACAAATGCTGTATTTCTCATAGAAAATAAAACACTTCCACAGGCAAAAATTCAGTGGAAACTTACAAGGGAAATCGTTAGCAGTCCCTCAAGTCAGAATTCACACACAGTACTCAAGAACAATCTTTTTAAACAAGCAAGAATATCGCTTGTATAGTGTCAATACGCAGCCTTATGCTTTGACAAAATGGCATCCACTTCGCACACAGGCTAGAGGAAGACGCTAGACTGGGGCTGCCTGCCCTGTTTATACTTTCCGGTCTACATTCCAGAAAAATCTGGATCTCTTTAAAGGGAATGTCAGAACAAACATGTTTTGATTATGTCATAGGAGTATTAATGAATATAAAGCTATTATGCGATGTTAATGCAGGAAAAACACCTTTTTAAGCCCCATTGGGAAAATTGCGCCAAATGTTCGAAATGTCGACCTGCTTGGCGATTTTTTGGCTAAATATCACCAAATTTGGTGCCAAAAATCTGTCCCCAAATGTGAGGTTAGCAAAGGCCTAGGACCAATATTTCTCAAGATTTCTAGAAAACCCCATAGAAACTAATGGAGAAACATGAAACTTCATTTCTCTCATTCTAGTTAACTGGTTTTGATGCAACAAAATCCAAAATTAAACTATTTGATGCATAGAATAGGAATTTTAAACTATTTTAAACCCCAGAACAGTGGGTTGCTCCAAAAATTCGTAACAGTATTCATACTCTATATAATATGTGTACTGTATGCCTTGAATATACTGTAATTTTTCTAGGGAAAAATATTTTTAAGATATAATATTTAAACCTTTGATGGATTTATATCATGAATTATTTTTAAATTCATAATATTGCTTTTCCTTTTAGGTTTTCCAGTTGGTTTGCCTATCACTTAAGTAATTTCCAGTTTCGTTGGAACTGGGATGATTGGAATGATTGTGTCAGCCTTGATCCTTTACACCCACGTCCTGTATTTGTAAGAGAAACTCTGCAGAAATGTTTGAGGTATGTCTTGAATTGCAGTGAAACACACTAAAGCAAAGAAAGTTAACTAAGACATGAAGTTAAAGAAAAATTAATTTATTTTATTAATCATCTGATTTATTTTTAATTCCTGCCAACTTAACCACAATATCCCTAGATAAAATATATAAGTATTAATACAAAAAGCAGGGATCATGATATATGTAGTATATTTATCCTTTTTTTTTTTTTTTTTTTTTACCAAAAAAAGATATGTTTTCTATCAAATTTCTCCAAAAGACCTGTATTTTTACAGACTTTAAATAATTTTGAGAATCCACTCATAGATTCCTGTGTTAAATTTGTTAATGTTTTCATTTTTTTCTAATACTATTGAAAAAGACCAAAAAATTCAGAAAGGAACCCTTATATTGTAAGTCCCTAAGATCTACAAATTTAAAAAGTCGATGCAGCCCATAGAAAGAAAGATAACAAAGATCAGTTGCACCTGTTTAGAAAATTAATTTAGCTACAAACTCTTTTGTAATGTGGAATAAAATAATAAGCTTTCTATCAAGCATACCTACATGAAAAAAGTTCAATAGTTTTACAGCAATACAAGTCAGAATGATAAATAAAACAAGATGATGATCAAAATTATTGTTTTCACCTTTACCTTATAGAATTTTCATTTTTATAAACAGGTTATCTTACTATCAGAGAATTGCTGATTTGGTGCCGGACAGTTTTTCGAATCTCGTCCCTCTGAAACCAGTGACTTCTTACAAGTATGCTGCAGAAGGTGCTGGTGAGAATATAATTTCCTCTTTATTTGTTAAAATATTTAATGTTGCTATCTATTATTGTTTAAGTTGCTCTAAATTAAAAGTTTTTATACTTGCTATCAAATAAGTTTTCATACTGATACATTCCTAAGTAAGTAACATACACCAAAACAAGAGTAGCAACTTATGACTTAATCTGCATTATGACAGACTTGCAAATTAGGTTCGGTTATAATGAATGTCTAGAATGAATTTTTTTTTTTTTTTTTTTTTTCTGCCTTACTGTGCTTTACAGATTTTTTTTTTTTAAATAGCTGTAGGCTAGTTTTTTATCCTTAAAATTTTATGCCTGTATATTATTTCAAGTCTTTTGTACCACTGGCATTGTTTCATTTCATAAGAATAATTTCCCCCCCAGAAATTGAAATTTCTAATTGATTCTACATACAGCTGTATCATCATGCAATTTTTTACTACGTAAAATTTATGTTCATATTCATGATCATTCACTTAAGTTCTGTTGCTCTTGTTCTAGTTACTATATATTTTGCTTTACATTTATGTTGATAGAAAATACAAAATTTATGTTAAGAGTTTTTCAATAGAAAATTTACCTGGAACACTCGCAGCTCAACAGTTAATGACTGCACTGAAGGATAAATGTACTGCTGAAGAAGCATTGCTGTTGATCAAGGATTTACCCAATCCCCTCCAGGAAGATGATGGTATGTCGAAATCTACTTGTCTATTAACCCTCTACTCTATAGATGGGCTTATATTCTGGGCATAAGGTGATATCTTTGTGTACACACCATAATTAAATAAACAGTAATTTCGTGTAAACCTTTTATTTATAAGAATTAATAATGAATTTATAGTTGATTCATAATTTTCTCATCTGATTAATTTTTTTGTGCAGTGGAACCTACTCATAATCCGTTGAAAATTGATGTTTTTGTCCAATCACTGTTAAATTTTGCAGACAAATCTTTTTCTCATGAATTTGCAGCAATTGCAAAGTAAGTGCCTGTTTCTCTCTTACAGATTTATATTTGGGAATGATGTTTTTGCTTGTAGTGGAGATGGGGGTACAGGGGTCAATTTTTAGATTTTTTAAGTATAATTCTTAAAATATTTAAAAAACAGAATATCAAACCAATATATTATGTTTTCTGATCTATTGACTATCCTAATTAATTTTAGTTCAATTTTAAGATAATTTTTTGTATGACATAAAAACCATTTTTCTTAAGTACTTTTTGTTGACCCACTATGGGGTACAGTGGGTCAGCTAACAACAAACACAATAAAAAAAAATTATATCTCTTACCTTTGAGTTATTTAAACTTTTTTATTGTCTGATAGTATTTAGCATTAAGCTAGATATTAAAGTAGCTCAAAGATATTATAAAGTAAATGTTAATTTTATAGTTTTAAAAATTCAAACCTTGACAAACAAGACCTTGAATAATACAAAATTTCCAACATTAACATTAAAATCTGCATCTTCAAATTCCAAATCCTTAGTGAGATTCACAAAAAAATTCTTTTAATTCTTCTTCAGTTGAGCTATTCTTGTAATTGCATGTATTTTTTTTTTCTCTCCTGCTTTTATATCATTAGGTCTTTCATTCTTCTTTTTTCAATTATCTCATTTTGATTTGTGAATTTTGCAGGTGTAAGAATTTGATTTTGTAGATTGCCTCTCAGGTTTTTTTTCTCTTTTGCACCAGAGTTAGGAAAAGACTTTTACCATCTCTGGTGTCTTTTTTTTTTTTTTTTTTTTTTTTTTTACATAATTTTCTTGAGAAACTGAATATTCGGTGGCTGATTCTTATTTAGATCATTCAAACATTAAAAAGTAAGGAAGTACAGAAAGCCAATAAATGTATAAATGGGAACACCGAGTCATTGACTCACTGTACCCCAATTAGGTGACCCAGTGTGCCCCATTTGAACAAATGTATTATTTTTCACCTCAAAATTTCAAATTGTTAAAAAATATTCATTTAAATATAACATAATAGAAAAGAAGATAATTTAGACTATATAAACATACCACATAACTAATATTTACTTGACGAATTTTAAATGTTATAACATAAAATCTTACTTTCTTCAAATTTCATGCAGATGATCAGAAAACAAAATAACTCTTTCTTTCCGCCACAATCAAAGTGAGATATTAAACTTTTTCCTCAGAGTTTAGTTGTTTGATACCTGCTTTAAATAATTTTCTCATTTGAAAACTATTCACTGAACCAAAAATAACTTCAATGATCCACTGTACCCCACTCTTCCCTAACTGAAGGCAATTTTTGTCAAATTCAAGTGAAGATTTAAATTATTTATTTAGTAGAGTTTAAATTCTTTTGGGGTAACCATATCAAAGAGCTTTAAGATGTGAAAATTGGGAGCTATCACAGCTTACTTTGATGCAAAGATCGCAACATTTGACTACAAAATAATTGGCCATGCTTGAAAATATTTTAAGTTCTCAAAAAATTAAACAATATCTTTTCTTTCAAATTTCTTAGTCAGCTTCTTTCAATAAATACCAATTAACATGACGGCTAATAATAAATTATCTTGATGAAATTTTAGCTGCATTTTTATTTCTATTTATGTAAAGTTTTAAAGTAAGAATATAAAAATCTTTAAAATCATTTTAGATAACTCTTTTAGAACAAAATTATAAATTTTATTCTCATTTATAAAACCAAGATTGTTTAGCTAATCACATGGTTAATGTTTTCGGAACTTTATGTACAGAATTTAGCAATTTATTTTTTTCCCAATGACACCCATATAATGAAAAAGTACTGTATCTTTTTTTTTTTTATAACTTCTTAAGTTTTAAGGAATTTTATTATGTGCTAATCTACAAGTAAATATAAAAGATGTTAAGTTTTAAATGCAAGTATATACATGAACTTTTTTTTTTCTGTTTAGGTAAATTTATATTAGTTTTCTTTTCTTTCTTTTTTTTTTTTTATTTAGTACTTGAACTAGTAGTAATGTTAATCTCTAAACAGTCCTGTAATATTTAGTAGACTGCTGCAAAACTGTGAATTATGAAACATCCTTAAATTTTTTAACCCTTCTACTGGGAGTACATTGTTGAGGAAGGTAATCAATTATAGAGGAATTTGTGAGAATTCTGGTGACATTAGTACATTTCATCCTTTTAAAATACTTGAATGCTGGTCATTTTAATGTAAATATCTGATAATTTATGGTGAAAGAAAGTTCTGATAAACCTTAGTTTTTAAGAATCTATTGTAATGATCTTCTGTAGAGAGAGAGAAAGAAAGGAATGCTGTTAATCTTTTTTTCTTTTTTTTTTTTTTTTTTAAAGCAAATTACTGTGCGGTGTATTTCTTTTTAGTTTTGATATTTTCATGCACAATTTAAACTATAACCTAAATACATTGACTTATTTTGAATATGTTGTTTTATGCCTTTTTTAAAGTCACACTTCCCTCCCTTGTCTACCATAAAGGTACCACACTGTTCTTAAAGTGTTATCCACATCTGAAGAAGCTCAGATTTGTATTCTTAGAAGCATGTTTGAACTTTGGCATTGTCATCAACAGGTATGTATGTTTCTTTCTACAATTGTTTCATAAAATATGGAAAATTTGTTTAATTTTTATAGAAATTTATGGGATGTGAAATCTGGAATAAATATTAAAACTGCTTTAAAAGAAAGCAAAATAAACTAAATTTTACTTTCAGAGAGAATTAATAAGGTCCCAGACAGCACAGCAAACTTGCAGCAAGCTTGATTTATCAAGTCAATAAACTTGAATTAAGCTTGAAAATTTCAAGCATGTAAGCTTAATGCAAGCTTGAATCAAGTGTTCTAGTTTACACTTGCCCAGCTTGCATTAAGCTTGACATAGCAAGCTTAATTTCAAGCTTAAAAAATTTTCCTAAAAAGAAATTTCTTAAATACACAGGGTGCCGGTTGGCAAACTCTCCTTACATACTTTATTTTTCCACACATTTTCCCCTCTACGCTGAAATTTCAAGTTATCTTTACCATCAAGCGGCTGGAATCGAACACGGTATATATGGGTTAGGAAGCCAGCATCCTAACCACTCGGCCAACCTGAGATGGGCTGATATAACTAAAGTTTGAAGTGACTGTTAGGGTTATCATGCCGTTTTCTGGCGAGATCGAATAGTGGCCGATGTGTTGATCTATTTCTTTTATTTTTCCATGGGATGCATCAAAATTAAAATAATGTTATGTGTGATTTAGAGACTACTAATAGGGAAATAAACATAATATAGGGCCCGATTCAAACGAAATGCGATCGGTCGTCTCCAAAATGATCGTTTTCTCTCTGGAAGTTCGATCGCTTTTACAAGCGATCACAAAAGTGTATTCAAAGTGAAACAAAATAGGCGATCGAACTTATAGGTTTCCTAGCTTGAAACTTTATCGCCACAGTGTGAAAATACAACTTCCGGTGATGTAGAAAGTTAACCAATAAAAAGCTGTTAACCAATAAAAGAGCTGTTAACCAATAAAAAAATCACATCTTTCTCTGGAAAAAACTTTTTACTTAATGGCGACGACTAACTGTTTATTTATGTTTGAGCTGCAACGGACAACAGGCTGTGTCTTAATTTTTTTCCCCAAGAGTATTGTAGGTTAATGTTTTAAAATTTTAAGTGGTTTAGGTTAATATTTTTTGTATGTTTATAATCATGGAAATACATTTTTAATTTATTAAGATTTTTTTTAGAAAATTATTAATAATAGTATTGTTCGTCATAATTATCATGTCAAATTGTTCGAATTATCGAATAATAATTGTTCTCTAGTTTGCCTACTACATTTTATTTTTCTGTAGCAGAGAAGCTGTTTATAATTATAATGGAGGGGTAGAATTACTATGTATTTTATGTTCTGATATATAATTAACAATCAAAGACATCCTTAATATAATGGTATGAATATTTGTATTTGTTTAGGAGGGTTGCTAGGATGCTTATTTTAGCGAGAAATTATTCGTTATTCATGTATTTTTTCGCTCTGTTTCAAACATCAAATGTACCGAGCAATAAACGATTTAAAATAAGGACTATAGATGGCCCCTGCATCGTAGTGTCTGCTAGAGTGGAATTCAAGGGCCGACAGAAAATAACCCTGCAGAAATTCTGTTCTGCGAGAAAATTCAGCTTTCCGCAGGCCTAAATCTTTTGCAGAATTCCCTGTCTGATAATTCCAACGGATTGCTTCATAATTTTAAATAACGCGTCTTCGTTGTTGTTGTAATCTTCTTATCAAGAGTACGTCCGCCATGTTCTCGAAAATGATCGCTTTTGAAAAAGCGATAGCAAAACACCGATCGCAGTGTCACGTGATCCAAAAGCGATAGACAGGTATCACTTGAATAGGAAACATAGGAATCAGTCGAAAATTTCCGCGATCGCAACGGAAAACGATAGAACTCTGTTTCGTTTGAATCGGGCCCATAAACTTAACAGCAGCACACATTTTAAAACTTTCAATATTATGACACTCATGTTCGGCAATACTGGCCAAAATCGAGACAAACGACTGATTTTGAAATCAATTTCGTAGTATAATTGTATTTTATTATGAAGAATTTCCATATTTGGAAATATAGAATCTTTTTTTTTTTTTTTTCTTTAATTTCTATGGTCAAGTACATTTATGACTGATGATAAATTATTTTGTGGTGGCCGGATTGCGCCTCATTCTACCACCCATAAAGTATATTAATTAACTAAATTGTGTTAATTATATTAAAATTTATTTTTAAGGCTAATTAATTAGTTAATAGAATTACTAATGTTAATTAGATGTAAATAAAACTAAAACTTCCCTCGTGTTACACTTCAGAGGAGCTTATCCCATTCATTCCTTCACCTTGTGTGTTCTAATGTCCAGGTTTTGTGCAATAGTAAAATAAAACACAACTTTTACGAAATTTTCTTTATTTAATATGAGCAAATTTGAGAACGCTAGACAAATCAATTTCTTCAAATTAAAGTCAATTCTCCTTCTCGCTTACAGCGACAGATGGCGCCATCACCACACGCTCTCTCTTTCAAGCAAGAATCAATTTGTATTCAAGCTTGACAGTTCAAATGACTTCTCCAAGCTTGCTGTAAGCTTAAAATGAATTGAACTGTCAAGCTTGTATTAATACGTCAAATTCAAAGAAATGTCAAGCTTGATTTAAGCTTATGTACTGTCTGGGGTAGTACTTATTTAATAAAAATAAATAAAAGACCTTATTTTGGCCAAGGTTGTTACTCTCTATTTGTTATATCTCAATAATAATAAAATTAATATATAGTGTGCATAGTGTATTAAAGTAAAATAGTTATTTAGCAATCACATTTGAATTCATAAAAAGTTATCTGGGGAAAACTTAATTTAATCCATTTTTATCATAAGTGTTTATATATACACACACACACAACTTCCTTGGTTCGATACCAACAAAAGTTGTAGATGCAGGCTTTCTTTTCATATTTTTTATGATGTAAAAGGGTTAATTTTAAAACCAAGGCATGAAACTAAAAAACTCATTAAAATATTCTTAACCTTCACAACCATAGTTGTTAAATTGTATAGCTAGCCAGAAGTGTTTACTGGAGCAGGGGTTCCCAAAGTCTCTGCCCCGCCACCCCAGGGTGTTACACAAAGAGGCAAGGGGTTCTGCAAAGAGACCATGATTTCATTGAATTACTTGCTTGAATTTTAAATTGGAACTGTATTAATTATGTCTGTTTTATCTTACTTCTCGTCTTTTGTTTCAGATGATGGTTGGATTGGTTACTAAGTTTCTGAAGGCAAAAATAGTGGAATGCTCTTCAGTTGCTAACTGGCTATTTTCCAAAGAAATGGCAGCTGAATTTCCAAAGTAATTGCTTTGTGTTTATTTATTTATGATAAACATATTGTATAAGTTGTTTACTTGTATACATTTAGGTTAACTCTCAGAGCAGCTAGAACATAAAATTTCATTTGCTAAACTCAAGTACTCCTACATTGTTTAGTAATTGAAATATAGTGAAACTTCTAGGGAGTGACCACCCTCTGTTCTGCGAAAAATTGAGGTGGATCAAGAGGTGGTCGGTCAAAGGAGTATAAAAATTTGATTGCCCGGAAAATAAAATGCTAAAAAATATTGTTTGTTTTGTTATTTATGAAATTGCATACTAATACAGAAGTAATTATACAAACACATTTTTAAAATTTAAATTGTAATAAAATATGTATAATTTTGAGATTTTTCCCTTCTGTGAGAGTACGCCTCTCTGTACTTCATTTTTTACATCTGACAAAAGAGCACTTATTCTGATATTCTTCCATCTAATCTGAATTAGCCATAATAAAATCTATTTGGTTTTTCCCACAATCTCACAACCAAAAGTTAGTGCAAACTTTCTCTCCAAATTTCCTTTTCCATGTGACTCGATCCCATCAGTGCGCTGCTTCAACATCATTCATTTCTTAGACATGTGTCTTCTGTAGCCTACAAGATTTGTAAGTGATGTGTTTGTGTACTTGCACCTGCAGTCGATTTGCTGTAGAGCGACTGGTTTGCAATGTGGTTTTGTTTACTTTACTAATTTTGAAAAATGCAAGAGCATTTTCAGATAGGGAACCAAGTAGAAGTTGCTTATAGATAATTGTGTGGTCTCTTCTAGAGGATCTTTTAACATTAAGTTGATATGGTAAAAAATTGATGCCTTAAAAAAATGGTTGTTGGAGGAGGAGTTGCTTAATAGAGGTGGTCTTTTGTAGAAATTTCACTGTATTAGCATCTCATAAACCATTTCTCAACTTTAGAGCTTGAAAGTAATATTTAGAGCTGATCATATATATATTTAACTAAACTATTATTTTTTATACTTTTTAATATATTTTATTCCCCCTGATACAAATATAGGGAGGGGTTTTTCGTAACTTTAATGCCTTTCTCTATCTATGATCTTACCAGTTTTAACCACAGTCCTTATACCTTTTTGCATGCAAAATAACCAACCGTGGCTCTTAACTACATACAGAGTGAAACCCAAGTATGACGATACTGTAGGGACCTAAAATAAGTATAGTTATAGACAGTTTATCGTTGCAGACAGGTTGAACTTTTCTGCATTATTTGAACCTTAAAGGTGTTTTTTAATAAAAAAATAAAGGTAAAATAAATTTACCATGCAGAAAAACTCTTAAGCATTAATGTATATTGATTTTGAAGCAGGGTGATAAATTTATAGAAGTGGAGGACAATGCATATTTTTAATGCATTAATTATGTTCTTTTGATTTGGGGTTTGCTATATTGTAAACCTGAAACCTTTTATGCCCTTTCATGTTTCTTAAAGATATACATAAAAGTTACATAAAAAGGTAAATGTATGAATTTTATTGGGATGCATAATTACCAAAAGAAAAAGGTACTTACTTTAAATGCCAATGTTTTATTCTAAGCCATCATGGATTAAAAAAAAAAAAAAGCTAATGCATCAAAAACAAATTTTGTGAAACAAGGTGCTATATGATTGAAAAAGTTTACTATTTTTTTTTTTTTTTTTTCAACTCCCATGCTACAATCTTTTAATTTCTCATAGTCTAGAACGTAGGTAAGTATTTTCAAAAATAAACATATCTGTTTATAAGTAGGAATGCAATGGATATCCGGCAAACATACTGCATCTAGCCTATTTGGCTAATATGCCAGATAATTGGCAGTAGCCGTACATTACAAATATCCGGCTGTACATCCAGCCTGAAATTATATGCAGAGAAATAACATAAATAAACATAATAAATGAATAAATTCTAAAAACTGCAACAATAAAAAATGCAAAATAAAAAAAAACAAAGTTTTGTGAAAATATTTTGTTTTTAACACTTTTTAGAATGTATTTTTTATCATATATAGAAAATGGGAAAAAAAAATTAAGTGTTTATCTTTTTTTAAGACTGAAGTAAATTATTACTGGAAGAAAATATTGTACAAAAACACTGTTTTTCAATCTTTGTAAGAATTCGGTTACCTTTTTCCCCACCATAAATTGACCCTGCTATGAGAATACTGTACTTGCTATAGTACTGCTGGCTGGTGAGAAAATGTCCCCCTCCCCCTAATTTTCATAAAGTAAGGAAATTTTTTATATTTATTTTCTGACAGTTGGATGGAGATATCTTTCTTTCAAGAACTGATCTTTTAAGATATTTATCTAACTCTTGAGGGAGAAAATCGATTACGTTGTTATTTGTATGACTTCAAATGCAGTAAAAACCAGGGTCTTAAAAAAACAAAACCTGTTTTTTTTTTTTTTTTTTTTTTGTGTAAAGAGCCCAACTTGGGCAAGTTTTATTAAAAAACCCAGGGTTTAGGGTGAAAGAACCCGGGCTTGATTGGGCGAGATTAAAATCTTTTATACTTGAGCTTAAAAATTTCTACATATAGAAATGCAAACTTCAAACCGTAGACAAATATAAAATTAGGATTTAACTCACTAGGGGAACTTGGCATTGCCCTCAATAAATAAATAAATAAATAAATAAATAAATAAATAAATAAATAAAATAAATAAAAAAAATTAAAAAATAATAATAATAACAATAATAATAAAGTAAAATAAATAAAAGTAAATGAATAGATTTGCTTCTAAAAATGTTCATCGTATGTTCTTTTGAATAAATAATTATTAGCTTAGTAAATTATAAGTAATAGAAACTTAAGTGACATACTATTAAAATTTATAAAGCTATATATATATATATATACACACACACACACACACACACACACACACACACACACACACACACACACATACACATCTAATGCACAAAATTGTTCAAATAGAAATGTAGTAAAGCAAATCATATGGATATCCTTTTGAAAAGGTTTATCTTTTTTTACATTAAAAAAATAAAAAAAATCCATATACTTGTTTAGGCCTACCCTCCTAAAAAAGGTTGTATGTATAATAATTTTAATTTTTAATCGAAAATGTATCATAATTGTAGGTATGCCTATGTATAATAAAAATAACTATATAAGGCAGTTTTTTTCCCTCCGAGCAAAAGTATTTTACATTAAAATAGTATATAACAGGTATGGCAGTTTGAGGCTCCTAGATATTTTTTTACTACAGGTCTGGTAATCAGGGTGTGCTTTTTTGAGTGATATACTGAGTCCAGGATAATCTTCTCTTTCCTTAAAATAAATTATACTTAATTCATATTATGCTCTGAAGAAAATAAATTTAGTGTGATTTTTACCTTTTCTATTTAAAAAAAAAAAAAATGCTGTAGTGAATTGTCGATGTTCCTACACAAAGCAACACATGTGATAAGGGGTTATACAATAGCAAATACAGCCTCCCCCCCCCCGTGCAGGAAGTGGCTGGGGGGGGAACACTGATCTAAGCAAAATATACAATAAAGTAAAATGTTACACTGATTTTTTTGGGGGGGAGGATCTAATTTAATATTTTTTAGTCTAGATATCAAAATACCATATTCTTGACATATATGTAAAAATATTTTTACAGAGCATTTAAGTTATTTTTAAATTTATTATAAAACAATATAAATTACAGTGATTTAAATATGAAAGAAAATGTTAGCAATAACTTAATAACTTATATAGAATTTCTCAAATTATTTTCTTTTCTTTGTTTTTAAAGCAATATAAAAAAGTGAATGGCAAAAAAACTACGTGCACATTTCTTTTTAATTTTAAATAGTTAATAAATAACACAGAGTTAAGTTATAATTTATTATTATTCCTTTCATTCCATAATGTATGTACTTCTTTATTTTGTGGTATTGATATAATAAAAATTCAAGCAATAAGACCTGCTTTTATTATACAGCCAAGAAATATTTATCGCATATTTATGGTTCTTTTATTTCTAAATATTCAAATGAGGAAATATAGGATATTATGTTTCAATAATTCCTTTCAATAAAAATTAACTGATGCATTTGTACAGCTCTATATCCTTTATGATTACATATTATCTTTAAACAACTACCATTTTGTAGAATACTGTTTGTTTGGTCATAGAAAATTTTATGACATAAATTCCGAGTATCGAAAATTTCTAAAAGTAACTTTTAAACAGTATTATGACTGTTTGAAAACAAAGATTTGTACTTTCCATAAAAGCGACAGAACGGAATTAGGATTTATAGTTTCATTAGTGATAAAAATAATCTTGAATTGAAATAGAACTTTAAAATTTTGTAAGAAATTAAATGCTACTACAATAAATTAAATTATTATTCAAATATTTCTTTTAAAATGATACAAATTCAAGTTTTATCTTTAAAAAACCCATTTTATTCAAAAAAATCCATCGGTTTAAAGGTAAAAAAAAAAAAAAAACCACCCCACTGGGGAAAATAGGGAGCTACCCGGGCAGCAAATCTGACAACCCTGAGTAAAACTGGTACTAAATTCATGGAAACAATCCCAAAAGGATATCTGATTTTTTAATTAAATGATTTGAAACTAATGAGACACTTTAAAGATAAAAGTGATAGCTCAATGATCTAAGAAAAACTATCAAAAATAAAACAACGACCAAAAAAAAAAAAAAAAAAAAAATACTACTGCCGGATAACCAGATATCCAACTGAAAGTTAGGCCGGATATTTAGTATCTTGGCCAAATTGATATCCGTTGCATCACTAGTTACAAGTACTACAAAATGTTTTGTAAGCGTTACAATTAACGTTATAGACAGGTGTGTGCAAAAAGTTAATACTGCCATAGATAGGTTTAAAATGTAATTGAATAAACAGGAATTCCGTCGGGACCAAAGAAAATACTGTTATAGGCAGGTTTATCCTTATATGCAGGTTTCACCATATGGTGATATTCATCGATATGGTGGTGAAGGAAAGGGGAGGGGGTTGAATAAAAGCTTGCTTTAGACTTGCTAAAGCTCCCTCAGTGCAGAATTTTGTCAGGGGAATAATCTTTAGGCCCGAAGACATTTAGTGACTCGGGCAGGAGAACAGCACAAGCCATAAAGGTCTCGGGGGGGGGGGGGGGGGGGGGGTTGCAGTGATGCAAGTAAACAGATTTTACATTGATTTAAGGGATTCTCATCATCTTGTGTCTGAACTAATTGCACAATGGAAACAATTTTGTCCATGATTTTTATTGGGGGCAATGGTAGATATATAGCATACCAACAAATTGGATTTTATTACAGGGTGTCTACCATCATGCAAAGGTCACGGAAAAATCACGAAACGGCATAAAGGTCACAAAAGTCAAGAAAAGGTCAAGAAATGAAGCACTAGGTCACGATTAGCAGCTCAACTACGCTTTTTCCATTTCATTCAAATTCTTAGCTTCTAATTTTTCTGTAAGTTCGTTGAGAGAAATTATTTTATGTATCTTTTCTTAACATCATTAATTCGTATTTTGATTTCACGAGTGCTTTCGAGAAAGGAAGTTGATTTGTTTAGTCTGGTATTAATGGTGTGTGAGGAGGGGGGGGGGCATCTGCTGAGTGTCCGCTCTTCTCCCTCCCGACCTGAGGAGAGGGTTACAACCGTTCGCTGCAGCTTCAGGTTGTAAAATATCTCGTTGGAGAAACAATCTGTCATTCAGAAGAGTAGTCATAACAATAAAGTATTTTCTACTGTAAATGGCGCTTTATGGTGTTTTATAAATGCTGCAAACAATTAATAAACACCACTTGGTTATTGTTTATTTTTTCAGATTTTCAAAACACATTCATCTAAACCATAGGTTCCCAACCTTTTTTGAGCTGATGCCACCTTTTCTAGTGAATATTTCAATACCGCCCCCCCTCCCACTCCAGAGAAATAAGAGCATACATAATGCATGGTGAAGACAAGAATTAAATTTAAAAAAATTACCAATAGATAGAATGTTCTTGGAATTCAAACTCTACTGAATTTCTTCTTCATTTAAAAAAGAGGAATAAAAGTTTTAGAGAGGTATCTCTTTCTCTCAACAGCGAAGTCTCATATCGAAATATGTGAATTTTCGCACACGTGATAGAAATGAATTATCAGAGTGATTTTTAAGTCTTTTTTAGACTATATTTGGTTAATTTTCCCACGCCCCTCCGTTCCATATCAACGCCCCCTAATTTTCTCTGGGTCTTTTACCGCCCCCCTGAAAGCCTCAAACACCCACAAGGGGGCATTGTCGCTCATGTGGGGAACCTATGATCTAAAATTATAGCTGGCTGCACGGAAAGATTAAGACCATGGCAGTTCTGGAAGTGTGGAGTAACCCCCCCCCCCCTTTCCTGCCTGTTGATGTACTAAAAAGAATAGGAAAAAATCGATTCATTGACAGGGTATCCAGCCGTGGGAAATGTACCTGAATATTTCTCGTGGCAGGAAAGTCTGGAAATACTACTTGAAAATAACGAAAATTCCGGTCAGCATTGGAGCCAAATTGATGACAGCTTTGGTATAGAACAATTTTAGACGGAAAATGCAGGGTGTCTACCGCTCTAGAAAATCTGGAAAAAGCCAGGAAATTGGAAAATAGGTCCGGAAAGTCTGGAAAAAATCGGGAAATTGGATAATGGGTCCGGAAAATTCACCAATAGAATCAATTCTTTTTTTTGTGTCTTTTTTTTTTTTTTTTTTTTTTACCCTTTCTTTCTAATTGTCAGACTCAAAACCGAAAGTAACTGCAACGCATTTTTCCGACCGCGAAAGCATCATCAAGCGATGTGTTGGGGCTCATCAGTCGTGACGGGAGAGTAAAAGACAAATTAGCTTACTTGGTAACTTAGGACCATATTTCCACGAACAGTTAGTTAATTCTATCAGAAAATGCGACTACTTCTGTTTCTCAATGGATGAAATCTTAAACCTGTATGCTTTAGTTAAAATTGATTTCAAGTAGTTGTACAAAATATGCAAATATAAAGACAAGGGAGGGGGCACTGTGCAATTTCCCAAAGTAAAATGCATTGGTCAGGAATTTTTTTCCCGGGACCTCCCAAAAGTCAGGAAATTGACTTTCAGAAATTTGGTAGACACCCTGGAATGGGATGGGAACGGTCAGTACAAAATTTGTGTCTGTTTTGCGGCCGCTCCACAAAAATGAAATCGCCGGCGATTGTGAGAATGCAAGTCTTTTGTTGGCTGCACCTGCTACTGGGATGTTCATTTTCACTGTAACTAAGTGCTCAGCAAAAGCCCAATCGACATTGCGAAAATGCGCGGTGGGGAAGGCCATTGAAACTATTTTGAATTCATCGATTGGAAAATTAAAAATTTGTGCAAGAGGGAAATTCTTTACGATCCCAGAAGTTTCGGGAGTTCTTTTATAATTATGTAATTATGAATATTACTCAACAATAATTATTTAGACTTCTTGCCTCTTTAGAAAATCCGTTGTCGCCATGCACGATAAGAGATGCCATCGTTGTTCCCCCCCCCCCCCCCCAATTTTTTACTATGTCATGCACTTGCAATTTTTTCCCCCTCAGACACGTCTTAGCTAAACTGGCATTCCTAAAGCAGGTTATTTTCAAATATGCATATACAGTGCTGCAACTAGAGATCACGCCGCCCGGGACAAACCTTTGTTTTGGCAATCCATTTCTTCCATTTCCATTTTCACGTAACAGCACTATGCTTAGGGCAAGTGTCCCGTTTCCTCCTCTAGTTGCAGACTAGCATACTATATAGAGAAAAATTGCAGATGATGCCGAATACGGTAAAATTGGAATCTAAAACAATGTTTTCGGTCATTTCCGGGTCCAAAAATTTGCGTGATTATGAAAAATTTGTTGGCAAAACCGAATTCCCATTATTTTAGGTTTGCGAAATTTAATTTTTAAAAAAAAATATTTGCTGTTGTTGTTATTGAAATAAAGCATAATGGCGGCCGTATACAACTTCAAAAGTGTAGATTTCATTAAGTGAAAAAATTTGGTAGTTTAAAATACAAATCCCACCACTCTTTTGAATTTATATATTTTGAAGTATTTTTAATAAAATTACGACCAATATTTTGTTTTAAAAAATAATCTCTTAAAATTTGCTGTAAATGAAAGTATCGTAAAATTGCACCTGGGAAGGATTTAAAAAAAAAAAAAAAAAAAAAATTCCATGTTTCTTCTACAAATGTTTTTTCCCCTCCTAATCAAAACATCCACTCCTTCATTTTCATTCTTATACGTAGTTCCGTTATTTTGCGATTACAAAACTCGAATTTTTTAGTTTTTTTTTTTTGTTGTTGTTTGTTTGTTTGTTGAAACAAAGAATAATGACGGTCTTGCACAATATTTGTAAAAGTGTAAGTCGTATTAGTGAAAAAAATTTGGTATTTTAAGATACAAATCCCCCATCACACTTGAATTTTCCAAGCATGAGGAAAGAAGTAAAATCATTAAGACAATTTGAATATACTTGTTCATACTTTACTAACTTTACGCTTTCGCTGTAAAGTTGATTATTTTTTTTTTTATCAATTTTTACAGTTTTATGCAAAACCTCTGTTTTTTATGCTTTTTAATGATTTTTTGAAGTTTTTTACTTTAATAAAGTAGGCCCCATATTTCGTTGTAAAATTAATCTCTTAAAAATTTATTATTAATGTGATTTTTCTCCAGTTTTGTTTATTTTAAGGTTACTGAATTGCCACCCGCATCTCTTATTTAAATTTGAAATAAAAATTTAAATTAATTTTGACAACTTTTTAAAATGTAAAATAGTAAAGAAAAAATTTCATTGAAGATTCCAGGTTCAAATGTGAACGAAAATTATACCAAATGATAGTAATGATAATGAAATTGAAACAAATGCTGTTTTGATTAGGAAAAGTAAAATACACTCATGTCCATAAATTAAGGATAATGAAGTTCAGGCAAAGAAAGAGAAAGAAGCAAAACAAATTTGACTTATTTGTAAAGTCTATTTATTAAACAAAAAGTAAAGAGCAAAAAAGATGCTATATGTTTGACATAATTAATAAAAATTGCAAGTTTTACTCCCTTGACCAAATTTCAAAAAAGAACCTATTTACAAAAAACAGTATAACATGGTTAGTAGGATGGTTAATACGGAGTATGTCTCCCGGACGATGCAATACAGGCCTGACAACACCTAGGCATGCTGAGTATCAAATGATCAATCTGATCTTGGGGAATATTACACCACTCATCAAGCAATGCACTCCGAAGTTCCGGTAGACAGGTGGGAGGGGGTTGACGGGCTGCAATTCGTCGGCCAAGCATATCCCACACATGCTCTATTGGATTCAAGTCCGGTGAGTATGCTGGCCAATGCATACGGGTGATATCCTCCGATTGAAGGCATTCGTCTACAATGTTTGCACGGTGAGGACGGGCGTTGTCATCCATAAACACAAATTCAGCACCCATGGCGCCCCGAAACAAACATACATGTTGTTCCAGAATGACATCCCGATAGATGTGGCCTGTCATCGTTACACTCTGAACATGCAGGTCAGTTCTGGAACCAAGAATAATTCCTCCCCAAACGAGCCATCCTGCACCACCGTAACGGTGTCTTTCAATGGTGTTCTCTTGGTGGTAACGGGTACCTGGCGCTCTCCAGATGAATGTCCGGCGAGAATCAGACTCCAAACTAAACCTGGACACGTCGGAAAACATCACACAAGACCACTGTTGCGATGTCCACAATGCATGCTCTCTACTCCAGGTTAATCGCAGGCGACAGTGAGTTGCGGTAAGTGGAACACATCTGACAGGCCTACGAGCATATAGACCAATGTGCCCTAAGCGTCTGTACACGGTCTGCCTTGAAACTGTCGTACCGGTAGCTGAAGAGAGCTGACAAGACAGGTCTGATGCTGTACTCTGTCTGTTTCTTTTGGCAGTAACTGCCAAATAGCGTTCCTCATTCGGCGTTGTAACTCGGGGGCGACCTGTGCTGTAACGTCTACTCACATTACCATAATCTTGGAATCGTTGCCAAAGCCTGGAGATGACACTCTGGGCGATTCCAAGTTCCTCGGATACTTCCAGCTGGGTACGTCCACATTCCAGTCGTCCGATAATTCTGCCACGTAAAACATCATCCAAATGCCTCCTTTGTGCCATAACTATGCGGTTTTTGCACTGAAAGGCTTTCACAGCGCTTGTGAACAATTTTACTTCTTTGCCACCATTCCTTATATACCCCTCTCTTACACTCTCGTCATTGTGACGTACCATCCATGCCATCTGGTGGTTTCCTGTAATTTGCATATTCTTCTTCAAGATGTGTGTGATCATTCCACAGGTGAAATTTTTATTTTAGAGATCAATTTCTGTGTGATTCTGAATTATCCTTAATTTATGGACATGAGTGTATTTGTGAAAGCCAACAACTTGGCATGTTTATATATTTTTTAATTCTTCCTTTTCAGGTGTAATTTTAGAGTACTTTTTATGTATTACATAATTGCTTCCCCCTCCCCCTTCCCTAATGTGTTTAAAATCATATAAATTTTGTGTCCAGTGTGATTTTTTTTCTTTTTTTGTTTAAGAAATATATATTAAGTGTTTGTCAATTGTGTGTTGTTACACCTTGGGAATTTTCAAAAGTTGGCAAGTATATATCTTCAAAACTTGAGAAAAGTATATCAGTTACTCTCTTTCCCTACACATACACACACACACACACACACAAAAGTTTAAGTTGTTGGAAACAAGAGTAATTTTTTTTTCTCCCTTCATTCCCTTTTAGTTTAAATTCAGTTTCTTTTTTAAAAACAATTACTTAGATTCTACTTAAAAATTATAATTATCGCTGATCTCCATGTTTTATAGCTAATACATACCTGCCAACTTTTACAGATTATCCGTAAAATATACGGATTTTGCCATTAATTTACTGATGTACGGAGATGAGGAGTAATTTTACGGATTGCTCGGCTAATTTCGAAGTTCGCAATTTCATACAATTCAATCTTCTTCCATCCGTCTAGAGAATATATATTTTCCCTTCAGCACTCCTTTATTTAAATATCCAATGCCATAAGAGTAAAAATTGACTCCCATTTTGAATTTAAAATAATTTTTAACCCTCCCCCTCTCCTTCCTCTTTCAAGGAAACCAATATAGAAAAAACACTTTATTGAATGGGGCATGTTCAGATTTTGAATTCAATCTTTTTCCATCGCTCTTGTGAGTAAATATTTTTCTTTTAGAACTCTTTCATTTAAAGCGTTAATGCCGTAAGGATGAAAACTGATTCCTATTTTAAATTAAATTTCCCCCCCCCCCCTCCCTAATTAAACCAGGTAAGAAAACTAACACTAAGTAGAGCATGCTCAGTTATGAATGAAAATGATTTAATAAAAATAAAAAATATTTTGACCAGAAATAAACTTAGCTTAACAAGAGCAGAAATTATTAGTACCAAAAAAAATAAATGAACTCAGTTTTACTGATGGGAGGTAAAAATTTACTGAAATGAGGACATAATTTTACTGATGTTAATTTTCTTAGGTTGGCAGGTATGCTAATAACTTCAATATTTTTGCATCCTTTTGGTAAATGAATATTTACCCTTGAGTATTTTTATATTTATATCACTAAAATCACTTATCTACACAAACGCATATTTTGAATTTATATAAATTTCAAGATTTTTTAATGCATCTGAAAGTTTGTATGCAAACTGAAAAGCTATCACATCACACTGATTCTGTGATTTTGAAAGGATACAGATTTGGATTAGACTGATTTTATATGGCTAAATAGAGAAAAAAAGAAAAATGGTTGATTTTATTTTAAATTCTTCTTTTTTTTAAATGCAGTTTTAAATGTTTGACTGTAAATTAAAATAGGACATTTTTGGTTATTCAACTCAAAAGCTTGAGTACTCAAAGTGTTATTACAGTGTGTACATTGCAATTGAAGTAAAGGAATTTTATTTTAAATAACTGATTTTAAATAAATTTTAATCAAGATGCTTTTTATATAAATCTTTAAAGAAATAAATTTGTTTAAAATATTTTTAAATTTTACTATTGTTGGCGATTAATTACTTTTTAAAGTATTACATATTATCATAATCTTTAGGTAATACTTTATATTGTTTTCTTTTATTGAGTAACTCACGCAACTTAATGTTACTATACAAAAATATTTATTAATATGTATTAATAGTATTAAATTTAAAAGCATAACTTTCCTTCATTCTATCGGCATGATGCTGGTATATAGAAAATGTTTTAAATCTCAACATTTTCCTCCAACCCATATGAAAATTTCCCCAAAATTTCATGATATGTTATAGACTTGCATGAGTTCTGTATTATCATAAATGTAAAAAGATCTGCAATGTACAAGCTACATGCATGTTTACTAAATAGTAATTGGTACAAGTTAACAGAAAGCAAATGGCTGATCGGTGAAAATGTTGAAAAAAAATCGCTTTAAATATGGTAAGGGGAAAGAAAAACTCGAAGAATTTTGTAATTCACTGTTAAAATTGAAATCAGTTGTATATTTTTCTGCAAAATTTCCCCCGATCCTAGATCGCCGGATCGCACATATTCTGCATCCCGGGCACAATGTATTTTTGATATTAGGATTTTGTATTTATTATGTTCAAGAAATGAAGTTTACTTTATGTGGTAGACACCCTGTATTACTTTTTGATAAATATTTATTAAGCTGTGATTCATTTGACTATTTTACTGTGCATGATTTTATTAATTTTGTTTATGATATCTTTTTTTGTTTTCTAACAAAGATCGTACATATGGGAAATACTTCATTTGACTATCCGTAAAATGATCAGATTTGTTACAAATATCCAGAAACAAGTTACAGATGCAAAGAAAAAGTTACAGAAGGTAAGTCTTTAAAGATATTACTATTTCACTTACAGGAAAAGATTTGGGGGTACAAAAAATTTGGAGCATGTAAAAAGAGAAAAAACTAAAATTACCGCAAATTACTATGCTTGCCGGTTTCCAGTCTGGGACACGGTAAGTCCATAGTTGGTAGATAATAGAAGGACTCTCCAAAGAGCGAAAACAAAGAAAGGGAGAGAGTTAAGAGAAAATCTTCCTATGCCAAAACTGGCAGGAGGGTGTTGCTCTGGAAATAGTGCGGGGCATGGGTTGGGGTGGGTGTGTGTGTGTGTGCAATGTTGGAAGTACCGAGGGTGCCGGGGAGGTTGAAAAGGGCACTGTACAAAGCAACATTTTTCCAAATGTAAGGATAGGGAACAACCATATACAAATTAAATTCCATATTTTAATATGCATACAGCCTCTAGTAAAAAAATTGCCATATCTGAAAGTTCCTCCTTATTTGACAAACTTTTTTAATGAAACTGTTTCAACCCCTTACAGTTTAAAAGGTAATCGCTTTTACATCTATTTTGAATTACCTGGTATACTTTAAATATCTGCTTTCTGACACAAACTGTTTAATTTCAACAACTGCTTTTCATCCATTATGCATTTTGTTGCTATAACTACAGTGAAACCCTGATCTATCATTCTCGCATTCATCGTTTTCCCGTATTGATCGTTTTATTTCTATGGTTCCTGTACAAATTGTAGTTAAATAATGTTAAAGAAACTCGCATGTATCATTCGCCAAAAAGTGACTTTCCCACGTTCATTGTTGTAAAATGTTTCTCCTGACCAAAATGAAACTGAACATTCAGTGGATCCAATCGGCATACAAACTGTAATTGCTTTCTGGTATGATTTCTTGGTTTATTGATGATCAGATGAACTGTGGTTGCATGTTGAAGAGAATGTGTATAGCATGAAATTTAATGATTACATTTCCATTATCAAGACGGTGAGGCATGCGGTATCCTAAACATGGAAGAAATGTGTGATGATGCAAAGAATGAAATAATGGCAAAGCAGAGAATAATGTTAATCTCGATGAGGTTAAGCCTACACTTGTACAAAGTTTGTCTAAAGGAATAACTGTATTTAAAACAGTATGAACTTTTTTATACCAACTTAAAATCACATAAAAGATCCAGAAAAATATTGTAAATCTTGGAGATTTACAGTTTCAGTGATGAAAAACCCCACATAAAATTACTGATACTGATTACTGTGTACTGATTTTTTAAAATATGTATAACTTAATTTTCATCTTTGATTTATTTGTTTTACTATTTTGTAACAAATTAGTGTTTGTTGGTATACAGTCATCGCAAGTATGCATAAAGATTGCTTTCTTCGTATATTGACTTGAACTTGCATTTGTTGTTTTCCTGCATTTATCATTTTTTCCTGTGCACCCCATGAAAAATGATGAATCGAGGTTCTACTGTATTACAAAAAATTAATTTTCTTCCTTTTAACAATAAAAAATTTTAATTTATGACTATTCTATGAAAATGAAAATGCTCATTCAGCTTTTTTTTGGGGCTGCTTTGTCTTTGTTTAAGGTGTAAATAACTTAGTAATGTGAAATATTATACTTGTGGACTGTAGCTGAGTTGCTATCACTACTGAAAATAAATTGGCGAGGACTAAAAAGTTCCAAACATGGCCTGGATATGAATGTTTTCTTTTAGATTAACTGTACACAGTTTTTTTCTTTAATTTTTGTCTTAACTCTTGAAATATTTGAGATTTTTATGTTTACTGATATCCAGTCTACATTTCAAAATTACTAATTGCTAATCTAAAAATTACTTTCCACATGTATCTTTATATTTTATTTCTATAAAATTGTGTTTTCTCTGTTCTTATAATTATGGCACAAAATTTGAATTTATTTTTTTTTTATGGTGAAGTTTTACTGTTTGTTGAAATTGGCTTTTGCATTCATTTTACACTTCATCTTATCATTCATCAGTTACAAAATGTTTGCTAAATGTATAGGAAGATGCAATGGAAGAAGATGAAGATGAGGAAGATTCCAATCATGTCAGACCTTCAGAAGAAATGATAGAGGAAATGGAAGAAAAATTAGATGGTGCTCAAAGTGAACTTAAAAATTTGTTCCTCATCATTTTCCAGGTAAGTTGCTTTTTGCCTTCCATGACTTGTCAAAGAATAAACAAATCCAGTAAGATTAAATTTGTACAGATTCTGCCTTTAAATTTTATCCCCATGCAAAAACCCTTAACTGGTTAAAAATTTGTGACGCAGCATTTTACTTTATAGCTCTATGAATTTTAAATATGGGTCTTAAAAATAATGATATCAAATTTTGAGTGACGGCCTGCTGGGAATTTTAAAGATTTGTTTTTAAATTCCATTACAGTTACTTTCGTTTTATTTTCTAAAGAAGATTTACGCATTTAAGCAATGCTTTTAATTATGAAATACACTGTCAAATATATCACACTTTCACTGAGTCTATATAATGTATTCAAATGAATTTATTTCAATAATTTAATTTATCTTTTGCGTCATGCTATCCAAAAGGGCAAGTAAAATTTACGTAAATATTTAGTTAGTGTCATAGTAACCAAACTAAGTGAAATGTATATGAAAATTTTGCTTGCCCTTTTGGATAGCATGACGCAAAAGATAAATTAAATTATTGAAATAAATTCATTTGAATACATTATATAGACTCAGTGTGATATATTTGACAGTGTATTTCATAATTAAAAGCATTGCTTAAATGCGTAAACAGGGATGTTAATTCTGCACCGATTGTGCCGAGCTGCGCCGAAACACAAATTCTTGCACCGAACTGCGCTTTTAGCCAACTTTTGTGCCGGTCTGCGCCGAATACGTCATTTTGACTCTTTCAGGGTGTGCCGAAACACAAATATTGCGCCGAACTGCACTTTTAGCCGATTTTTGCGCCGAATACGTCATTTTGACTCTTTGTCAAATTTTTCCCACGCTCATTTATCTTTTAAAGCGTGTATGGAAAGCTAGTTAGCAGTAAAGCAAGATTCAAACTGCGTACGAAAACTGCATTCCGAAGCCATTCTACCCGCCCCGGATCGGACCAGTCGGGCTTTGTTAGTCACCTCAATCAGGGCCGGCCAGATAGGCAAACAAGTACCGTAATTTATGGAAGAAACGCCGCGGTGTTTATGAGTTTAAAAGTTAAAAAATAGTAAGTGCGGCGTTTACAATATTTTTAATTTTTTTTAGCCGATCTTCAACGAAAAATCTAAAAATTCGTTTTGTGATAATTTTCTCAAAAGATGGCGCCACCACCGACACATACTCTTTAGCGTGCACAGATCACAGCGTAGCGAATCAGAATGCAAACCTACCCCCATAGAAAAAAGGTTTGATCTTTGATCCAGTTTTGGAGAAAGTCAGAGCACCCTAAGATGGGTCCATGTCCCGTGCTCTGAAGTGGATGGCTTCATACATCCAACCGATGTCTCCTCAATTAAGTAAAAAGAAAAAAAAAATAGTAGTAAATCTTTTACATCTACATTTTAGAACTATAATTAAATTTTAATGAAGTTTTGAATATATATTTTGAAGGGTTAAAGTTCTGTAAAATACCGCAAAAGTGCACTACCCTCTATTAAATGCACCCGTTTTTCACATGAACCTCTATTGTTCTTAAAATACTGAATTTCAGCCAAAATTAGTCAATGTTGCGCACTTTGCGAGTTTAACCCTTCCCCCCCCCCCCCCCCCAAAAAAAAAATAAATAAATAAAGTTAATCTGAAAGATTTTTTTTTTTTTTCGCCCTGCAGCTTTGCACCCTGTGCACTCTATGGAATAAACACTGCCAACTAATTGGTATGCTCAAGAAATGCTGAGTGCTTTTAAAATAAATCCCAATGTTATAAATATAAAAAATAATAAATAAATACCATCAAGAGTTGTTACACAACATTCAGTTTAAAGCAACAATTTGCTGAAGCAAGCTCATTACGTAATCAACAGCTGGCCATCCGTGGGGGGGGGGGAAATGTTTACTTTTAACTGGAGACTCTTCTCACACATCGCTTGCTGTTTACATTTTAATGGTGCCTGGTAGTCTATCCGAACTTTGTGCGGATGCAAGAAGGTTTTTAGAAGTTATTTTTTTATTTCTATAAATTTGCCTTTGTGAATATAAACATTGATATCTGATTATTTGAAAATAGAGATCGTAAGCTTAGTAAAATAGTGGCAAATACTTTAAAACATTCTATGGGAAGGGGGAGAAAAAAGGAGATTTTTTTACCGTTTATCCAATTTCTCCGGAAAGATATCCGATCAACTTAATAGCTTTTTTAATAAATTAGGTCTAATAAGTAATGCAACATTTTTTATTTATTTATTTTTTGTTAATTAAGAAATTATTTTAGAAAACATTGAATTTTATCTGGCATTGACTTCTGACCACGATCACCCCCACCCCACACACACACACACACCAACGATCGCGGCTGCGGCATTTTTGACGATTTTCTAGCTAACTAAGCTCATTTTCGTGGGTGCGGCGTTTCTTCCATAAATTACAGTAATCATCGCAACGGGCATCGTTTTTTGTTTATGAAGGGGCACGATTTGCTATTTGGAGATGAAACATTATGGACCAATTCGTTTTTCAACATGTACACATGCATTTTTTTTTTTTTTTTTTTTTAAATTGATATTGTACCTTTTTGAGAAAAAAAAAAAGGAGGAAAATGTTTTTTTGGTGCAAAATAAATCTGCTGTCTTTAAATGGAAACTTAAAGGAGAAATCAGTATGCCTTTCATAACTTGTTATTCGAAAAGTTTTTATGTATTCACACTGTTTACAAAAGCGATTCATATGTTTTACCTTTTCGAGCTTTAAAAAAAAAAAAAGCCCCCTCCTCTGAAATGGGTAACGATCCGCCACAGCTCTATGTATATGTATTTTCCCGATTTGAACTGGCACTATTTTTTTCGGGCCCACCACTGAAGCAGGTCACGAGCCGCCACTGGCTGTTATAGAAAGTGGACAGATTCTATTAACGGAAGGGAAGGATAGACTTGCAATACCATTACAACTAAGAAAATGAAAAAGCTCAAGAAGAAATTAATAAAAATAAAAAAAAGAATAAATAGAAAACTAGATAACTTATGATACTTAATTTGTAATCTCATTATTAATTTCTCATAATCTTAATTTTTAACTTCCCATAATTCTTAATTTCTCTCAACAGTCATTAAATATTTTTTGTTTACATTTGCTTTGTATATTGTGTTCAAGTATTATAGATGAATATGTAAATATTAGATGAGGTTAAATTACTGATACAAAAGCATATGCTATTAAAAGTACACACATTTAATTATTCTAACCATCAAATTTATTTTGTTTTCGATACTGCTTACCAATTACATGTTGTTGTATAAGAGGTATAATATTTAGCTTTTCAAAAATCTCCATTTAGTACTACTTGTGATTTGTAATAGAACCAAAGAATGAGATAGAAGCTTTTGTTTTAAAATTTAGTTTTCATTTTATTTGTGCTCTCTTTTTCGAGAGGAAGATTCCCTAAATAATTCTGAAAAAGAAAAAAAAGGGACAGGGATTGGCAACCTGTGGCTCGCAAGCCGCATACAAATCATACTCATGGTTCTTGAGTAGGAAAAAAATGACTTAACCACAGAAAGGTTGCTGACTCCTGATATGTATTGTTTTTACCAAGTTGCTGATAGCATAGCCTGTATACACCCTTTTTTTTTCCACAGCTTTCCTAAAGTGCTTTCAAATAGTGTTTTGCTTTTAGCAAATGGTGTTTGCTCGCAAACTTTGCTTTTCTTGTATGCATTTATTGTGTTCCTTAATCTTCAATTTTATGCTCCAAAATCATGGTAATTCTGATCTCGAATCTTAGTTTTCCTCTCGGAAACTATTTTTTTGTGCTCCCGAGGTGCTCCCAAATGGAATTTTTCTGCTCCCAAATAGAATTTTTCTGCTCCCAAATGGAATTTTTCTGCTCCCGAGGTGCTCCCAAATGAAATTTTTCCTGCTCCCGGGGTGCTCCCAAATCGAGTGTTGGAGTTAATATCCCTGCGTAAATCTTCTTTAGAAAATAAAATGAAAGTAACTGTAATGGAATTTAAAAACAAATCTTCCCAGCAAAATTCCCAGCAGGGCGTCACTCAAAATTTGATATCATTATTTTTAAGACCCATATTTAAAATTCATAGAGCTATAAAGTAAAATGCTGCGTCACAAATTTTTAACCAGTTAAGGGTTTTTGCATGGGGATATCATTACTTTTTAAGGGTATGGTCAGAAGATAATAAATTAGTTTCAAGGACGAATTTCGGAAGTTTGCTTGACACTAAGTTATGTAAATAAATATACAAACCTGTTTTCATGCAGTATCAGAGTATTTGATTAAAAAGTCACAGCAAGTTTTTTGTAACATGTAACAGAAAATTGACAAATTTTTGTTAGAATTTTATAAGAGACATAATACTGATTATAATCAATAATTTTTTGAGTAATTTTCTATTTATAATTTGGGTCGAGTACAGATTAGTATCCCTGCCACCATCTTTGATTTTATTTCATAAATTTGCATTCAGTTTAATGCTAAACGTAAGTTAACTTTTTTACTACAATTATATAACTATGGGGCCCCATCAGTGGCTGAGCGCATAGCGCTCTGAACTGGGAGACGGAAGGTGCCTGGTTCGAAACCAGGTTGCGTCCGCCGACCTAATCGTTCGGAGTTTTCCGTGGTTTCCTAAAAAAAAATACGGGTTAGGACCCCTTAGAAAGACCCCCACGGAGGGCACCCCACGTCTCGGCTTAGAGCCTACGTGTAGCTAATCGGCCGTAATTCTAGAATAACAACAACAATATATAACTATTGGTTCTATTGTTTTAATGCATTGTGATTCATTAATTTACATTCAGTTTAACGATAACCATAAGTTAAGTTTTGTTAAAATTATTAATTTAATAATCTCATTCTTAATTAATGATAATCTAGTTACTCGTTCTATTATTTTAATGCAATGTAATCTATTAATGCAATGTTTGCCTTCAGTTTAAACCTATCTCTAAGTTAAATTTTTAACTATATTATGATACACTAAGTTTTTAACTAAGTTAATGATACATCTCAAAATTGTTGATTAAATTAATTAATGACTATAATCATTAATAAAATAGAAAATTACTCAAAAAATTATTGTTTATAATTGGTTTTATGTCGCTTTTTAGAAAGCTAACTTCATACTATGTTTTTTTATCAGTTGATAATTTCATTTTTTTAGAGAACGTTTAGATGAACTACCAGTTTAAGAATAAGGGTCTTGCACGGTTGATTTTCTTAGTGCTTCTGAAGCGTATTTATGTTACATCGTGAGAAAAACCTTCCAAAACTCGGAATTTTTAGATTATCAGCCATCCAGTAGACCAGAACCCTGGACCTTCATACTTCAATTATCTACCATCTTCAGTATCTTATCAACTCGGCTCGGGTGGGCACAACATCTTGTTTTAGATGCCATCTCCGGCCTTTAAATGTCTAATACAAAATATAGTGCATGTATAAATTTAGATTAATTAATCTAATTTCTATCTGAAAAGTATTGAACAAAATTTTAAATCTGGTATTTAAAGGAATACAAAATAAAAGTGAGAAAAACCCAAGATTTGGAAAAAATATTGGTTTTTTAAAATTATAATTCAATGATTTCAATGAATTTTATATAGGGTGGTGTCCCCAGTTATGGCCACCTTAAGCATTTTTTAAGATTCAAGAATTTTTTTCAGTACTAAAAAACTATTGAAAGATTTTGAAAATAATACACAGCATACATTGAAGAGTGTAAAATAATTCTACACTATCAAAGTTATTTTTGTAGACATACTACATTTTATATAATTTATTAAAATTTTTTTTATTATTTTCCCCACTTATGGCCACTTTTTTCCAGTTATGGTTACATCTATTCCCCAGTTATGGCCACTTCAAAAAATTTGTAAATAAAGTGAAAAAAAGTAAAATAATTATGAAAAACACATAAAATATAATATTTCCTTTCGAATTGAATTTAATGAAACAATCTTATACAAATTTAGATGTTTTTGGCACTTTTTTTTTTCCTTTATGTAAAATTATCAATTTACATAAAACTGAATGATCAACATGTATAAAATTGAATGATTAACATATATGAAATTAGATTTTTTCAAAGACATCAAGAGTGCCAGGAAACATAGTCTGCAGAACACGCCCTTTTTGAATGAGTTGTGGCTCCGGTAATTTTCCGATAACATCCACTATGTTGATTGTTGAAACGTCATTTTCGATATAAGTGAAACACGTTTTTTCCAAATTCACACTTTTTAAACACGTTATCTCAAATTCTTCAGAAGAAAGGACTTTTAAAATTGTTGCAACATAACGATATATAGTAGGTAACATGTAATAATGAGACATTTTAATTACACATAGTTTTTATATGGGGTAAAAATACATACAATATATTAGGTAAAATTTATGAAGAGCATGTTGTAAAAACTGAACGTTAGGGAAAAAATATTTTTTTATAGTTTATCTTTTAAATTTTATTTTATTTTAAAGCTGCATTTGGCATATCTTCATCTACAGTGTATCAATACTTAAAACAACTTTAATATGTGTTTTTTTTTTTTTTTTTTTTTTTTTTTTTTTTAACCTATAGGCTTCTGTTTAAAACCAAATTTTTTAAATTGATAAATATTTTTTTTTTTTTTTTTACAAATCTTCTCATTTTATTTATAATGTCTAAAATAAATAAACAATACAATTACTACATATATTTTTATATATTTACGAAATATCAAGTTTTTTCAAAGTTTTTATTAAACATAATTTAAATATTATATGTCAGTATTGTTCTTACAGTTGTAAATATTGTTCTTACTGAATAGCTACTATTAAATTTTAACCCCAATATTGACTTTTAAATATTAATACCATTATAAAAGGATGAATCTACTTGTTACAAATAAATAAATCATATAAACAAGTAGTGGCCATAACTGGTATAACATATAACCCAGTTATGGCCACTTCAATGGCCATAACTGGAGAAACTGTTCTGAAATAGACACCAGTTATGACCACCCTGTTTAATTCTAAAATTGAAAATTTTTCATTTATTATAATTGAAAATAGTGAAAGAAAATAGTTTTAATTTAACCTATAAATATTGAAAAAACATCCAGATATTCCTAGATTCTGTGGGTTGAAGCTGATACAAATAGATGCTGCTTAAGCAAAATGCTAAGAACTTCTTTTCACACTGCATACCAACACACACACAAAAAAAAATTAAGATGCCTTCTTGTTCTGTGTTATTGGCAGCTAATCACAGCCTACTTACAGTGTAATGTTTGTAGCCTGTTGTAACCTACAATTTGATTGGCTAACTTGTGTCAAAGCTTAGAAAAATAATAAAATTTGTGAAAGTGGCCATAACTGGGGTAATGGCCATAACTGGGGAAACTACCCTATACATGAAGAGTAAAAGAATTATTATTAAAACTAGTTAGTATGTAAAACTACTATTTATTTTCCTTTGAATACTAAATAATTATTATTCATTAATTATGTGAGCTTTCTGAAGAGAAAAAAAAAATTCATTAAAATTAATTACATATTGAATTTTCCAAATAGAATTAATAATATTAGAAAAATAAAGACTTAATTTAATTAGAAATAATTATCAAAATACTAGGGAAACGAAATACTTAAAGAAAAAGTTAGGAAGGAGTTTTACCGAAAAATACTTAAATTAATTATTTTTTTAATTCAAAGTCTTAACAATTTTTAATTATTAATTATAGCAAAATAAATTACAGAAAAAATAAGTAAAGTATATAATAATCTGTTATTATTTTTAAAATGAAATAAAACAAAAACGACAGTAACACAAAGCTCATCTCGCAAAAGTGCGACATCGGGTACATAACCTAAGTTATCTGATCAGAAAGAGGAAGCGCATCGTACCAGCTGTCTACGACCGAACTGGTTTAGGATATAAGGTAACTTGTACAAATCTTGTCACGGATCTACAGCACTGTATTCCTGCTCCCTGCCTTGTTTACCGCCTCTGAAACGAGATCATTTTCCATATCTCTTTACGCGGGTTAAATAGTTCCCTCTTTGAACTGGATTAAATTAAAAAAACGAATTTTCCTAGCTTAACCGGCGACGTCACTCATCGAATTTGGCACCGATTAAAATCATATATTAATTGTAAAAAATTCGTTAGAGCGGATTCTGAGATCCAGAAGAGAACAACAAAGAAATTGGAAAGTTAGCTGTATATATAAGTGCCGCGAAATTTTACGGTTGGTTGGTTTGGGCTGGCTGCGTCACTAGTAGAACTGCCGCTCTACATGATTATTACATCACTTTATTATTCAACATTTTTATTGACAAAGACAGAATCTTTTTACTTTAAAATAATTGTTCAAATCCTGACCATTTATTTATTTAACAACAGGATTTATACGCTCCTTAAAATTAGTTTTACATAATTTAGGGCCCTTAAAACTCCTTAATATTATGTGGGACTCCTTAGAAACTCCTTAATTTTGCATTTACAGTTATAAATATGATTAAGGAAAGGTGCAGCCTCTGCAACCTTTCAGATTGTGGTGGCTTTGACCTGGTTGATGGAAGAATTTATATATTTTTTTTTAACCAATTGAGAGTTTGTTACTTACAGGAAAACTATGTATTAACAGAATAAAAATGGTGTGAAGCTTAATTTTTGTCTTTCATTCTAACTTTTGGACGTAGGCTTCAAAAATTTATATTTTTCCATATTCAGTTAGGATTAAAATTTTTGTTAAAACATATTTGTAATGCACTATGATAGTTTTGCATAAATTCTCCTGTTAACCTAAAATTTCTTGTAGTGTAAACTATAATGTTTCAGTTTTTGTGGTGAGCTATTTAAAGTATAGGTAGTCTCCCCCCCCCCCCCCCCCAAAAAAAAAAAAAAAAAAAAAAAAAAATTGGAGTCCTTTAAAAAAAAATTTGGGGTCCTTAAATACGCTTACATTTCATGTTGAGAAATATGAGTATGAACCTCATACAAATCTATCTCAGTTTATTAGAACTAGTGTTCAGTTTTTGCAAGTATTAAAGTTTAAATTACTAGTCAATTAGCTTTTTCTTTCCCTCCATCAGTTATATGAGTGTATTTATTTTGATAATTAATATGTTCTGCACTAATTTCAGCTGCTTAGGCTTTCTAACTTAGAATTTATTTTTATGTTCAAAAGAAATTTTTCAGATTCTTGAAATTTTTAATAGAGAGAATAAAGTAAAAGTATGAAATGCAGTGATTTTTCATGGTTTCTGATTTATACTTTAATGATTAGTATCACTGGCAGAGGGAGAAAGATATTTAAAAAAAAATGCAGTTGCAAAATTATTAAACTGTTAATTTTGTGACTACATGAAAGTACTTCATTTTTTAGCTTTGTGCACAAATAAAATGATTCTTAAATTATTGCAAAAAATCTTACCATTGAAAAGAATTTGACTGCATAGATAACATTTCTAACTGATTTAAAAAAAAAAAAAAAAGTGTCTTAGTTACTTAATCTTTTGTTCTCAGCTAATAGCCATTATTATTATTTTTACAGAGGTTTATTATGCTGTTAACAGAACACATTGCTCGCTGTGAAGCAGAGGGTATAGATTTTAATAGTTACTGGTTCAAATCAACTTTAGGAAGACTGCAGGAAGTTTTCTTTCAGGTGACTATTTTATTTTAAAGATGCAGATTACTTTGCAAGAATATCAATACTTCTCCATAATACTTTTTTGGAAATTTTTCTGCTTGTTATTCCTCTTTACTTATTTTATAAGATGTACCAAGATATCCCATAACATTTGTCTTTGTTGTTTTGTCAAATATTTGCTATAAGATCTGGAGCTGCAAAAACTATTCAGTTCACTTCAAAAACCTAGAATTTCAGTTATAATGGTAAGAAATTTGCTCACTAAATTTCATTACTATTGAATGGATAATGCAGTAACAAGAAAAAAGAACTCCACTTAAGCTCAAGCAAAAAGTATACTAGCTGCTTCATGCTCTTTTTTGCCCCTTCAGTAAAAATTGTTGGCTAAGAGCCAAGTGGTGAAGTATCCATGGGCAGAAAACTCATTTATTTCAGTGCAAAAATTCACTTGCTAACATACATACATATTTAAGTATCTGTTACTTAAAAGAGAAATAATGAAACATTTGGTTTCAAGTACTACTCGAGTTTCAACACCAGTATCATTTTATTAAAGTATTTCTGTAAATAATTATCTAGTGAGATAGTGTAAATAGGCAATCAGTTAGGGATGAAACATGTATTTCTCAAGTAAAAGGCTGTATTGTTTGCCCGAAGCCAAATACTTGCATGCTTAAGACTTGTTTACTTTAATTGTAGTGATAATTTTTTTTAGTGTTTTGATACGAATATAAAATATGAGATTTTGTAAGTTCAGTCTTCATTTTTGTAAGAGGAGTTTTTAGTCAGTCCCCCCCCCCCCTCTTCTAAATGGATATAGTGCTTAAAATGAATAGTTTATATATATATATATATATATATAAACTGCAGCAGTGATCCAACAATTTGAAAAAGCCAGTATATTGTGTTAATAATTTAATATTTTTAGCATGTTTGAAAAATTAATCCAATGTGCATTCTTTAAATGTTTAAAATGTTTTAGATTTTGTTTGTTTGCTTGTTGTTGTTTTTAGGGATGCATCGGATATCCGCTGATTTTTCAATATCTGAAATTAATCGGATATCCGAATCACAATCACCGGATATCTGACCTCTCTGTCATATCGTGATCCTATTCGGTACTACATAAGCTCTATCACTAGTCCACAGAATTTGTATTTTTTAAATAAAAATTCTTCATTAATAGTTTCTTTATATTATTACTACACACAGTTAAAAATTGTTTAAAACACTCTGTAATTTTCATTGGAATTTTAAGCAAAAATGAGAACAGCAGTTTTGGTTTGAAATTAATTTAAAACCAGACTTAGTATCTTTACTTTCAAATTTTGAATTAAGCTGTTTATATTAAAATATGATTTTATATTAATTATCTTTCATTCTTTTAAGTTAAACAATTAAACAGACCAAATTAAAAACATTAAAAGCTAGTTAAAAGAATATTGTGGGTGGAAAGCTCCTTTTTGGTTACTTATCATGACTGTAGTTATCCCCTGATTGCTCTCTCTTTTCTTCATCATTCCCGTTGATGCCCCTTCTTTGACCAGGATCATGTGGTGACATCATTCTTGGATTGCCACATGAGCTGTCATACTGGTGTGGGGGTGATTACTTCAATTGATTCATGGAAAAATCCATACTTTTTATTTTGATAATTAGCGATTTTCTCAATATTTAGATTTATTGTTTTTTTTTTTTTTTTGAGCGATACAAGATAAAGCTGCGCCTAATTTTCCGAATTTTGAATCGGCAATGTGTTCTATTTTCATTTTAGTTACTCCGATGTATCATCCATTTTTTTAAAATTTGTTTTGTTAAATTTTAGATTTATTTTGATGCCTGTGGTTTCTTCTGTATTAATTAAATCTTTGCCGGTTCGAATACTTTTAAATATACTCATAATTGGTTTGATTGGTATTTTAATTTCTTTTTTATTGGCGGCTTAAGCTATTTTTATGCCTGTTCCTCTACAGTGTGGGATGGCAGTGCTGTATTTACTTTTTCTGGTTGTCAGTTATCAATTTTTTAAAATCTACTTTTAAAAAGTTGAGGCACAAGATTACTATGATAACTAAATCCATATTACTTTTTTTTTAGTGAACTCAATTTCATCCTTTAAAAAAGTGTCATTGGAGCATTGCCATTTGCTACTAAAATGCTACTATTTTTTGGCTCTACTCGACTTTTTTAAGCCAAAAAAGGCCTAAAAGCAACTATTTCCAGTATGTGTACAATTTTTTTACAAAATAGGCGACTATTTTCAGAATTTTCCCGAGATGTTGCCATATGCCCTGAAATTGCCAATTGAAACATTTGACTAATGTAGTGCTGCTAACTGCGTTCCAAAGCCCCTCCTTCACTTCTATTCCCATCCAATGTGGATACTTTTGGCTGAAAGAATAAGTTTTGGTATTCTCATTATATTCTTACCCTGTGGTCGCTGCTACTTCTGCTTTGGCTTCATGATTTTTTTTTTTTTTTTTTTTTTTTTTTTTTTTTTTTGTGTCAATTGTCTGTTGAATGCAGCACATAGGGAGATGATCTTAATGGTGATCAAGTACTTGTTTACTTTTCCAGTGATTGTCACACATAAGATTCTTCTCTGTTTAGTTTTAAATTGTGCGCATCACATATACACATAAACAGGTTTTCTGTTACTGATTTTGAAGCAGTACGAGAGGATATTTTTTTCACTCATTGACTGACACTAACTGATGGTATCCAGGTTTAATTGCTTTTTATTTATTTATTTAATTTTTTTTTTGCTGTTATTCATTTGATTGATTGTTAGAGAGAGGGGAATTGTTGGAAGAATTTTTTGCTGTGCAACTTTCAGCCAAGTTTCAATTGTAAGCTAAATATCAAATTGTAAGCAAAGTTATTTCTCAGATTTCGGCAGGGCTACAGCCCCTTCCCTCCTAGATATGCCAAATCAATGATACTGTACAGAATGAGAGATATAAGAAAAATTTGACTATTGTGATATAATTAATGAATTTGCTTGTATAAAATCAAGGGTAAAAAGATCTGTAACAGTGAGATGAATTACAGGTTTGAAATTGTAAGGCGGAGGTGGAGATCATGAAAAACATATTTTTTTCAGGCTTGATGAGTGCAAGAAAAAGGTTGAAAGGCATAAGAGGAATATGATTTTAGAAAATTTTATTAATTGACTGCTGTATTTTCTGGAGCAATACATTTGCCCATAAAATCCTAGATAAACTAAATAGCCTAAATAAAACCACCTACTTCAAATATATTAAGGCACATACTAATATTGTTGGTCATGAACTAGCGGACAGACTGGCCAAGCAAGCAGCACTTAATAACAGTAATTCAAATAATGGTCAAATTTCTAAATTTTTGCCAATGGACACAATCGGTGTTTTCCATCCCCTTCCGCTATCAAATTTGAAATATACATTAAAATTAAATAAAATTAGTGATTGGCAATCCAGATGGGATCAATCAGAAAAGGAAGATTTACATACAATTACTTTAAAACAGTATCTGAAGATTTATTACTCGAACATAGAAATCGCTACATATTTTTTTTACAAATCATGACCCCTTTTATAAATTTAATAAATCACAAACAGCAAACTGTATCTGCAATAATTCTAAAAATTCAGTCCATTACTTTACAGTATGCCACCAGGTTTTTACTATGGTGTTGAAAGTTGTTTTAATTGTATTTTCTATTAATCTCATCTTGCAATCAGGAAGCCTATAGGTACTCCTTGTTTTTGGTGGTAAAATTGTTCATTAAATTAGAAGTATACATTTGATAACAGATTATTGCTACTTATAAGCATATTTACTATTTCTTTATGAACATAAGATTCCTCTAATTCTATTGTTGATTATTTCTTTTATTTCTATAACATCTATTGAAGGGTAAAGGTTAATTATGTCAAAGCTTAATGTTACATCATCGTTTCCTATGCTGCAATTGTTTAGGTTCTTAATTAAGTCACACTTTGTCTTAAGTTTTTAATGTTTACTTAAGTCATTGGTGGAAATAATCTCTTCCTCCAAAGCTGTTAATGACTTAGCTCATGTGCCAATCAACAAAAAATGACATCACATGATCCCGAGTAGAGAAAGCTGGTGATGATTACAGTAATGATAGGTGACCAAAAAGATGCTTTCCACTTGGAATATTCTTTTAACTAGGTTTTATGGTGTATGTTTTTAACTTGCAATATTTTAGTCTTTTATTATTTTAGACATATTTTTATGTAACTTGTGCAATAAAACTTTATACTTATCAAGGGTGGGAACCAAACTATAGCTCTCATTTGAACCAAATTATAACTCTCATTTTCAAAATCCCCGATATTTTCCTGGCATTCTCTATCATTTTATGGGGGTCCCCTCGGGACTGGGAAATTTTTGAGGCCTCTTTACAAAAACAGTGTAGGCTTGAACGGTCAATGAGAATTTCTTTTCCAATGCCTCTGGCCTGGACTTTTCAACTAATTGTTGACCAATGGGTATTATGCTTTGAAATACAAATGTACCTTTTTTCTAAAAATCTATTTAACTGAACATATGACAAAAATATGGTCAGTTCTAAATGGGTCATTTAGAATTTCAGCTTCATATATACCTCAAATATTTCATATGCCTATTAGACCTAGCAAGTGACTTAACTATAAATATTTCCTATATCTGCAACAGGGTTGTCAGATTTGCTGCCTGGGTAGCTTCCCATTTTCCCTACCGGGGTGGGTTTTTTACCTTAAAGATAAAACTGATTTGCATCATTTTAAAAGAAATATATGAATAATTTAAATTATTGTAAAAGCACTTAATTTCTTACAAAATTTTAAGTTCTATTTCAGTTCGAGATTATTTTTATCACTAATGAAACTATGAATCCTAATTACATTCTTTTGGTTTTAAGAAAAATAAAATTTGTAATACTGTTTAAAAGTTACTTTAATAATTTTTGGTAATTGAAATTTATGTCATGAAATTTTGTATGACCAAACAAACAGTATTCTATAAAATGGTAGTTGTTTAACCGTGGAAGACTACCTGGGGTACAGGCACACCCCACTAGTTTTTTGTTTTTATCAATTACTCTCCAGTAGGGCGTTCTTCACCACTACCGCCTGAGGTCTAGCTCAAAAGAATACTTTGAAATTTTAATTATAATGCTATTGTAGTCTAAACATTCATGTAATGTTTTACTTTTTTTAGTAATATTATTTTGACTCTGTAAATGGCATTTTTGTTTTGGGGTACAACAGTATCCCAATGTAGCATTAATAAATAAAAAAAAACATGGTAGCATTCCTGAGTTAAAGGTAATATGTAATCGTAAAGGATATAGAGTTAATTTTTATTCAAAGGAAATCAGTTAATTTTTATTGAAAGGGGGAGAGGTTAAAAATTTACATTAATAGTATAATTTCTTAAATTACAAAATAAGAAGATAAACCTTTATCTAAGACAGTAAAAATTATCCATATGCTTTGTTTTACTACACCCACTCAAAAATGTATTCAAGTAAAAGCCAAATTTCTCACTTCAGTTAAGTGAGTAACTAATTAATTTTTTAAATATGCACAGCTCGAAGTATAAGAAGTTATTGTTATTTGTTGCATCATGCTCTTTTATGAAGAACATTGCTATACAAATGAAACCGATATAGGGTTTCACCATGGCACAGTGGTTTATGTCACTGGAAATGGTAGACGGGCAAAGTGTGAAGGTCCCGGGTTCAGTTCCCATCGCATTTCCGTTGACCTAACTGTTTGGAGCTTTCCGTGGTTTTCAGCGGGTTAGGACCTCTTAGAAAGATCCCACAGATGGCACCCCACCCATAGGCCTAGATCTCACGTGCAGATAATTGGCCTTAATCCCACAACACAAACCGATATAGAAAATTTGACTTACACTAAAATACTTTTTTGGAGGGTGTGCATTTCTTGTTTGTACAGTTTTGTAAATCTTTATTTTTCTTATATAGATATATTTTCATTAAAATTATTTTACATACCACCTTTTTTAGGAGGGGAGGATAATCAATTACATGGATAATGTACATTTTGTTATTTTAAGAGATACATTTTTTCAAAAAGCTATCCATATTAGGGTGGTTTTGTGCAGCCTATGGAGAAAATATTTTTTTTGAAAAGTTAAACTCTCACCCTCTAGTTTGGTGACATTATGCAAGTTAATGCCTCTGTTAAAATATTAGATCATTTAAAGATTATTTAGAGGTAGCTCAAAGGCTTTAAAGTTTTAGCCTTTAGTGTATATGGAAAACAACATGTTTTCTGTATAAGAATTTACATTTCAATTGGTATAGCAATAATATGTGTTTATAAAATAGATATTTGTTTTAGTGACAACAAGTTTAGTATAATTTAAGGTTCTGACAAGGATTAGTCCTTGTCTGGAACTCGCATAATAACTTCTCGAACTCTAAATAATTTTTACTCCAACTCCAAATAATAACATCTACTCCAACTTAAAATAATGTTATTGCAGCAACTGTAAACAGTTTAGGCCTTAAAGTTGATCACTACAATATATCAACAAACAGTGTAAGAAAAGCAAGAATGTCTTACCAAAAGGAAATGGCAGAAAATGTTAAAGATGATTTTAGTGCATAAAATCCTGATATAAGTTTTGTGGTACACTGGGATGGGAAAATACTTCCAGGGATTTCTTGCAGTGGCAGAGAGAAAATAGATGGGCTTTTAATCTTAGTTACAGGAGGTGGATTAGAAAAGTTACTTGGAGTCCCTAAAATCCCAAATGGAAACAGGTGAAGCAATAGCAGCAGTTACAGTGAAAACCTTAGAAGAGTGGAAATTAACTAAGCAAATTAAGGGATTATGCTTTGATACTACATCAAGCAACACTGGCATAAATTCTGGAGCTTGCACTCTCATTGCAAAGACATAGGAAGAAACCTGCTGTACTTTGCATGTCTGACATCATATCCATGAAATTATTCTTGCAGATGTATTCACTCTGTGTTTTGGGCCATCATCTGGACCAAATATTCTTCTTTTTAAAAGGTTTAAAGAATATGGGAACTTCATTGATCAACAAAAGTTTGAAACATATAAAACTAATAAGATTGGTTGAAGAACGGTTGCTGCTGAACTGCAAGAGCTGAAGAAAAATGCTATAGAATTTGGTTTTATAACTTTACGAAATGAGAAGCACCCCACGATGACTACAGAGAATTTCTTGAATTAGTATTGATCTTTTGGGGCAAAACTCCTCCTAAAGGTTATTCACTTCAGAGCTCCGGGTGCCTTCCATATGCACAGTGGATATCTTCAAAGATTATTTATTCTAATAAAAACATATAAAACATTATTTAATACGGCGGATTAATTAGTTAAAATTTTTTATTTGGGAATACCTTATTCCCCCGTACACGATATATATTTCGGTTACACACATAACCATCTTCAGTCGTTTCTGGATCTCTCACTAATGGCGGCTTCTTTTTATATCTTCTTCGTTCTTCTTCTTGAAAGTTCGATGCATGACGTCATCCCATGATTGGTCGATTGTATGAAGCGTATCGTTGATGCTGCCCTCTGTCGTCATTATTTCTAAGCTCTCACGAATGTAGGCATATATACTATTTTTAAAGTTGGCTATTTTTTTTATATTTTTAAAATCAATGGTAATGGGCTCTTTCAAAGCAAGACGGGCTAGAGCGGTACTTTGTTTCTGGAGGATAATGTCTTTAAAATGTTCGTTTTTTCGCTCTTTAATTTTCCTTTTTGTAACGCCGATGTAGCAATTTTCTTTATTAGTATCGTTTGACATAAAATTAATTTTATATATCCCTGCGGTTTCGATGGGGTTGATTGGGTCTTTTTCCGATCTAATGCGCTGAAAGATTGTTTTATTAGGTTTAATTGGAATACGGAAGTTCTTTTTACTGGCGATATTAGAAAGTTTATTGGCTATCCCTCGGCTAAAGGGGATAGCGGTAGTAAAACGTGGTTTATCTTTTTGACGGTTGTCTATAACATTTAATTTTTTAAAATCAATGGTAATGGGCTCTTTCAAAGCAAGACTAAAGCAAGATTAAATGTTAAGACATCAAAGCAAGATTAAATGTTATAGACAACCGTCAAAAAGATAAACCACGTTTTACTACCGCTATCCCCTTTAGCCGAGGGATAGCCAATAAACTTTCTAATATCGCCAGTAAAAAGAACTTCAGTATTCCAATTAAACCTAATAAAACAATCTTTCAGCGCATTAGATCGGAAAAAGACCCAATCAACCCCATCGAAACCGCAGGGATCTATAAAATTAATTTTATGTCAAACGATACTAATAAAGAAAATTGCTACATCGGCGTTACAAAAAGGAAAATTAAAGAGCGAAAAAACGAACATTTTAAAGACATTAACCTCCAGAAACAAAGTACCGCTCTAGCCCGTCTTGCTTTGAAAGAGCCCATTACCATTGATTTTAAAAATATTAAAAAAATAGCCAACTTTAAAAATAGTATATATGCCTACATTCGTGAGAGCTTAGAAATAATATGACGACAGAGGGCAGCATCAACGATACGCTTCATACAATCGACCAATCATGGGATGACGTCATGCATCGAACTTTCAAGAAGAAGAACGAAGAAGATATAAAAAGAAGCCGCCATTAGTGAGAGATCCAGAAACAACTGAAGATGGTTATGTGTGTAACCGAAATATATATCGTGTACGGGGGAATAAGGTATTCCCAAATAAAAAATTTTAACTGATTATTTATTCTTTGAAGATATGGCTATTTCGTCAACAGTTTAAACTAACACCAAGACAGAAGAATGCTTTGATAGTTTAACCTGTTTGTAGTACTTTTATATATGAAGCACTGGTTTACTGCTACTATTGCAACAGAAACTCTGTTCATGATCTGCAGTTTTTGGTAAAACTTCACAAATATGCAGAATTCAACAAAAATATTGCAAGCAAGGTAACAACCGCAATAAAACGGCATCTTTGGTACCTAGGAGAAGAACTGGTTGGGCTCAGTTTGTTTTCTAACAATGTGTCTGCAGAAACAAAAGTGAGCATGGTTCTAGGTTTAAAAAAAGAAATGACACAAAAGCAATTGAAACGACTTGATGACAAAATAAATTACATTCACCTAAAATCTTTAGAAGATTTTGTGACAGTGAAGTCTCTGATGCTGTTCAATTCAATGCAACTTGATACTTCATTCTTAGAAGTAGATCCCTCAGAATGGCAGGGAAAAGGTACTAAAGTGGTTAATGACTGTGCTGAAAGAGTTGTCGCTCTTATTACTCAGTTCAATGACAAATTAACCAAAAGTGACGAGCAGAAACAATATCTTTTGCAAGTGGTTGAGACACAAAGGAAGCAATTCAAAACCTCTGAGAAGACTACACTGATGAAGATGGGTGCTACCATGCAAATACCAGTACTTCCTAAACCCAAAGCAATGAATTTCTAATCCATCCTAATGTGTATTTTAATTTGTTCAGTTTTTTAGTTTCAGGGACAACGTTACTTGACAATATCTTGGTTGTATTTTTATAGGCAGTGTTTCATGATTAAATATAATAAAACTAAACTACTATTCATTAAAAAACTATTAGTTATTACCTTTGATTTACTGATATTTATTTACTGTATTGACTATCCTTATAATACAAAGTTTGACACTAAAATTAGAAAACTTCAAAGTCTTTGAGCTACCTTTAAAACAACCTTTGCAACCTTCAATTGCTTAAAATAACCTTTAAATGATCTAATATTTTAACAGGCGCATTAACTCACATAGTGTCACCAAAGTGGGGGGGTGAGAGTTTAACATTAAAAAAAAACTTTTTTTTAAGCCACCCTAATCCATATGTTTTGCTTTACTACTTTTCTATTTGCACAATTTTGTATATTGGATATATGTGTATATATATATCTATATATATGTGTGTAGCTTGATATATTTTAATGGTATGTCACTTCAGTTTCTATTACCAGGGGTCGATCCAGGAATTTTTTTCAGGGTCCCTTTTTTGTGAATTTCAATACTGATTTTGAGAAATACAACACTTATTTTTGTGAATTTTCATACCTATTTTAAATAAAAGTCCCTTTTTCTGTTAAAATAATTGATAAAATAAATTAAAATGTAGGGTGAAATGCCAATGAAGGGCTGTATTTTTGTGAAGGTGCAGTTTTAATCGACTGTAATTTTGTGAAGGGGGCCGTTTTAATCGATTGTAATGTTGTGAAGGGGCCGCAAAATGGACCCAATTTCTGTCTGCATCGACCTCTGATTACTTATAATTTACTAAGCTAATAATTATTTCTTTAAAAGAACTATGCAATGAAAGTTTTTAGAAGTAATCTTACCCATTCATTTATTTCTATTTATTTTTTGGAGGACAATGCCAAATTCCCTTTGTCAGTTAAACCCTAACTGTGCAAATTTTCAAGTACCAAAAATTTTAATTTTGCCCAATAAAACCCGGGTTTTTTCACCCTAAACCCTGGGTTTTTTAATAAAACCTGCCCAGGTTGGGCTTTTTACAAAAACTTGTTTTTTTTTTACAACCCTGACCTGCAATCACTAATACATTCAATATGATTTTTTAAGTCTAGTTGTAACATTTTAACACACTTTATATATTACTATATATTTAATTTTTTTAAACTAATGTTTTTTGCAAATATTAAAACTGAGGCAAGAAATGTAGAGGGAAAAAAAAAATTAAAAAAAAAATTCTGCATAATTTAGCAGAATGCAGAGCAGTTGACAGCCCAGTATTCGTGTGAATAAAATTATGAGTGAAAATGTGAATGCCTGAAAACAATGCTCATATTATATGCAGATTTTAAAATCTGTTAATTATCTGAAAATATCATAAAGAGAAAAATAAACTACTGAAAAAGACTTGTTAAAAACAACAAACTTTCTTTTGTAAATACGTGTGGAGGGAACAAAAGGTTTAATTTTACAAATTAGTTTAAAATGTCATCTGTTCAGTTCTAGTTTTTGTTAAATCATTTTTTACTAAATTCTGATATTTTTAGAAACTGGAAATTCCCTGATAATTTCAGGTCAGTAATCAACATGTTATTATTTTTAATTAAGGAGTTTTAATGTGTAATCTGAAATTCTTTTTCATATGTGTATAAAACTACAAGGAAGAATACCATAACTCCATTAGAAATATTTAAAAGTCTGTCTTTCTTTTTAATTAAAAATATCTTAAACTATATTAACTTGAAGTAAAACAGTATTAAATAATTAAAACAGAGAAACAGGCACTAAACAAATATTTGGGAGGGTTGGTGGGAGAAAAAATTAAATACACTATTATAGTTAAGTTTTTTTTTTTTTTTACTTCTGCCAATATTGTACAAATAAACAGAATATTTTTATGTTTAAATTACATTTAAATTGTTTTAATGATGTATGAAACATGTTTATAATTTATAGCTCTAAGGTAAAATTGTATTTAACCCTTTCGCTCCCAGGCTTTGATTTGGAATGCTTGCTCAAAATCCCAGAAACACCCGAGAAATATTTTTGTATGCTTTCCCCCACGAAACACATTTCTTTTGTACCTGTGTAGATATATCTCTGTCAAAACAGGAGTGCAAAGAATCAGTGGGCGTACCTCCCCCGAAGGATTTCAAAAGCACCCGTTTGTAAATGCAGCTGATCACCATGTGATCACCCAAAGGGGGAAGGGGGTTACAATAGCAAACAGGAGAAAGGGGTTTTTCACACCGACACTCTTAAATGGATGTTGCAAAGCACGGGGGGGGGGGGGGGGGGGGGGGGGGGACGAAGCTTTGTCCTGGTGTAAGGCCGGATCGGATCTGGGAGCGTGCATCTTGAGCCGGTACGGGTGGATTGAGAGCGAAAGGGTTAAAAAAATGATTTAATTGTAATACACCAGAACTAAAAGAATATCTAGTGCCGGATATCTATATCAGTCAATCAAAGAAGCTTCAGATATCTAGTATCTGACAAAATCAATATCCGTTGCATCCCTAGTTGTTTCGTGTGTGTGCACTGTTTATGATATTTTCTAAAATCTGATTTACTTTCTTTTTTAGCATCATGAACAAGTATTTAAATATGTGGACACACTAGAATCGCTTTTGTTCACAAGTGATATTGACCATCATATTTTATCTGTGTTTCAACAGTTTTGTGCATTAAAGGCATAACTTATGGACTGAGAAGCAATTTTAGCATTTGTATACCATCTTTCATTTACATATAAAACATATTTTCATTCAAAGTGTTTGTTTTTCTTTATTCGTATTGGTGATTCTCTTTCAGATCTGACAAGCTGAGATTATTGCCTCAAAAATAAATCATCTATCAATTTCTATTTCCTCAAATGATTTGTCAGTTACAAATTTACCCACATGTAAAACCAAATAATTCTTACAATAATGCAGATTCCCCCTCAGCCCAATTACTCATACAGTAAAAAGATGGTAAACGAAACTATAGTTGGAATGCAAAACTAAAATTTTAATTACAAAAATTTTCTCTTAAACATAGAAAGAGAATACTTAATTACATTTTCTTTCTTTGAAGAGTTTTTAATTTCTGCTCTGTTAGCTCATTTATATTCCAAAGACTGTAACACTGTCAAAACCACATTAGACTGAAAAAAGGCTATGAGCATCTGGAACCATTAGAAAAGCATGGTGTATTTTGGGTCTCTAGCAATTTTTAGGGATTTTTTTTTTTAAACATACTATGACATAAAGGAATAAAAAAAACTTAACCTTACATACCTGTAATAAAGTAACACATTAAAAATTGTTTTACACAAATATTGAAAACCAATTATTTTTCTTTTAAAAAGTTCTTTCTGAACTCTTGTTCATCATGTTTCTCCAAAGTGTTATTTGACAGGCCTTTTTGAAATTCACTTTTTTGCTTATTTATTTGGTTGAACACTTTTTCTTGCATTCAGTATTACATATGATATGCTGACAAGATGTACAGCTTAATGTAAGCAGTGTTCTTAAAGAAGTACAGTCAACTCTGAAACCAATCCTCTGGGGGCTGGCAAATTTTGTTCATTATAACTGAAGTTCACTAAAACCGATGTTCCAATGTGCGATTACAATAAGTAAAACAATACAAAACTAGAAAATAAAATTTTATACAAGTACTGAATGTTTATTAAGTAAATCAAACATAATTGATCACATTTATGGAAATTATGTACATTCCATTCAGTTAGCAAAAGGTAGTGTCGCTTTTAACCAGTGATATTTCATTGAGAACGGAAAATGAATTTGTCCAAAGTCAAGAGTGAAATTTCATTTGGTTTACTTTCAAAAGTACCCTGCTTTTGTTAATGAATGCTTTTAAAGGGTAGGATGCATTACAGCACTGAAAAAATTATGACTCCATTCCGACTCTTCCCCCTTGTATAGTTTAAGTAAGTTCGCCAAGACACTGGCGATTCACCTGTATTTCGGAACAGGTACTTGATAATCTTTTTCTCTACTCGAACACAAAAGAGACACTCTTAAGAATTGAACATTACATTTACCATCCAGAAATTTTTAAGTTCACTATAACCAAAGTCATGGGTCACTAAAACTGAAAAATGCAATGCACATTTCTAATGTATGTGGATCAGGACTAAGGAAATGCATTCACTATAGCCGAAAGTTCACTATATCCTGAGTTGACTGCATTTGTTTGGAATTGTGACTTTTGTGATGATTCACATTTTTAGAAATCTGCATTACTTTAAACAGCTTTCTAAAATGTTGGAAGTATCTCTTAGCAACTTCATTTCTCAATTTTTTTTTTCTTTAAGTGACAGCACTGCTGAATTGCAAATTATGTTTCATCAAAAATGCAGCCACAGTACACTCTGCACGAATGACATTTCAATCTGAATTGTTTTTGAATTACTGCTTGATTTTGTTAACACCTTTTTTTAACACTTTCCAACAAGGTTAAAAAGTGTTTATGATTTGGTTTGTCTGTCTGTCCGTCCGTGCTCGCATAAATGTACATAGATTTCTACAAAGTATATGTATGCTATTCTTATCTACAGTACTGTGCACCCTATTGAAAATGATCTATTTAGCATTTATAGTTTTTCTACAGGAGCACTCAAAATATTCCCAATACATTGTGCTCTATGGGAAGTTATTCTTTAAAGCGTATCATCTTACAATACAGCAGGCTTGGCAAGTTTCTTCCAAAGTGGAAAAAACCACCCGGAAGAAATAGGTTTCTTCCAAGTGGAAGAAACTGATATTCTTTAAGAATTTACCATAAAAATTGCAACTTTGTAAGATAGAGTAGTTGCTCAAAAACTTCTTATAGATAACCTTAAGAAAATTAACTAGACATAAACATTTAATTATAGATAAGCTAAAGTAATAAATTACATCAGTTTTTATACAGCAAAGATCACTTACCTGACTAAAGCTTTTCAAAAATTAGTTAACTGAAGAACAGAAATTTTATATTTAAAAACACAAAATCAATTAATAGTTATCAATTTAAATTCAATCAGCATATTAGTAGTCTTATGTTAATTCGATTTCTTTATCCGATAGTAAATAGTACTGGTGAATCATTTACTATTGTAGAATGGTTAAATGAAAGATAGTACTTTTTATTTACATCTATTTTAAAGAGAACTAATTTAAAACAATTTCATTAAAAATTTTTATCAAAATCATCATTTTCCTTGCTACTGTGTAACATGGTATAGCAAAACAAAAGTTTTTTAGCAGTGGGATGCTGCAATCGGTTTCTCAGCTTAGAATGGATAAATGCAAAAGATGAAAAAATTCTTTCAAGTCCTGCAGAACTTGAAGAAGAGCTTAAAGGCATTTCGATATATTCATACAGTTCTGCATTTGATAACACCCTTCCACCAGGAAATTGGATCTAAGGTTTTTCTGACTGAATCTTTAAAATAAGTCTTTGGATACGGGTCACTTTCTGTTTCAAAACATAGCACAGCAGGCAACAGATCTCCGTTTTCCCTTTCTATGTAGTCCCTTGCTGTCTCTTTTTGTTCATTGCTCAATCTTTCTCCTTTGTACTTTGGATGCATAAGATAGGCAAACATATGGTGGGGTAGAATTGCCTGGGTAAACCTATGTGATACTGCTTGAAAGTGAGGTTTCAGTTCAGAATTTGGAAGAAGTGCAAGCCATTCATGTGTTGCATCAGCAATATTTGCTGTATTTTTTTGCAAACGATCAAGTGCAACAGAAATTGGCTGCAACTGCTGGACAAGATCATTAGCTTGTTTATGCAAGTTAAAATTCCTAATAACATCAGCGATTGTTTTATCAATATCATCAAAATGTTCATTCACAATGCTTAAATAAGCTGCATGATTTGTTAAATATGACTGAATACATATCAACTGACTACTCCATCAAGTTTCACAAGGCAGTTGTGGTTTAATAGAACCAGAATACTTCTTTAACTATGCACTATACTCCAGTTCAACTTAACCTGACAGTGCGTGGAAAGGTACGAGTGCCTTATTGCGCCGTTTGTCAAGTATTCGTGCGCTCTTTCTGGTCTTCCTCCCTTGTACTCTTTGACTAATTGCCCTATTTGGCGATCTATCGCCCGTCCTTCGTACTAATGCTGCTCTAGTACGTACACGTGTGGGAGTATTTAGGGGTGATAAGAAAGGAAGGACATTCCTTCAATCACCCCTTCTTGACCTTCCCCTGAAAGGTACGTGGAGGTCAGAATTGTTCTGAGAAATGTCTCTTTTTTTTCTTTTCAAAGCAAAAATGTGACTGGGATGCGTGTGCTTACAGATTAATATACATATTCTTTTTTAAATATAAAATAGTTTAAACAACTGCTATTTTTTTCGGCGTTTTCTATTGCAGTGCAAGTCCAGTCAAAAAAGAAAGTGAGAAAGAAAAACAAAGAACGTAAGAAAATCCTCTAATTTAAATGACTGGATTGTGAAACTCGTAATGCTTTTTCCTTTCTTTCCCCCGAATGTGGCAATATTGAAACAGGCATCGATGTGCCAGTAAAATATGCTTCTTGAGACAAATAAGGCGTTCAAAGCACTGTATTGTGCTGAGAAAAGAAAAATTAAAAGGAATTCAGAATGGTCGACCCTACCGCTATCACACTAAGATGAAAGGCAGTGTTCTGGTAACTAAATTACGTGCATCATAAATTAGACTTTAAAATACATATGGGCAACCTCCGGCCCGCGGGCGGAAGGGGCGGGCTTTTGATCCGGCCAGCGGATCAGAAACCCAGTCGAACTTGCTCGCTCTCATCGTTATAAAAACACAACGGTATTTTTTTTTAAATTCTTTGCCAGTGTTGTTTCTCAAACCAGATCTTCACATACAAACTGACTGCATTCAAAGACAGCAGGATGAGAAATAACGCTGGGCACTGAATAAAATCTTCATCGTAGTATCTTTGCAAACGATGGGAGTGAACAGGTTAATCCTGATATCCCCTTCTCATCACTTTACATATACAACTCAGGGGCCGATCCAGAAATTTTTTCTAGGGTATCATTTTTGTGAATTTTTATGCCAATTTTTAATAAGTCACTTTTTTGGTTAAAATAATTGATAAAACAGATTAAAATACAAGGTAAAATGCGAATGAAGGGCCGTTTCAATTGATTGTGTTGTGAAAGGGCCGCAAAACGGACCCAGTTTTCGTCTGCACCGACCCCTACACTGCTCGAACTTTTTTGTTCCTTTCAAAGATGGTCACAGGGATCTTACATTTTTCAAAGCCCCGAGTTTAAAGTTACCCCCGAAGTTAAAATTAACCGCGAGGAGACGTCACTGCCGGCAACGGGGGGATGGGAGTCACTGAAAGATGACAATTTTAAAAGAAGAATTATCTTCTGTAAAATGACTACGAAGGATGCGTGGGGAGGGGTAAAGAAAAGGGCCCGATTAACGCACGGGCTAACTGGGTCACGGCCCTTTTTGTTTTTTAGTTTTAATCTTTTAATTAAAAAAATTACAAATATTCCATAAAATATTATTTCATGAACTCTGCTCAAGGGACTCTGCCCAGGGCCCCCGGTTCGAAAGGGGCCCAAATTTCAAATGTTGTTCTGAAATATTCTTTTTTATGTCAAAATTTTATGAAAAAGAAAACAAATTTCATAGATGGGGGCCCCCAAATTCATCAATGCCCGGGGCCCCTGTTGGTCATAATTGGGCCCTTCGGAACTTCTAAGTGGTGTTCCAGCCTTATGCGGTTGGAACGTAATATAATCATCCAATACAGGAGCAGTAGCCATTATTACCGACGTGCGAAAGCGGAGATAAGGAAGAAAAGAAGTAAAGAACGGAGAATGCGAGAATGTGTAATGGATTTTCCCGTTCTGGCGTGGGGGAGGGTTGCTACGATCTTCGCTCCTTAAAAATTCCGCCAAAACTTGCTTTGACACTATTGGATAGCAAAGCGTTGACACAATAAACACATTTTCATTTATATAAAGGCGATATATTAAATTATTGAGCACGCTTTCATTATATAAACATGTTTTTTCCCCTTTACAGACGAATTTAACATAAAAAGTAATACATATACGGACGAACTATATTGTAAGGTCAGAAGAACACAAGGCATAGCCTTCCACGTACTGTCAGGTTAAGCTGAACTGGAGTATAGGAGCATGGTGGTTCCTAAAATATTTTTGTACTTTTATAACATGAGACATGATACTTTGTGGTGTAATATCCTGTCCAAGCAGGTTTAAATAATGTGCTGAACATCCATGAGAAATCGGATTCAACTCTTCTGTTTTTTCAAGCTCTGTGCGCATTTTAACCACACAGTTTGTGTTATCAGTAACAATACTTCTTACTTTACAATCATATTTTTCATTTGCGGTGCTTATAATTTCTTTACTCAAATCAATTAAATATGCTGCTGTTTTGGGCTCACTACCACTATCAATAGCATCTACAAAATAGGATTTTCCTTCAGTGTAGAAAGCTGCTACAGTAAGTGGTTCGTTGTGCACATTACTCCACCCATCAACAATTAAGAGTTGTAGTCTTTCCTCTCATATTTTTAACCATTTCACTCTGCAATTCATTGTGAATATCATTAAAAATATTTCCGGCAAGTGATTTTCTGTTTGGTGGGTTGTACCCTGGTCTAAGTTTAGATATTAGTCTTTTAAAATATTCATTTTCCACATTTGAAAATGGTACATTACAAGCATAAAAAAAATACCAATTAAAATCATTAAAAGCAGATAAAAACACATTAAAATCCGTCAGTAGCACTTTCGGTGGCAGCCACCTCCTTCTTCAGCTCTGGTCTCAAAATGCCTTTCTCTCTTCCTCAGTATGGCGTTCCATCCAGGATCTATCTGCGCATGTGTCATGTCATTTATAGCGCCATCTGTCGTTATAATCTGCAAAGCTTCCATGTTTAGGGCATAATAGTTATTTTTGTAATTGGAGAGTTTTTGGCTATTATTAAAGTTGATTTCTATGGGTGTTCTTGGGATATTTTTGAGAGGGCAGTACTGGGTTTATTGAATTTAATGTCATTGTGGTGTTCCTTTTTTCGGTCTTTGATTTTCCTTTTAGTCATACGAATATAGCAGCCTGGTTTATTAGAACTATTGTCTGTAAAGTTTATTTTATAAATGCTGGCAGTTTCATCAGGAGCAATAGTGTCTTTATCACTGTGAATGCATTTGAAAATATTTTGATTAGGTTTTATGGGAATTTAAATATTTTTCTTAGCAGCTTCATTTGTTATTTTTAGAGCGGCTCCCCTGCAGTAAGGAATGGCGTTGGCATACCTGCCAACTCTTCTGGTTTCGACAGAAGACTTCTGTTTTTTTTAAGCTAGCTTCCGGCCTTCTTCCAGAAGATAAAATCTTCTGTTTTTTTTTAAATTTTTAGTTTATATATTAAATTGTATTGCAAACTATGGTAAAAAATTAGTAATTAAATAAATCCATTTCAAAATAAATTATCAAGGTAATCATTTTGACAGCTAACTGCACAATGCTGTTGTATGAGTGAGGTCAAGCATTTGAAAGCAAATATTTTATCAATAGTTAAAAAAAGCAGAACTTCATATCATTCCTCCCTCAGTAATTCATCATTAGAAAATTTATTAGTGTTGAAGACTAAAGCTAATATACTTTGTTATGAAAATAATTTTTCTGATGAACTTTATTAGTAAAAGCTATAAAAGCTACTTTGAACCAGCTAAAAAAAAATTGTAATCTATTTTTACAACATACTTTTTTTTAAATAACATCAAATTTCCATTTTTTTTATGAAAATACTCCATCTGTTCCATTTTATATAAAAATTTCAAGTAAGCTCTTTTTCTGTTATTATTTAATTTTATTTTTATTTCTGTACATTAATAATATAAAAAATAATGAGATATTGTGATAAACTGGGACTCTTCTGTTTTTACTTCTTATATTTAAAAATGATCTTCTGATTTTTTCTGAAACCTTCTGTTATTTCAACCCGTCTTCCTGTTTTCGGCTTAAGGAGGTTGGCAGGTATACGTTAGTAAATTTTGGTCTCGGGTTTTGATAGTTGTTAGTTTGTTCAAGCTTCTTGATTCTCTTTTTGAAAAGGTTTTTGAGTAACCTGCGTTTTTACATTGGGTTTTAATAAATTGGAGTTCTTCATTGAGGAGGTTTTCATCTGAGCATACTGTAATGGCACGATTGACATACGAGCGTATGGCGGCTATTATGAATTTGTAGGGAGTTTTTGTATTAAAATATACTATTTCATTATTATTGCTGGCTTTTCTGAAAATGGTAGTATGGATATTATTCTTCTTATCTCTAGTGATTTTAACATCCAAATAATTTATGGTGGCATACTGAGGAAGAGAGCAAGGCATTAAAATCTGTCCACCGAAAGCCGCCACCACCAGCATGCCACCGAAAGTGCTAGTGACGGATTTTAATGTGTTTTTTGCCTTGCTCTCTTCCTCAGGAACGCCATACTGAGGAAGAGAGCAAGGCATTTTGAGACCAGAGCTGAAGAAGGTGGTGGCTGACGCCGAAAGTGCTACTGACGGATTTTAATGAGTTTTTATCTGCTTTTAATGATTTTAATCCTGTCCGTCCTATTGCTTTAAAAAAACAAAACAAAACATACCAATTAATTTATCCGACTCCTTTTTTTCGTTGTCATTTATAGAGCAACAAAATCCATCAATTGAAGTTTGTACTTTTCTTTTTTTAGCCAAATTTACAACTTGAGGATTACTCACTGATGGGGCCATTAACTCTTCCAATTGATTTCCTGTTCTTGAAGAATAACTTTATCAGCAACATCATCATTAGAATTTGTACTGCTATATTGGTATTGTCATGATTTGACATTAGCATGCATTCTGCATGCTTTTATGCTTTGCACATGTCCACAAGACTTGCATTTAGCTTTTAGTGTGCCATTTTCTTCTATCTCTTGAAATTTTGCCCAAATAGAATCCCTTTTTCTGCCTCCTTTATTCATTTTTGCACATGCAGGAATGCTGAATAAATATTGTCTAACAAAGCAAGATGGTAAAACTGTGCACAAAAGAAAATCAAAACTACCAGAAATTTTCTGTTTTCATTTAGCACAACACTCGCTGAATAACCAGAACATCTCAAAGGCTCAACTGCAACAATAGAATAGTAGCCATTGGTGCTGCTCAACAGATGGCACCACCCCACTGCTAACTATTTGAGAACAATAAAAAATACACCTGCCCTAATGTTGTAAAAACAATCACATGTAAATATATGCTGAATCTTAATTTTATTTTTTTAAAACTATTTTTCCAGTAAAAATATTTTTAATGTACACAGTTTTCATATAATTATACTAGAGTTTAATTTTTTTACATGGTTATTACTAGCAGTGTGGCCCTGTGTTGCCCGTGCAATGAAAGAGAAATGCCATTTACCTTAAATACAGATTGTAAAGGGAAGGAATGTGAATCCTCCCGCTGAATAAAAAAAAGGACATGGGACTTCCCGCTGCCAAAAAAAAAAAAAAAAAAAAAAGAGAACAAAGCACCTGATGGCGTAGAGGCTACCGGGAATTGGACGTGGCTAGACTTCTCCTCTTCTACCTATCTGTGTTCTAACAGTCTTTTATCGCTAATACCTATGCAACTACTAAAAACAAATAGAACCCAGTCGTCAGTATGAAATTGTAAAGGTAAAGAATGTGAATCCTCCTGCTGCAGCAATAAAAAAAGGACATGGGACTTCCCACTGCAACAAAAAAGAAATGAACATGGCATCTGTTGGCGTACAGAGGTTACCGGAAATTGGATGTGGGTAGGCTGGAATGAGAATCTTCCCGCTGCAGTGATAAAAAAAGTGGGAATTCCCGCTGCAAAGAGAAAAAAATAAACAGTTTCCAGTCATCAATATAATAACCAGTCTGCCTGAATTTCGCGTAGTGGCGGCATGAAGGGGGTTGGTGGATTACATTAGCACGGTCACCATCACATCTCTCCTTCACCAAGCACACCGTAGCGATCTTTAAAACCAGTGGGGGAATGATAGCTACATTCATTTGCGGAACTTGCAGTCCAGAGAGAATTTGAACTTGTGATCTTTTCATAAAAAAAAATCATATAAAAAAATCTAATAAACATTTCTGCACGGTTCAAAATTTAAAAGAGGGAGAAATAAATGTTTGATCAGCAGTAAAAAGATGGAAAATTTTTGCCCATTACTTTTTTCGATGCGACAGTTTAAAAATAGCATATTTTTAAATGTGGTACATTTTCTTTGAAACAGGATTTCCTTTAAAAAATTCCCCAAAATTGGCAAATGTAAGTACGATTTTGTAACAAATTTTATTTGAAAAAGAAAACTCTGTAGTTTCCGATGATATAAAAAATATAGTGTTCGGACAAAAATTTAGCTCGTGATAACGTAAAATGCAAGAAAAATGGCCCAAAACCTTACAAAACATAAAATAACTCAAAAACTATTAATCCGATTAATTTCATTTTTATGGCAGCTTTCTCTTGTCCTATTTAGTCAGTGTGCTAAATTTAGTCCAGATCCGTCAAACGGTCTGGACGCGTATAGCGAACAAACAGACAGACAGACTTTCCTTTTTTATATATATAGATATTTTTAATTTTAGCATCTGTTTTGTTTTCTGTTGATTTCTTTCATAAGTGCTACATACTAGGGGCAAAGAGGGCAACTGCTTCCTGAAAAAATTCAGATAACACCTGTTTTAAAATATTTTCTATAACAAGAAACATTTTGCCCCTTTCCCCCTCCCCAATGTTACATGTCAAGGGTTTCTTCCATTTTTTCCAGTTGCTTCCATTGTCCTGGAAGAAATCAATTTCTTCCGGAAGAAACAAAACCCTGCAATACAGTTACGCTGATCCCGGACTTCAACATAAAACTTTTTCCCCATTACTGCAAAAAGATAAAAAAGTTAACACAAAAACCTAATAACTTATACACTGTTTGCATGATCCGCTTGAAATTTTTCATAATTATGTGTAAAAATACAGAAAAGAAACTGCGCTAGTATAAAAATCTTAAAATCCACCCGTTTGCCCATTTTTAAGCAATTTTTTGCTTTTTTCAGCACCATTTTATTTCTGATAGTAAAAAAAAAAAACGTGTCATTTGCATGAAAAAATTACCTATTTCAAGTAAATGACGTCCTACAATTGGGATTCCAATTCATTTAAAATAGTTTTTCCAGCTTACATAGTTCATTAAAAAAATTTTTTCACAAATAAATCGTCTGCATGGTTATGAGAATAGCTGTGTACACAAAGCAAAATCTTTCGACTGCGTAAAGATTCCATGCATTTCCAAAAGAGCCTGAAATTTGATTTGGTCTGTAGTAAAAATTAAATATGAACTGATTTATTTAAGGTGGATGAAAATTAAATATATTGAATATAGACATATTTTGTCAAAGGATTTTTCTAGCGCCCGTTGTAATTGCCTCCACTATGGGCATTGACTTCTAGTATATAATAAAAATTGAATATGAAATTTATTTTAGGTAGACGAAGATTAAATATACTGAGTGTAGACATGCTTTCGTCAAATTTTTTTTCTAGCACCCCACAGTGGGGCAGGAGTGCTCAAAACCTGGCAAAAAATAAAAAAAACTATACGCTATGTAAAAACTTTTCTGTCTAGCCCTTCAACAGACCACTAACCCAAGAACAATAAAACGGTGTTCTTATGTCAAAAAACTCACCCACCAATCCGTACTTAGGCTCAGTTTAAGCGAATTATTTTTTGAGAACACGTGAGCGTTGTTTCAGTGTTTTTCAAAGTGATTTTTGTGGAGGCTGTCTGCAGCTATCCAAAATTTTTGTCCGTATTTATCGGGTTTCGATGTAATGAATTGTGTAAACGGACAGCGAGTTTTACTTGGAAACAATTGTTCATCAATTGTTATGTTCTGCCCTAGCTTGTAAGAGCTTATACAATTTTTACTTCTTCTGAATTTACTTCTGAAATCATTGCGAATTTATCCTCTTTTGTTAGATTATGACGCATTGATTTCTTATCAAACCTCAAAAATCTCGATATTTCACAAAATTTGTCTCTGGGCATGGTTTCTTTACAAAAATTCAACCCCCATGTAGCAGACCATAAAGAATGGAGTTCCAAGTTCCTAGCTCCCGAGAATCCACGTGCATACAAAATGGAAATGTAAGCGAAAAGTTCCTCTTTCGAAATATACCAAGCCTCATTTTCTAATACTCAACGTACTTCTGTGTTTGTGCATTCTATTATATGCTCTAAAATTTTTCTGTCTATGAAGAGTAACCAAGCACTCAAAACACTGATCGTTCAAATTCCTTTTTACGAAACTGGTAGGGCTGCTGCTTTCTCGCAGAATATTTTTTGTTGCTAATCTACCAGATGCACTTCCAGAAACACATTCTTTCCACATTGAACCATAGCGAGCTGTAAATTACTTGAGATTTTTAGAATTATCAGTTTCAGTGGCCTCATCGCTTTCCGATCCAGATGATTCAACAGGAATTTTTGTCATCAGATTCATCATCTATGTCGGATAATTCTCCCCCTTCTGATTCATTATGAGATAAGTCTCTGAGAAGTGCAGTTATTTCTTCAGAAGTAAGTCCTCTCATACGAGACATTTTAAATTTAATACAAAGAAAGAAGAAAAAGAGAAAGAGAGACCAGAGACGGCCCGAGGGGTATGCGGGGCCCCAGGCAAAGCGCAAGAGCGGGGCCTCTTCTCTATCATGTCTTATGAGATAGCAATAAAATAGCCCAGGAGCGGGGCCTTAGGCAATCGTCTACATTCGCACCCCCTTTGGGCCGGCCCTGGAGAGACGAGTTATGAAAATTCTAATTTGTTATGAATCTCAAGAAATCAATTGCACACTTTGCTTGAAATATCAGCGACAGGTGTTGGTGCAGCTGAAACAGAAAATGTGATGACCGGATGTCACAAAACAACACTCCAAGACCCCTTACCCTTTTGTACACTCACAATACAGTAGGAAAATAGCACAAAAGAACGGAATTTGAGATAAGGAAGTTGAAATTTCTGCCGTGTCCAACTGACACCAAGCAGGCATTCTAGGTAAATCTACTCGTAAACTACGCTTAAATAAAGCTAATCTCCTAAAACTTTTTATGTGAGTACTACATACAAGTTTAATAAAAGTCATAAAATAAAAACGTAATTCATTAAAATTTACAGATTTTAGAAAGTAATTTAGATGCCTTGGTGTCGAAATGACACCGTCCGGCGTTCTAGTGTTAAAGAAGTTACAACAACAAGTCCACAACGTGTGAGCAAATATACAAAAAATCACTTGAACGACAGCAGCTCATATTAAGTGAAAATGCTTTAGCTGTTTTGGTTGATGCCAAATTATCTCGGCATCAATACAGTATTGTAAGGAAAAGTGCCCCAGAAACATTTCCTCCATGTAAAACAGTTCAGGCTGATAAAAAGCTTTGGTATCCCCAAAATAGAGAAGTAACAAATACCTGTGCTACCGTTTCTTTACAAGTTTCTTACTAGACCATACCATAGAACGCTTAATTCTAGCAGTGGAGTCAGTTATTCAGTCCCTTCAGAACGAAAAGCTAAATCAGCTGCACTTTGTTTCTAAGTGGGGTTTTAGGACATAGTTTGTACAAACAAGCATTTCATGATACTGAAGCAAGAAATTCAGCTGTATTTATTACGTGCTTAGTTCTGCTTCGACAAGATATTGTAGACCTTTAAAAATACAGTTCATAAAAGAATTTACCCAATCATCCATCACCAAAAAAATAAAGTAGAAGAACAAATTAAGCATGTTAAGAAAAGTCGTGTGGTTATTACAGAAAGACAAGTAAGAGTAGGTCATGATTTAATTTTTTCAGTGGTGGATGGCAAAGTATGCAATGTTTTGACTGAAACCACCTCCTCACAAAAATGCTATATTTACAGAGCAACATCTAAACAATTTAATAATATTGATGAAATGATGTCAAGAAGTATAAATACTGAAAACTTAGGATTTGGATTATCTATCTTACACAGGTGGATTCACATGTTTTAATGCCTTCTACACTTGGCCTATCAATTACCATTAAAGAAATGGCAAGCTCGAGGCAGACAGAGAAATAGTGTCACACAGTAAAACTCTGATTCAAAAAGTATTTAAGGAAAGGTGTGGTCCGATTGTTGAGAAACCAAAACCAAGATTCGGTAGCTCAAACGATAGCAACACAGCAAGACGTTTTTTCAAGAATGCTGAACTTTCTGCCGAAATTACAAACACTGACATCACATTAATTAAAAAAATTCATATAATTATGATAGCAGTGTCTAGTGGATATGACATTGATAAAAAATTCAGGATGTATGCCCATAACACGGCCAGATACTTTGTAGAGAAGTATTCCTCGGTACAACATGCCACATACTTAGCATAAGTATTTTATACACAGACCCGAAATCATATCATCGGCACTTCTGCCAATAGAGCAGTTAATAGAGGAGGCGCAGGAAGCTCGCAACAAGGACTTCAAAAACTACAGAGAGCATTACGCTAGAAAATGTAGTCGAGAAAAAACAAAGAGATATTTTTAATTTCTTATTGTTGAGCTCAGATCCCATAATCGCCGCTAAACGAAAATTACCAAAGAAAAAACTCCAACATCTTCCAAAAGAAGTTCATAAAACCATCAACCCCAAAGGAATCTAATCACTGGAATGATGATCTCGATGGCTAAGATGACGATGATGACAGTGATGATAATGAAGTAGATGACGACAATGATGAAGAATTCAACCAATTTTGAAGTTGTTTGATTTTTAAAAGTTTCGATGAATCGTTATGACGACTCATGTATTTAATAAAGCTAAAATTTCTGGATTTTTAAAAACTTTTTCAGGTTTTTTTGAACAATAGTAATAACCCTGTAAATAAAAATCTAAGTTATAAATTCTATAATTTAGTATCTGATTTAATGCCAGTTTTGAAGCTCTCCAGCACCACTGTGCGCCCGTTGTAATTGCATCCACAATGGGCTTTGATTTCTAGTTTGAGATATTCTGCTATTTGAAATGAAACAAAATTGATATTTGCTATTAAGGATTACAAAATGAAGCTTTCCATCAAAAATAGTGTGTATAGTTAAAAGTTTTTCTACAGGAGACTCAAAATAATTTCAATACAATGCGGTGAATGGCAGTTTAGAGGCAGGCATCTATTTAAAGCATATAATACAATCCTACAATATGATTAGCTAATAATCCGATGATGATCGTGTGCCTCCCTCAAAAGTTGCACCAAAAGCCGCTGATGTTGGTGACTTTTGCAATAAATTGCCAAATATGGAAAATGGCAATATTTTCATTGTTTGGCGATAAACCAAAAAAGGTATTTACATATTATCCCAGCAGTCATTAACACCAAACTACTTTTTCCCCAAATTAGCTGGCAAACTGTTGCCAATCGTATTCCAAACCATCAGTAAATTCATGCGTCCAGCATTTATCTTGGCAAAAAAGTTGCTCCTCTTGGCGGACCGCTGGGATAATACTTAAATACCTCGAAAAATATCTAATGTGATTATATTAAGCTATGGCGATTTCTTTGGGAATTTTGAAAATTCGTTACTCACTCTGTAATTAACCGATTTAGTGTATTGTCTTTTATTATGGAATGGCTAAGGCCTATCTGTCTAGGAGTAGGAGGGGTCTCCGACCGACGAAAATCCATTAATGCCTTACAACCCAAAATGGGTTAATGGATTTACATGGAACAAAATTGCAAACTTTGTTTCTTTAGCAAGTGCAAAATTAATTTTAGACTGATAACCCTTAAAAGAGTAAATTTCTTGCTCTTCATGTTCATCCAATATCGTTATGTTATATAAAAGGAGTATTTATATTTTTAACTTATCAGCAAGTTTGAGAGGTCTTTTGATTTCGGTTATTTGTCTGTTCTGTTGTCCAGTCCAGTGTTCTAACTGCTGTAAATATACATAGATTTGTGCAAAATTTGTTTTTTTCTATCTACAGCCTTATTGAAAATGGCGCGAGTAGCATTTATATACTCGGGGCAAACTTAACCTGATAGTGGAGATAAAGCTATGAACCATGTGATTCCACTGCTTTCAAATAGTTCTTTCCGTTTGCCCTGCTTTTTAGAAAACTAAGACATTTATCAACTATATATATATATATATATAGTTGATAAATGTCTTAGTTTTGTTATAATATAATTATAATTGCATATTTGTCTTATTTGAATTCAATAATTAAAAGGATTACAAAATTAAGTCAGAAATTAGATGTAACGCATTCCCAGACGCTTGACCAATGATAGACCTCTTTTGTGCTGACGGGAATCAGAAATGCAGATTCGCCTTGCAATTGGGTTGCTTTGTGATATTGACAGCCAAATAAGTGGAAAGAGAAACGAGTGATAGATTCGGAGAGAAGTGAAAAGGCTCCTCTAGCCTTCTCCTCCGCTATCAGGTAAGGTTTGCCCCGAGTATAGTTCTTTTACAGGAGAAAAAAAAAAACTGATGTGGACAACACATGACTTCCTTGCATGTCTTACTAAACCAAAAATATTTTTGGCCGACTTCATCTAAACTTATTTTGTTTCAAAGAGATAAAATACTGCAGTAATAGTAAGGTTTAGTGATTTCTAGCCAAATATTTCGATATCGCCAAGCTGGGGTTCAATTTGAAGATTTCCTTCTGACACTTAATTGGGCGATATTTCACCAAAAGCTGATAAGCTTGAGATAGTTTGCGAGATTTTGGGGATAGCTAAAGTAGTAATCGACCATAGATTTTCAATGAGTTGAATGTATCCATGCACCTTAATGTATTTAAAGTCATTTGGCCGACCCTGTAAAGAAATTACCCGATCGATTGCAGTTAAAAAAGCGATGCACAGTTAGATGTTAAAATAGTCCTAAATACAAAATTCTACGGTTAAAGTTTTAGAATTCTGAGAAATACATATTAATTTTTTGTGCCAAATTTGGCAATATTTCGGAAAAACTTGTCAAGGTCGACGACAAATGGCAAGATTTTGGGCATGGACCAAACAACGACTGACTATTGCCAAATTTGGCAATATTGTGCCAAAACTCCCCTATGCCGATCACAAATGGCGATATTTTAGCCATGGACCAAATGATTATTGCCAAATTTGACGATATTTTGGTAAAACTCACCAAGGTTGACAACAAATCGAGAGATTTTGGGCATGGACCAAACAATGATTGACTACAGATGTAATATATAGAAGATGTCCATGACATTAATGTATTGAAATTCTTTTGGTTGGTCCTGTAAATAAACTCTCCAGTAGATTGGAACTAAAAATCGAAATGCACAACTAGATGTTACAACAATCTTGTGTATGAAATTTCATAATAGTTTTTGAGATTTGAGAGTTAAATAAATACACACGTACACCAAAAGTTGCCAAGCTTGGCGAGTTTTAGCATAATTCTTGAGGGAGGCACACGACCGTGGTCGGACTATTACCTAACTACATGGTAGGACGGTATTGTGCTTGCAGTGGATGAATGTCCCTAAAATTGCCATTGACCGTAATATGTTTGAAATCTTTTAAGTATTCCTGTAGCAGAACTATAAATGACAGACACTTTTTTTTAATGGAGAAATTCATTTTGTAGCCCTTAACAACATATATCACTTCTGAGTCGTTTGAAGCAGCCTAATACCTCTAAAATAAGCTTTAATGAATTTCGGCCAATAGAGCATAATGCATATAGAATCTTTTGGGCAGCCCTGTAGATAAACAGTCCAGTTGATGTGCACCTCACCTTTTGGTGCCAAACTACACATCACAATAATCCTAACGTTTCAACATTCTACAACCAATAGTTTTTGAGCTATGCAAGTTCGATTAATTTCAGCCCATAGAGCGTAATCTATTTCGAATCTTTTTGGCAGTCCTGTAGATAAACTATCCAGTCGATTAGAACCACAAGGGGAGGTGCACAACTAGATGCTAGCACAATCCAAAATATAAAGTTTCAACATTCTATGACCAATAGTTTTTGAGATATGCGAGTTACATACATGCATATATACGACCAATAGTTTTTGAGATATGTATGTATGTAACTAAATTGCATATGTACGTACAAATGGCATGGAAAAACTGGTCAAAATAGACTCGCCATTGGTTAAAATGAGTTACAGACACATTTATATGAATGTGCATGCTAGCGCACGATGAGATGCATAAAAAAAATTCTTAAATTTAGAGGTAGTCAAAATCATTCTTTTTGTTGAAATTTTTTGGGATCACATTACTTCCTTATAGTCCGTACAAGGAAGTAAAAATCCAATACATCACACTCTATTTGCAGTCATCCTTGAAAACTTATTTTAGAGATATTCGATTTTTTGAAGGAAAACAAAGTTGGCATGTATATTATTAATAGTTCTTCTACAGGAGCACTCAAAAAATTCCAATACATTACAGTCTGTGGCACGTGACAGACACTAATACATTTCTAGCACAAGACAATGAGTATAACATTTTTATATTCTTCTATTCAATGTTGGGGGAAAAAAATTAAAGGTCTTTTACAGGGTCTCAAAAAATTACATTTATAAACATTATCTTATCTCCGAAATCTTGCCTGTTTTAAGAAAAATACACCACCAAATTTGTCGCAAAAATATTTTTGTGTTGGAAAGTGTTTTATAATCTGTGTTTGGCATGATTTATCTTTCTTGTTTTATATGCTCTGCATTTACAACACTAAAATTAGCCATTGCAAAATATACATTTGTTGCTGAGAGACTCAAAAACAGAAATTTATTTATGTAAGAAGGTTTGAACACTTGCAAATATTTTTTCTTTTTTAATGTTACTGTCTGAAGTATCATAACATGAAAAAATGCTATTACGCAAAATTGAAATACAGACAGAATTGAAATAGTGTTGCTAAATGTCATATACATTTTTTTAAAAGTTTATTCTCAAATGAATGGCAACGGCACATAGCAAAATAGTATTGCAACATACATCAGGGAAAACTTTGTGTCAATTGCGTTGCGCTGACCATCATACAACGAAATCCTAAATGTAAGAGTTAAACCTGACATCAAGGGGAATTACTTCATCTTAGACCAATGGCATTGCACTGAAAGAACAAGTTACTGGAGATCATCAGACATGACAGAAGAAAACTTCTACATGGAGACATGTGCTGATTTGAAATTTTGGAACTGCCAAATACTATAGTGTTTTTAGAACAGGGAAAGTCTCACAAAATCTGATGAAGGTAGGAATTTTTTCAAACTTCAGAAAAAAATTGGGAGATAAAATGCATAGCTATAGGAATTACTAGATTGAGTATAAGAGAAAACTTGATGTCTACAAAAAGTAGTAATAGTAGTAGTATGCACAGAATGGCAGTTACTTATTCTTTTTCTACAGATGTAAAAAAGTTACTCTATCCAAATATTTTCTCTTGAATTTCCTTAATTTTTGAAAATATTGGAATTAATGTTCCATTTCATATTGATGGTAACTGTACTAATGGCAGAAATGGGGCATATTTTTGACATAAAAAAGTGTATGATATAAGGAGTTGCTCCATCCAGATATTCCTTGATCTGATTTTCAGTGGAGGCCAAGAGAAATGACTGATTCAAGAATTATCTGGAAAATCTAGTGGAGTTGACAGATATGATTGCTTGATCTACGAATAAGCTTACCCATGCTTGTATGAGTATAGTCCTCAAATTTTTGAATGTAAAAGGAATGGGAGATATGTACAAATAAAAAATAACTATAAAATTCAGAGGTCTCCACATTAATACATTTGAGTAGGCAAGTATACAAATGTTAATATGAGATGTATTATGCAGGATGTCCCACAACTTTTTGTGCAAAATTTAAGGGGAGGTAAGACATATAAGGAATAAGAATAACATAGGAATGCAAGGCCAAAAAGTGCTTCCTGTAGCTGTTAACCATTTTAGAACAAGTACTGAATTAATGGTGAATTTTCCGACCATTATTCGTCAAAAACTAATGTATCTTTCACAAAAAGCATGTGACTAAAGGTGGTAGTTTAAATATTCTTTTCCATTTCATGGATGAAATTTTTGAACACAAGCCCATTCTTTATGAAATTAGATGAACACTTCCTCAAAGTGACTATTAACAGGTAAGTGAAACAGCATTTTTGACCTCACATTGCTATATTATTCTGATTCCTTATTATGTGCCCTATCTCCCCTTAAATTTTGTACCAATGGTTACGGGACACTTTGTACAATTAGTATGTATAGTAGCACAGATAGTATATAGTGCTTAATTGAAAAAAAATAATAATACTGGTGTTTTAGAAGAAAGCACAACTTTTAAATAAAATTCTTTTTTAATATTTAACAAATATTACACTTCAATAATACTTTCTGGGATTTCCCTTTTTTAAGAAATGAAATCAACATAAATGACTAGATTCAATAATTGCAATGAAAAGTTCAATACTATAAATAATTTAATTATAAATTTTTATTTTTAAGTAGAATTTAAAATATACAGATGCCATCATGTATGTAACAATTATTATACAAATATGATTTAAAATTCTGTGCAATTATTTAGAATAAAAAAATGATAAATGTACAAAATAAAAATAATTAAAAATTTATTTTCTTATTCATACATAAGCCTATAATTTTTTACTTTTGCATTTTTTAATTACATCAAATATACATTTTATTGTTTGATGTGACGTTTCTATGGAAAATTAAATTATATTCCTTTTTTATGTACATATATTAAGATTTCCCTCCCTCACCAATTTCCTTAAATTTAGGCACTATTTTGATTGCCAATTTTATCAGAAATTGTTGAATCGTGATGGGGGATAGGTATGTATATCATACCTTATTAAATGTAATGCTTTTTTATGTGAAAACTATATCTAAGTACACCTGAAGCAATCATTCATGCATTTGATAAGGTTTTCATATTCAGAAAGAAAGCTCAAGCTAAGTGTGTACGGAGAATGAACCATTTTAAATCCTTACTGATAAACTGAATGATTTACAATAAATTTTACTTCTTTTTTACATTAATCTTAATTTTATCATACAAATACAAGAATAATTTGTCTAAAAATTAAAAAATTGATAACTTGTTCTATTAAACATTGATGATGGCTGCTAAGGTAGGTCTTCTAGACAAGCATAGATAGTAAAAAATATATATGTTGGATTTGATTGCTGAAGCTTAATTTAGCAGTTTGTTCACATTGTTTTTAACAGTTTGGAATTGCACACATCTCATACATAATTATTATAAAATTATATTATGCATTCTTGAGCAAGGTATGAACTGCTGAGGGGTAGAGAAAAGTTGGTGTGCTTCAAGAGGTAGCAACTTGTTGAAAGTTACATGTTTTTTGTATATTAAACTTGAATGTTCCTCAGTTTCTTTTAAATGGCTACATATATTATACTTTCAGACATTTTGTAGCACAATTAAAAAGAAATCCTATGTTCTTCCCCAATGCATACAAACTTTTTAGCAAATTGGTTCAAAATCAACTTATTCTAGTTAATGCACTTTAACTGACTACTTTTTAAGTAAGCAGAAGATAATTCAGCTAATTATAACGAAATTCCAAATGTCAATTTTAGAATAAGAGTACAAACAAAAACTTTAGACGACTGAGCTTAACCATGATAATGCCTAGCCTTTTACAGCTTTAGAGTTAAAGGAAATCATTAATCATAGCTCATTTAAAAATTTAAACCACCAGTTTTTAAAAAAATGAGGATTTTTTTAAAAAGGACTTTTAATTTGTTTATAAAAAGTCCCTCTTATGTTTTTAAAGGTATACCATTCAACAGTATAACTCAATAAATCAATCTTGGCATAATGATTGTTCTTCATTTCATAGCAACAAATATTATTTAGAGCTTACAGTTCATGTTAATTAAATAATATTTTATAGGCACTTAAAAAGTATAAAAATTATTTTAGTTGCTCGACATAATTAAAACTTTACTTCTGCAAGCATGAGAAAAGAAACAAATTGAAGTTTTGAATTTTATTTACTTATTTATTTTTTTTAACAGCTTTCTGGCCAATTTTGTCTTCAAGGATTATTTTAAAGCAGCACAGTAATACAAAAATATGTCAGTGGTTATTTTTTATTTGATCCAACTTACTAAACTTTCCTGAAAGAGGTTATGCATTTACTGTTGATCAGTTTTCTTATTAGGTAACTTACAGCTCCGCTTACTGTATTTATTTTCAACCATGTAGTAATCTGCATGTTGCTACCTCAGTGTGAAAAATCATCTGAAAAGCACTGGTCATCTTGCAAGATATCAAAACACTCCACAGTGCAATACTAATACTGCTCTTGATATACACACCACAACATGTTCATTTCTGTACATCCAGTTAAACACTATTCTATGCCGTGTAACTCCACAACATTCCTTGTGACACTGTTTTCATTCAGTCAGGGCTAAGAGATGCCCAACAAATATGACGCAGAAGGCTGGTGTAGATGATTTCTCTCTTTAATTATGATAATTTTATCGATTCATATTCACTCACGTGAAAACAATTCTCTATTCATAAAAATAAATTTATTTACATCTATTTTTTCAGAAGCCTTAACAATCAAACTATGCACTGAATAACTGGAATCACTAATTCAAGAAAGTATTTAGTTCCACTTCAGACAGAGATCTGTAAAAGTCTTTATATATATGCAGTTTCCTTTACAAAGCGATTTCCTTCCGAAAAAAAATTATTTCCCATGGTGTGCAGTTCCTTTTGAGGACAGCCTTAAAATAGAAAAAAAGATTCCTAATTTGCTCTTAAAGCATGCTAATTCCTTGAAACCATCACTGATGAACTGGAGTCTATGAACTAAGTTAAATTGGTATTTTAAAGTTCTAAAATGAGTTAATTATATTATATTTATTTTATTTATTTTTATTAGGTTTGAGTGGATGTTTTAAACTTTGGGAGGAAAAGGCCAAATTTGGTTTCCATGCCACTAAAAGTGGCATTTGCTAATCGATATCCACCTATATGATCTGGATTGAGGGAACGAATTTCACCGGTATGGACTGGAACCTTAGTCTGAGATCCTGTGGGCCTCCTAAAAGAGAAAAAAAATCATGTAGTTACTGCATGCTAACAACACACACAAAAAGGTTGGGATTCAAAAGTTTCCAAATTAAGCCTATAATTTTAAAAATACTTCTAGTACAGCAACTGAAATAATGTTTCTCTCTTACTATATTCTTCTCTTTTAAAATTTGCCCAAGCAAAATACGGGTCAGTGGCTTATCATGGTATTACACTTAGCAAATGGCTGAATGAAATGCCATTTTTAGAACAGATAATAGGAAATTTTGTGTTCATTTGGTAAGGGTGCTACAAAAACTTGCTTCAACATTTCATGAGTTCAGGGGCAATAAATTAATGCAAATGCATGCTTATTTTACAGGCACTGACATTTCAGAGAAGGAGAAAGGAAAGTTTTGAAGACGATGAATGCCTTGACTGTCTGCAGTCATTGTGAGTTTTTGCAAGAAACGTCCCTGCTTACCTGACCTTTTTAGTCTGAAAATTTACTAGTGAAAACACAAACAACTGTTATACCACACCTTACTTACTTTCCTGATCTCACCTACTGTAACTTAAGCCTATTTCCTAAACTCATAAGTGGAAGAGTTCTCAATTCAAATCCAGATAGAGTTAAAGCTTCACATGCTGAATTACAGGACATGGTCATGGGGGCTTATTTCTTGTGTTTTCTTAAATTGATAATGTTTTGAAAGTTATAGACTCAATCTGGGAATTTTTGAATTCTACTACATATTACTTTGGAAAAAAATTATGAAGCAAATTAAGTTTGTGCAGAGTGAATATCAATTGCTTACAGAAGATATCTGAAGCATTTAACTGCAAAATAAAGTTTAAAAATTTATGATTTCATTTCATAAAGACTGTGTATACTTTATACACATGAAGCACAGAAGCAATATCCAGTAGATGAGTAAATAGTATAATAATAACCATGCTTTACTAGATTTAGTGACATAGATTATAAAATAAATCAATAATGATTTTGGTGTAACTATCAAATACAAAATATTTTAATATACAGTACACTTATCCTAAATTTATTCAAACAAGATAGAATTTAAATTAATGATAACAATACTTTAACTGAATACTTTTAATTGCTTTATGAAATTGCATGAAAAAAAATACATATATATATATAATTTAAATGACTGAAATGTAGTTATTTATAAAATGGTATATATATATAAATAATTATTTAATTTATACAGGGGTTATGGAAAATAACAGTAACACATAATTGTGCTCTATGTTCTATTGAATGCTATGATCGATGTACACATATTTACAATTAAATAAAATATTAGAAATTTTATAGATATATCACATGCAAATATTTTTTATATTTTTACAGGGTTTTATCATATTTTGGAACTATAATAACTTTTCAGAAGATTTATTTGAAATTCTATCCAGTGATGTTTATTTCAAATACAGTTAAAAAACTACTGGATACAAATCCTTAGGCATACTATTTAGTGATGTCAGTTACATTAAAATTTATTTAATACTAATGATTGTTGTGTTATGCATTTCAAAATACCTTAAAGCAAAAATATGACAAATATTTCTTACAACTGCCATAATTTTTTGGATACTTTATTCTTGCAGAATAGGACTATTATGAATTATATGAATTATTTTTCTCATGTAGAATATGACTAGAGGAAAGACATTGGGGCAGTATCCCAGAGCTTTCACGATTGCATGCTTACTGTTATACAGTGGTGTCCCAAAAAGGTTGTAAGGGGCTTTAATTCTGTATCTATTAGAGATAAGTGGGCAGTGTAAATTGAAAAAAAATGTTCAAAATAAGGTTGGAAATAATGTTAAGAAAAATATATCTCCCCCCGTACGAAAACATTCCCAATTAATAAAATGTGCCTCATGCACTCATGAGGTGATGTACTAAATTTGAGCCTTTCATCATACCGCATCACAGAGATAAGAAAAAAAGATCAGGGACTATACATGATTTTCAATATAAACGTTTATTGCTAAAGCGTGAAAAAAGATTTTATTTAGTAATTCCTGTACGACCCCTGAAATGTGATCATTCGCTGAGTTTTTGTCCTTTAGGAGCCACTGAAAAGTGGTTTAAGTCAGCGTTATATTTATCTTCATATCTCTGACACTTTTTAAGGTTTAATCCTCAAATTTAGTATGTCACAAATTTGAAGATTAAACCGTATTAAATATCATTAGTGTATACGGCGCACTTTACTAATTGGGAATTGTTTTGTACTGGGAGGGAGGGGGGGGTACACAATATACAAATTTAAAAAGTGTAACTTTTTGAAAATTAACAAGAGGTTTTTTTTTAATGGAGTCTTATTTCTGGCCTTATTTTGAACATTTTTTCAATTTACACTGCCCATTTATCTCTAATAGATAAAGAATTAAAGCCCGTTACCGCCTTTTTGGGACACCCTATCTATTTCATTGCTTACATGCATAATAAATTGAAAACAAAAAAATGGCAGTTATATATGTTTCAACTAAGATTTATTGTTCAATCAGAATGATTCAATGCATTATGTAGAAGATCTTTAATATTATCCAATTAAATAACGATACTCTTCATCAGTTCATTTTCTAATAAAATGTAGCGATTGAATATAACATAACAAATTAATAAAAGATGCTAAGTGGGCCCAGAAAAAAAAACACTACTGCTTTATAATGAGGAGTCTACACAAAAACACGCATGTTCGAGATGATAGATGTTTATTCTGCGACTTAAGTAACAGAACCACGGCTGTTACCAGATTACTGAATGTCATAACATAAAACTAGCTGTTGCCAAATTACTCAACCATATGACATCCCTCCTTAAAAAAAAGAAAAAAAAAGTTGCTGAAAAATTAATAGAAAACAATATATAAACATTAAAGCTAGTAAAACTATTTAAAATAGTAATGTTGGGATTTTGAGTTTTAGTAAATTAGGATTTAAACTCTGTTTTTCTAGATTAGGATTTAAAAATTCCAGTATCTAAAAATGGTGCCTTTAAATAAACCATCCATTATTTTTCTAAAATACAAATAAATTCGATAAAGCAACTAAAATAAACATCTTAAGGCTTAGTGATCGTATAGATTTAAAAGGTGTTACATAACCGTTGTGGCATTTCCTAAAAGTTTGCAAAAACCCTATGAAGTCCGAGTGAAAAAGAAAATGCACTTCAAGTAAATACACTTAATTAATATACAAATAACTTGTTTATTATCATAATGCAACAATATCCCCTTACAACAACCAGGGATGTTAACTCCAACACTCGATTTGGGAGCACCCCGGGAGCAGAAAAAATTTCATTTGGGAGCACCTCGGGAGCAGAAAAAAATAGTTTCCGAGAGGAAAACTAAGATTCGAGATCAGAATTAACATGATTTTGGAGCATAAAATTGAAGATTAAGGAACACAATAAATGCATACAAGAAAAGCAAAGTTTGCGAGCAAACACCATTTGCTAAAAGCAAAACACTATTTGAAAGCACTTTAGGAAAGCTCTGGAAAAAAAAAAGGGTGTATACAGGCTATGCTATCAGCAACTAGGTAAAAACAATACATATCAGGAGTCAGCAACCTTTCTGTGGTTAAGTCATTTTTTTCCTACTCAAGAACCATGAGTATGATTTGTATGCGGCTTGCGAGCCATAGGTTGCCAATCCCTGTCCCCCTTTTTTTTTTCTCTTTTTCAGAATCATTTAGGGAATCTTCCTCTCGAAAAAGAGAGCACAAATAAAATGAAAACTAAATTTTAAAACAAAAGCTTCTATCTCATTCTTTGGTTCTATTACAAATCACAAGTAGTACTAAAAGGAGATTTTTGAAAACCTAAATATTATACCTCTTATACAACAACACGTAATTGGTAAGCAGTATCGAAAACAAAATAAATTTGATGGTTAGAATAATTAAATGTGTGTACTTTTAATAGCATATGCTTTTGTATCAGTAATTTAACCTCATCTAATATTTACATATTCATCTATAATACTTGAACACAATATACAAAGCAAATGTAAACAAAAATATTTAATAACTGTTGAGAGAAATTAAGAATTATTAAGAAGTTAAAAATTAAGATTATGAGAAATTAATAATGAGATTACAAATTAAGTATCATAAGTTATCTAGTTTTCTATTTATTCTTTTTTTTATTTTTATTAATTTCTTCTTGAGCTTTTTCATTTTCTTCTAATAGTTTTAATGTTTTTGCAAGTCTATCCTTCCCTTCCGTTAATAGAATCTGTCCACTTTCTATAACAGCCAGTGGCAGCTCGTGACCTGCTTCAGTGGTGGGGCCTGAAAAAAATAGTGCCAGTTCAAATCGGGAAAATACATATACATAGAGCTGTGGCGGATCATTACCCATTTCAGAGGAGGGGGCTTTTTTTTTTTAAGCTCAAAAAGGAAATTTTTAATCGAAAAGGTAAAACATATGAATCGCTTTTGTAAACAGTGTGAATACATAAAAACTTTTCGAATAACAAGTTATGAAAGGCGTATTGATTTCTCCTTTAAGTTTTCATTTAAAGACAGCAGATGTATTTTGCACCAAAAAAACATTTTCCTCCATTTTTCTTTTTTTCAAAAAGGTACAATATCAATTTAAAAAACAAAAAACAATGCATGCATGTGTACATGTTGAAAAACGAATTGGTCCATAATGTTTCATCTCCAAATAGCAAATCGTGCCCCTTCATAAACAAAAAACGGTGCCCGTTGCGATGATTAGTACTTGTTTGCCTATCTGGCCGGCCCTGATTGAGGTGACTAACAAAGCCCGACTGGCCCGATCCGGGGCATGTAGAATGGCTTCGGAATGCAGCTTTCGTACGCAGTTTGAATCTTGCTTTACTGCTAACTAGCTTTCCATACATGCTTTAAAAGATAAATGAGCGTGGCAAAAATTTAACAGAGTCAAAATGACGTATTTGGCACAGACCGGCGCACCCTGAAAGAGTCAAAATGACGTATTTGGCACAGACCGGCGCACCCTGAAAGAGTCAAAATGACGTATTCGGCGCAGACCGGCGCAAAAATCGGCTAAAAGTGCAGTTTGGCGCAAGAATTTGTGTTTCGGCGCAGAATTAACATCCCTGAACAACACAACCAGCAATTATTTAACAACATAAGCAGACACCTGCTCGAAATCATAAGATTTTGAATCTTTTTTCATCTACTAAATAATTCTATATTTTAACAATATCTTGATTAAATTGCATTTTAACAATTATCTCCTACTCAAATTTAATAAGATTTTAATTAACTCAAGCAAGATATTTATACTGATCAATAAATAATCAAATGACATGACGCAAGCTATACCCTAAATGTTAATCTTTTAACATCTAGTAATTTTTCTAAATCCCTTAAATACATTAATCATATTATCACTTAATAAACATTTCACTAATAAGCAACTATCATATTTTCCAAAAATTGGCTATAAATAATTCCATTTGTTATACTTAAGATTCCTCACTCAATTCTAGGTTTAACACCTCATATCACAAACAACAAAACAATTTAAGTGGCTGACAAAAATCTTAGGGTTAGTGAAAATAACATGCAAAGAAAAAAAACTTAGCTAAGGGTTAAAGTGGAGGGCTCTCTATTCTTGAAATAAAGTCATCGTCTCTCAAACGGTATCTTTACGGGAGTATTCCGTCCTTGACCTCACTAGAGTTGATTCCGTATTTGACCTCACTCATCGGTATCGCCGAGACCACCAGTCGAAGTTTCCAGAGAGAGAAGAGAAGACTCCAGAAGAAGAAAACCCCTAAGCCGCCTCTGGCTCCGGTATTTATTCACCTCTCCCTACTCTCATACTTAGACTTCCATTGCTGTAGCGAAATATCGGCCATGGAGTCGATGTTTGAGTCAGCACACATTGACTCCATAAATAAGGTCTCAAAAATTACTTTGTGAAAAACGATGTGTATATTTTATTAACCGTATATTCTTTGCATTTCCACTTGAATTTAATAACTCCTTATTAAAAATTTGCAAGATGTAGAACACATCGTGAACGGCCGTAAAATTTCCTGTTCCTTGAATCTGGCAACGTCAAAGACGTGGGAACGCATGTATCTGCCGAGATCGTAATGACTCCAAAAGAAAATGGCTACCCAGAAGTGATTGTTAGAAATCAAAAGTAGTAAAGGATTAGAAATGTTAAAATTTATTAATATTAATATATTATTTAAGGGAACTAAAAGATCGTTATATAAAAAAAAATATTTGTCAGCCACCAAAAACACAAAATTTATTAAATATAAAATTAATTACCATAATCATTAAAAGTAGTTTTCAACATATGTGTAGCTCATCATGAAAGAACTTAATTTCTCTGGGCAAAATTATTTTAAATATAACCTTCTTTAATTATTTTCATTTTTCCACATCAGAACTTTTAATACAAGAAAACCTGTTAACTTCCCACTTAGTCTAAATGTTATTTATTCTTTACGACATAACAGTAAGTTAAAGTTTAAAAGTCTATAAATTCAGTCTGTCTGGCGGTCGAACCACCCGACCATGCCGAGTAGTTACAGTCTTAGAAGCAGGAACTGAAGTAACAGTCTTTGCAGTGGGAATATCTGGAACATTCACAGGAGCAGCCGGAGTGACTGAAGCCCTTTCAGAATCAGGATGAACAGCAATCTCAGGATTCGTAGGAATAACTGCCCTGGTAGGTCGAATCATGCTTGTATTTCGGCGATAGGTTCCAGAATCGGTCTAAACGAGGTAAGATCTAGGAGCTTCTAGAACAGACTCAACCACTTCTGGTATCCAATTTCGATGAGTGGTTCAAAGTTTAACCTCCTGTCTTTTATGAAACGAAGGAACTATGACATTAGAAGTAGATTTCGCCTGTTGAGCTTCTCTCGTCATCTGAAGAGGTATTGAAGATGACTCTCTTTGCCTTGGCATATTTTGCAAATTCAGAAGAGCCAATCTAAGATCCGTATTGTCAAGTCTGCAATACTTTAAAAGCAATTTTGCTTCCTGAACATATCGCTCCGATAATCCATTAGATATTGGATACACTGGATTTGAAGTTTGATGTTTAATTTTCCAGTCTCTACAAACTTTTGAAAGATCTGAGAATTATACTGAGGTCCATTATCTGACTCAAATATGTCAGGGACTTCATGAATTGCAAAACAGTCTTTCAAATAATCCATAATTGATTCAGATGTTACGTGTGTTAGCTTTTTAAAATAAAAAATCCAGAATAACTATCTGAAATGGGATAGTATGTATCACCTGCAAATTGGAATAAATCTGAAGCAAGTCTTCCATGGAAAACGAGGAACTGACTTCATGAGTAAAGGCTCTTTACCGGGAGAACGAGAAGTTTGTTGACACTGGACATTGTTGCACATAACTTTCGGCATCCCTTGACATACCGTGCCAAAATACAATTTCACGAGCACGCTGTAACGAAAGGTTAATTCCAAGATGACCTTGATGAATTAATTTCAAGTATCTCTCTTTCAGATTTTTAGGTATGATCAAATGCTCAGATCTGAACAATAAGTCTTCATAAGCAGAGAGCTCTTCTCGATAAGTCCAGTACTTTCGGAGCCATTGCATGCATTTTTGATCCATTAGGACTTTTGTTGTCTACTACGATTGTCCTCAAAATCATGATGCAGGAACTTTGGGAAGGAAATGCCTGCTGGGATGATCCTGTACCCAATTTGATTTTAACTTGTTGGAATGAATTGAGTTCTCAAATACAGCTTTTAGAGTCAGTATCAATTCCCAGGCACTTGAAATTTAGTAATCTACCAGACATTAATACAATTACATGGATTCTGTGATGGGTCAGAGAAGGCACAGATTAGTATGTATTTACAGATTGTTTCGGAGCTTGATGAGGTATCTATTAATTTCATTGCTGCTAAAACGAGAGTAAATCCAATAAAACATATGACCTCGCCAAGAATTGAGCTGTGCATTGCATTATTGCTTGCTCAATTATGCTCCCCCATTCTAGAAGTGTTACTGACAATCATCAATGAAATATATCTCTGGTCTGATTTAGAAATTGTTTTTAACTGGATTCACTCACCCCTTCCAAAAGGAAATCCATTTGTCACAAGCAGGGCAAATAAAATAAATGCTTTATTTCCACAAGCCGTATGGAATCATACTTCTAGCTCCTCAAATCCAGCAGATTGTGCATCAAGAGGTATGTTATCAAAGAGACTACTTAACCATGACATTTACACCACACAAGTTTCCAACTCCTGTTCCCGAAGCCATCAGTAATATAAGTCACCCCTAAATCAATATTGCCAAATGTTTTATTGAGATTTTCATCATACGTTAAATTTTACAGAGTAATTGTACTCTGTAGACAATTTACATATTATTTTTAAAATCCTGCAGAGCGACTGATGAGAGTTTATCACAAAATTGTATTGTAAAAATGGTTTAGGAGAACGAATTTTCAACAGAATTACACCTCCTCACAAGAAAACAATCACTACTGTCGCACTGTAAATATATACCTTTGAACATAGTTTTGGATCCCGGGGGGATTATTAGAGTAGGAAGGTAACTGTCTCAGCATAAATTTTTAGATGAAGATAAAAAAAATCAAATGTTCCTCCCAAAGAACAATTATGTGACTGACTTGATCACATGTTATTACCATTATAAGTCATTTCATGGTGGCCCACAACTAGTACTTTGATTACTTCGACAAAAATATTAGTTTGTAGATGGATGCTCCACTGTATGTAAAGTAATAAGTAAATGTCTTCTATGCAAACATTAAAAGGCTTAAATATGTCAACAGTTAATGGGTGATTTACCGAAGCATAGAATAACCCCTCAGCTGACCTTTTTTGAAGACTCGGTTCAATTATGCAGGTCCTTTTCTAACAAAACCAAACATACCAAGAAGTAAAGCCAGACTCAAATCATATATTTTCGTATGTATTTGTATGTATACAAAGGCAGTACATTTAGAAGCGGTTTCAGATTCATCAACACAAGCACTGCTGGCAGCTCCCATCGGATATTTTTTCTGATAATAGTAAAAACTTCAGAGACCTCTTTTAATCAACTAAAAGAAATGTTTGAATTACTTCAATCAAACGGTGTTCAGAACTTTATAGTGAATCAACTAATTACATGGCATTTCATACCACCGTATTCCCCTCCCCTATTTCAGCGGACTATAGGAAGTGTCTGTGAAACTGACTTGTCAAAGCTTGTAAATCAAGTCTTTTGAATTTTGAAGAGCAGAAAACATTACCGTGATAAATAGAGGCTTATACCTCTCGCTCGTACCTATCTCTTCCGATCCTACAGATGCACGTGCCCTCACCCTTGGGCATTTTCTTATTATCTGTACTCCACTCGGTGCCGGATTAGCCATATAGCAGAAGTAGCAAATGCTATGGGCCCTGCGCCTGTAGCTTGAAAGTTTTCGATCCTCCTCCCTAAGATCTAGCAGATAAATATCGTAATTCTTATTTATTTATTTATTTTTTCCTATAAGGCAATTTTTGAAGCTCTATTATGGAACTGTAAATCAATTGCAGATAACTCATTGAAAGAATACATACAAATTTAAAGTGGGTGTTGCATGCCTGCATTATTTACCCAACTGATTATCTAGGTGGAACTGAATGAGTATTCTAAAGACAGCAATAAGGGATACACACAAGAGAGTATATTTAACATACTGAAGAACAAAAAAAAGCAGTGCTTAGAAAACGGGGGTGGCTTTGGAAAAATTCTAAGGTATATGGAGTAGGGGGTAATCCCATCTTTAGAAAGCTTTTGGTATTTGGCTTGTTATATTTTATTTATTTATTTTTTACATTTTACAATGTTTGAACACGGGAATTATTATTTCAAACAAGAATAAAATATACAATGTAAGCCATTTTTATATTTTGAGAATCCACAATTCTGATAGATTATAATATTTATCATGGATATTAACCACATTAAATATTAAAGAATTGCTTTTGGCCAGTCGAAACCACAGGTCAAGGTTGCGAATGTCAGTAGGTTCGTTCAAATAAAATAATTAGAATATGGAGGATCTTTGCCCAAAGACAAGACAGTCGGGGTACTCAGGAAGCCATAACCTCAGGCAAACTGAAAACAAAGGGGGTTTTCGGATACTTTTGCTCCACAAAGAAACTCGCAAAATACTTGATCGCATTTAAGATTATTATAGCTTGCAAAAACATTTGAAAGTAATATGATAATGAATGTTTTCCAAATTTTTTATTATTAATTATATCGATTATTCTATTTAGAAAAGATACAGTCCTCTTAGATTTTTTAAAACAAAATATTTTGTATCATTTTTACGAAGGTAAGTTAAAAAATAAAGCACACATGCTTGTAGAACACGAAAAAAATGGCCTTCAGAAGTGCTCCAAGTGGTATGAGGAAGTAACAGTCTACCTCTGTGCGCATGTGCTGTTTGAATGCATCCTGGTCATGCAGTGTATTTGGAATAGCGAAAGTATAATTGTGCCAGATCTGCCTATCCTCAGTTTGATTTCTTATGAATTAATCCATTAAATAAATGATGTTAACAGAAGTTAAAAATATGTAACCTAATATTAGTAAAGACCTCCCAAATAATGAAATATTTCTTAATTTTGTATTTTTAGAAGGAAAAAACTTATCTCCTCCAAAACTATGGGGATTTGAGTTTCGATGAAGGTGTCCACGGATTCGGAAAATTCTGGGGAATCTGCACAAGCTTATATTTTGAAAATCAAATTATTTTAGAAGATATTAATAAATACTGAAAAAATAAACATAATGGTAGCCAGGTTTGGCAGTTTTCGCCAGCATAAAATCATTCGTGCCTTTGCAATAAAGCAATTCCAAATACGTAGAATCGCATGAAATTGACATACATGAAGTAGAATTACACCAATTTTACGCCAAATAAAAGAGTATATGAATAGAGAAATAAATAACTCAATAAAGAGAAATAAATAACTCAATAATAATAAATAAAGAGAAATAAATAACTCAAAGTGTGTTACACACTTTTCAAATAGTAAGTTCTCTTAGACAACAAAAGTTGAGTGATTATTCGTTTTTCCAAAACCGAATAACTAATTGTAACTGATTTAAAAAGCGCCATCTTGGCATTAGGCACGATCTGGCAAAATGGTATCTCTCCAAGCAGGGTGAATCTAAATCACGAGTTCCAAAATGTTAGAACTCAGTACCTTGAAACTGAATGGTATATTTTGTGGTGCTAAATACACCAATCTGCAAAGGATTATGTATATGAATATATGGATAAAGGTTTTCCTGGTAACCTTACATAAGCAGTAGTTATCGGTCATGAACATGTGCAAATTGCTAAATAATGATGAGTCGCCATTGGTGGCAAGCAAGTTGCCATTAGTAGCAGTTCCGTAGTTTTTACACCTAAGAAAATTTAAGAAGTACTGTTTTTTTAGGTCTAATTATTAACAATACATAAATGTAAGTCCCCAAATTCTGAAAAATCGCCATGGGTGGCAAACACGCAAAGTGTTCCATAGGTTTTACATAATTCAAAATAGTGTGCAGTTTAAATTTTTATGTTCCAAGGAACATGTAAGAACCAAGCAATGTGCAGCTCGGTAATATTCTATCTGATCCAATCTATGGATTTTGGGTCTTGAAATTATGCTTTTTTTACAAATAAGAATTATTAGGGCCCGAATACATAAAGTGAGCTTAGCAATACTAGGGGCCAAGGCCCCCTAGTGTGTGTATATATATACATATATATATATGTAATGTATAAAAAGGTAATTTGGGTTTTACTAGTTTGGGTATTGTTCAAACCGGTACTTTCACTGTAAGTTTTACTTTCCTGTCATACTTGTCACGCGCACTCTGGAGCTATGTTTTATTTATTTTGTTATTTGCCAGACATCAGGCCGTTGATTCTGAGTTCTTTAGATGTACACGTATCCCCACGCCCTTGTAGCCCCGGATGCGGGTCATGTTGGTAAATGTGTGTGGTTCGATCAGAGATAAGAGAGAGGAGGAGTTGTGTCTTCGCAGACCATGTGGTGTGGTAAGCGTAAATACTCCCGCACATCGAAAATCGGGGGACTTCTGCCATTGGAACTGTTTAATGAGTCCACGCTGATTCTTGTACCCGTCTCCCCTCCCCTCTTCTCATTCTAAATTGTAACTTAAATGTAATGTTCAATAAACCATATTACCTGCCTCAACTCTGAAACTTTACTTGAAATATCTGACGTCTCATATATATATATATATATATATATATATATATATATTAAATATTCTTTTTTTGTTGAATTCCAGTAACTTAACAAGCTCTTGCACAAAAGTTATATCACTAGCAAAATAGCTCCGGAAAATATTTAAAATTCAGATTGGCTAGGTATAATCCCAACATCTCGCAAATTACCTTTAATAAATTCTGCTGCAAGTGAGAGATTTTAATGTGGTATGGTTTAATATTACTCCGTTTGAAAACTACTGCGAAAAAATAACCAGACTCAACTACTCGGGGTCAGAATGGGACGTCATAAATTAAAAGTTGCGTGAAATTTGTAAACTCTGCAACACAATTTAACATCCTATTCACAATTTGAGAGATTCTAAATAGTTCCTCGAGGTTATCCGGTTTGATGTTTTACACAAGACTGAACCATGGAGGTAAAAATTTAAATTGGGACAGGTTCAGGGCTAGGTGCACTTTTTAGCTTTCAAAATAGTGAAAAAGTGACAAGAATCTTTTAAAAAAGTGACCACGTGGAAATTAATTTTGCTTGCTTACAAATGCACTTACATACACTAGTAGTGGCTGTTTAACAGTTTATTTTACATACATTATCATTATATTGAGAAATTATTACCTTTATACTGATTATACTTTATACGTTTATACCGAATACTGATAATCAAAGTTTATATGGAAAACACAACTTGCAAAGGAGTAGGGGTTCAAAATATTGGTAGCAGTACATATTTAAATATAAAAATATATACTTAAATTAAAATTGACTTTTATTTGAAATTGCACTATTGTTTTTTAGAATACCAAACTATATTTAAAATTTTCTTATATTAACTGATATTTAAATTACAAAGCAGAATATTAAAAGTTCAGTAAAAGTAACTAAAATCGGATAAACTCACTTGATTAATCTTTCTTACTATAGACTGCTGTATTAAGATAGTCACTGCAAGATTAGGATAAATAATGGCCAATTACAAGTAGATGAGTTGTGGACAAATGAAATGTAATGTATTAAATATATGTAATATCTATGTAACTACACATTAATAATTAAAAAACGATCTTACCTATAGAGGAACTTGAAAGAAATCACGTACATATAAATATTTAGTACATAATTATTACTTTTAATGGGGTTGAATTGTTTGTTCTTAATGAATGCTTCTATCTTAAAACCCTTCTACTAATACTCTTGATGGATGCTTTTCATAAATATAAATATTGAGCAGAGGCGTAGCCAAGGGGGGGGGGGGGTTAGGGGGGGTCATAACCCCCCCCCATGAGGAATTTTTTGCCATATAAAATGCATATTCTTCATTCCCTCATCACACACATGTATGTATATATGTGAGTTGCAGTAGTCGTAACCCCCCCCCATGAAAAATTTCTGGCTACGCCACTGATATTGAGACTTTCTTTATTACAAGAAGAGTAAAAATCTTATGAATATTCTAGTTTAAACTCTTATACAAAAATCCAATTCTAGTTGGCCTTTGACTTTTTACTTAAATAATTTTCGATTAATGATGACTTTCTTTTTTTCTAAAACGTTTTGGATTTTGTCACTTTCCTCTTTCTGAAGCTTCTTTTTCTCTTAGATCTGCTACACTTTGCAGCAAAACATAGGCTACTGCTATGTCTTCCATACTTTGCCGAATAGTTTTAATTCTTCTTTCATCAATCTCTATGAACATCAATTACATTGGGACCATCACTGCCCCGCATAACAAGGTTTTTAGGGGCAGGTCCATCTCATCTAATGCCTGCTTAAGTTTATCAAAAATGATATCAGCTGTAGCACATCCCAAATAATGTTTTCAAATGCCTAATGACAACTTTTCTTTTCCTCGGACCAAAATCTTCTCGCGGTTTGCAATTCTTTTGCTCCCGCAGCATTTACAGCAGGTATGGGCAACCTTTGAAAAGTTTCGGGCCAAACATTAGGATAGTAGCAAAGTCGCGGGCCAAACTTCAGGATGTTAGCGAAGCCGTGGGCCATATAACTGGTATTTGTATGAGATTTTGAATGGTTTTTATGGGTTTTATAAGGGGTTTTGACATGTTCCGCGGACCGGATTGAAAGCCCTGGTGGGCCACATCCCTTTGCAGGCCGGAGGTTGCCAATATATGATTTACAGTTTTGTCATACATTAGAGCGTATTGTCCCTTTACTTCATTTTTAATCTTTTCACTAAAGTATGGCAATAAAGCATCTGTAATTAAATATCGTACTTTCTTGGGGTTTATGCAGAAACTACGTGTAGCCTTTAATTGAACCTTATGTAACGTACTCAGCCGGCTCAAAACATGAAGTGACTTTTGACCACCATGCTTTCGATTTGACCATGACTGCAGGCTTATGCTTTTTCTTCCGTTCATGCTGTCAGTTCCCACTCTCCTAGGCTTCCACTAATCCTTTCTTCTCGAAAACTCTGCAATCTCTGAGGGGAGACGTGTTGCTTCACTTAGTGACGTCATCGCGGCACAGAACAGACAGCCAGACAGCATGAATGTACATGAATGGTGAATCAAGGCTGTGAAATAACTGAAAAAGGGAGGGCAAGGGTGTGATGCAGATCATCACATATCTATTTTTTAATTATCAATTACTTAATTGTTAATTATTTCTAAATTTAATCTGTGTTCAAAATTTATTCTTTGCTTCACCTGTCAAGTTTTATTTCTGCACATACCTTATTTAAAAGCAATCTTCCATTTTCATTTATTTTTCCTTTTTATTTCACTTTTGCATTTGCAAAGCCTAGCGTTTCAGTTTCAATGGTTTTTTTATGACCATATAAGGGTGATTCCATGAAACTAGGGACACCAATGGCAAAAAAAAAAAAAAAATTCTAATAAAAAAATAATACTTTAGTCCACTATGAAGTAAAAATATGTGAATTTCTATGAAATGATGCTAAAAAAGTTGACAACACCTTTTTAAAAGTTTTATACACAATCTTTGGCAACATTACTGTTTTTACACGAGTTCTTGTCTGAAAGAGGTGTAAGGAAGTTCATCTTGTTTTATAAAAGAAATCAACAAATATGAATGAAATCTTACTTTTTCATTGAAGTTTCGTTTGTATGTGAAAAGATTAGACCAATGAAGAAACCTTTAACCACAATATTTATCTTAAAAACAATTTTTGTAAATTAGGCCAAATATTTAATGTAACATCAGTCACGAAATTCTATAAAAGTTTTTCTTGCTTAAATAAAATTAGTCCAAAAAATATAAAAAGTCATTTTCTCTTCCTTTATGAAGATATCTTTAATATTAGTCTTTTGAATATCTAATATTTGTTCAATTTATGAATTTTAAGTTTATAAAAAATCTAACATCAGTCACATTTCTGTTTTTTGATTAGATACCTACATAAAAATATTGAGAAAATCGCATTGACTACTGCAGAAAGACAGAAAAGAAGGTGAGATAAGTTAAAGAATGAAGGGAAATATGAAGATTATTAAAGAAAAACAAAGCAGAACCAATAAAGAGCCAAAATAAAAAGGAAATGATCTAGCTAAATTACCTCAATCAATTCAGAATACTCTTTTTCAAACATTTTCTCTAATTTCAAGATAAATTAATCTTTTTACCTTCTTCTGAATTGACTGAGGTAATTTAGCTGGATAATTTTTTCTTTTATTTTGCCTGTTTATTGCTTCTGCTTTGTTTTTATGATTTTCATATTTTCCTTCATTCTTGAATTTATCTCATCACTTTTTCTGTTTTTCAGCAGCAGTCAATGCTATTCACCCAATATTTTTAAGTAGCTTTCTAATTGAAAAACAGAAATGTACCTAATGTTACACATATTTTATAACACACATTTACACAACTTTAAAATTCACAAATGAAACTACGACTTTTTTGTTATTAGGAGGGATGTTACATTAATGTTAGGGCTAATTTATAAAAATTGTTCTCAATATTGCAGTTAAAGGTTTCTGGTGATTGTCTAATCTTCTTATAAATGAACGAAATTTCAATAAAGAAATAAGATTTTATACATACCCGTTGATTTCTTTTAGAAAACAAAATGAACTTTCTACACCTCTAAAGACAAAAATATATGTAAAAATGTTTTGCCATCTTTTTTGCATAATTTTATAGAAATCCACAAATAATTACTTTATAGGGGAAAAAACTATTATTCTTTATAAGAATACTTTTTTTTTTTCACTGGTGTCCCTAGTTCCATGGAATCACCCTTTAGTGAAACACACTAACAACATTATTTTTTTAATTTTATTAATGAACAACAAGCATTACTATGATTTATTTATTATGATTAAACTAGAGTAATTCTATTTCAAAAAGTAAATTTGGTAGTTTTGTTTTTAAGAAGAAATAATATATAATTATAGCATGTTTATGTGAATGTAACATCAGTCACAGGAATAAAATATTTTCTACATAAAAAGTTTTTTAATTTTTTAAACGAAAGAAAATGTTTTCATAAAGATTGAAATATTTACTTAACTAGAAAAAAATTATTTTACTTCACACACTATTAGTTCAAAGAGGATTTGACAACAGTCATCGCGTCTTGCGTTGGCGCCCCCCCCCCAGTGTCTTACGGTCTTCCTTTTTTCCGATGTCTTCTGAGTGTTCCCTCTCCGTGTCTCCTGAGTGTTCGCCGCTTTCTTCTGCATTTTGCCATCAACATCCTGTTCGCTTCGCGCTGTGTGTGCTCTGTTGGTGTTAATCAGTTGTGCTCTTCGCTTTTCTTCCATCTCTGAAGATTTCGCTATCTGTGCACCGGTTCGCGTTATGTTTTGCATATGGTTTGCTATTCTGTGTTTACAATTTTTCTCGTGGCGCGAATCTTCAGCTGTCAAATATTTAAGTGACTGATATATGTTTTTTACATTTTGTATGTTTCAAAGAAAAAGGAACAAAAATGTGGCAATGTTTGAAGAGAAGCAAGTTCTGGTGTTTATAGACTGTGCTATTATTATTTTTGAACATTAAAAATGTCTAAAATGAGTAACAATTTTCAAATTCCAATGCCTGTCTTTGAAGGCAGTGTTGAACAAATAGATCATTTTTTTTCTTTGGTCAGTAAGCTGTCAAAAATTAATAAATGGACTCACAAAAAACATTGTTGTTTGTTAAATCGAAGCTATCTGGCCCTGCCTTAACTTATTTAGAAAACAAACACTTACAAAATATCACTGACATTGAGAATTTAAAGCTGGAATTTGAAAATTTCCTTAAAGTTTCTGAAAATGTCTCTTTGAACAGTCTAAATAATTTAATTTTGTTACCTCATGAATCTATTAAGAATTTTTCTCATAGATTAAATGTGCTTGTAAAGAAGGTATATGAAATTGATAATGTTGAGGCTTTAGATAAAATAAAATATCTGAGATTTGTTCAGGCATTGCCATCTCAGTTTCGTGTCAAAATCTTAAAAATTCAATTGTATACTGATGCAGTCAACAGTGCTCAAGAATTGCAGAATATAAGCAATTCTGAAAAAAGTTTGTCATTGAGTATTGATCAGCCTTCTATTTCTGACCAATTACAAAAATTAGCTAATCAGGTAAATGCTCTGTCTTTAAAATCTAGTGTACCCAGTAAGGATAATTGCAGTGACAACACAAATTCTAGAGGTTATGCTGCTAGAGATAAATATCATACTTCTTCATAAAGGGAAGGAGATGTTGGCAGCACTGACTTTTTGCAGGAAGTAGAAAATTTCGTTTTCACTGTACCTTGCTTTAAAAATATTTTTAAATTGCGATTCAAGTGCAAAAAAGTGACAATAGTGACCAACGCCTACCCCTGCAGGTGGGATATTTTGTACCACGTCGAGATGAAATATTTTTTAGCTATTGATGTTATTAGCTGAGCTAAATACATCAATCTGACAAGAATTATGTTTAAAAATATACGGAGAGCTGTTTTAATGGCAATGGATAGATTCTAAAGAATCACCAAAGAGTAGAAAGGCACCATTGGTTTAAAATATCTAATCTGTTTCTTTAAATTGAGCATTAAAGAGGGAGAAACAAAGATAGATAATATTAATATAAGTAATAGATAGTATAAGTAACAGGTAGTAATAGTAGATTTGTTAGGTTAATATGGATTAAAGCACAGTATAGCACGTTAATAAATATTTCGTGAAATTAAAAGTGTTCTATTCATCATTTTTGAATGACGTCTTACAACTATAACTAAACTATAGTCCTACGGTGCTTTAATATATCCTAGGGTAGTTTGAACAAAGGCACTACTTGAACTTTCTTTTTTTAAAGATTTTGTTTTTGCACAAGTATGATTATATTTTAGGAAAACATTCGTTTCCTACTGTGTGAAGAACTAGTTATAAATAAATGGAAATGCACAATGATGCTAAATCATATGCTTTTTTAGACGATTTTTTAAAAATCTCACAAAAATATTTCTAAACAGTCAAAAAATGAGTTTCAAAAAGTTTACAATAATACATAAAATTAAGTAAAAATATTTTAAAACATATAGCATTTAAAAAAAAAAAAAATTCTAAATGAACTCGTGATAAACTAGAATTGTTTCAGCCATGGAGGAAAGGCTACAGAAGAATCCAATTTGAGTCACCTATGCAGATTTGCATAAAAATGCAAAAGATGTAAGCAATGAATATACAAAAGACTACAAAATCTAGAAAATGGAGAGGGGGGGGGGTTAATTCCCAAAAAAAGAAACATAGGTTTGATAAATAATCACATAAGATACAATGAATTACAAGCGTTTCTGTTATTTTTAACAACCCCTGCATTGATCAAAACTACAAAATATTGATGTCATTATTCTTATGCTAGTGTGATTAATATACATGTACTTAACTTGCTGAAATAAAGTGCATATTATTCTACTTCATACAAGTATTATAGTATTTAGGAAAAAGTATGAATTGTTCAGAAATAAAGTTTTTTATCTACACTGCAATAATGTCTGAATGACAAAACTTTGATAGGAACTACTTTAGGGTTGCCAACTTTTGGAAGCGTATGAGTAAATTCATTTATGAGGAGGGAAAAGGAAGGGAGGGAGGCAGGCGCATTATGACCAAGGAAAAAGCAGCTAACTTTAAACTGAAGCCATTACAAAGGTCATTTCTTGAAAATCACAACCTTAATTGACTCAAACATGAGAAAATGTACAAATTTAGCAGTCATAAATTTCAGAAACATAACTGCATTAAAACTTCCTAAGGGGCTAATCACACACAAAACACATTACTTTATTCTAAAAAAAATAATTTATAAAATCCCAAAGACACTTATGCCCGCCCCTTCCCCTAATTTTAATGCTTTATTAAAATGCTTTTAATTATGAATGATTAAATCTATTTTCAAAAAATTACAGGATCATACACAAATCTCGTTTATATTAAAAGTTTTAGTTCCATGCTGTATTCACATTTCTTTTTAAAAAGGGCTAGGTGGATTTATCAAAGAGGACACTTTCTATAAAGATAAAAGGTGTGACATGATATGATTAAATACTTGATGTGCTTGAGTTCTGTATCGTAATCGTAATGAATCGTAAACTGTAACCGTAACTTAGCAGAATGTATAAATACGATGAATCTGAGGCCAGAACGGCATGCTTGTACACACTGCTGTATATAGTCGATTTTAATAAATTTGTGATTACAGTATCGAGTTCTTATATATAACATGGTGGCAGTGGGAAAGTAGACTTAGTGTTTGAAAACATTCTTATGGAAGTGAATGCGGCGGGGTCGTGAGGGAAGCTTGTTGGATTATATTTGGTAAGCGGTTTGTTTTCAGTGTATGTAAACAGCTATGGAGACTTCTGCAAAACTGCCGTTTACTTGTGAAATGAATGGAAATCTCGCTGCTAATTGGAATAAATTTAAACAGTCTTTTGAGATATACTTGGTAGAGTCCGAGAAATCTGATAATATTAAGATTGCACTGCTATTGATTTCAATGGGTCCTCAATGTCTGGATATATATAATAGTTTCGAATTGACAAATGAGGAGAGGGTGAATTACTCTGTGGTAATACAAAAGTTTACTGAGCATTTTGCACCTAGGAAGAACACAGTTTTTGCAAGGTATCGATTTTTTAATTTTATTCAAAAAGAAATGGAAACTGTTGATGAATTTGCTACTAATTTGAAAGTTTTAGCAAAAGACTGTGATTTTGGCGCACAGGAGTCATCTTTAGTACGGGATCTACTTATAATAGGCGTTAAAGATTCAAGTATAAAAGAAAAGCTGTTGATTGAAGCTGATTTGAGTTTGGATCAAGCAGTTGATTATTGTAAGGCAAAGGAGAGCAGCGATAGAGAAATTAAATTAATGAATGAAAATAACAATACCAATATTGATAAAATATCTAGTTCCAAGCGGCAGGTTTTTTTTCGGTCTCAGAGAGAGGGGGACAGGCAGAATAGAACAGGTAGTACTAAAAGTTATGATGAAAAACCAGTGAAAAAGGTTTGTGGAAGATGTTTGTCTTGGCACACGTTTGGTAAATGTCCGGCATTTGGTTTTGCTTTCGAATATGATTTTGTTCATGTAACTTCATCACCATATTATCCCAGGTCCAATGGGACGGTGGAGAAAGCAGTTGGATCTATTAAACTAATCTTGCTTAAAGCTAAAATTACCAAAACGGACTGTAACCTTGCACTGTTGGAATATAACAATACCCCTAAAGATAATTTACCCTCGCCTGCTGAGATGTTGATGGGGTGTCAACTGAGAACTTTATTTCCTGTTAAATCTAGTCTTTTGAACCCAAAGTTCCCTTCTAAAGCTACAGTTAGGAAATTACGTGATAATAAGGAGCGAAGTAAAAAGTATTATAACAGACAAACTAAAGATTTATCTCCTTTGCACAAAGGCGATCAAGTTTATTTACAGATGGGACATCGAAGGTGGATTCCAGGAGAAGTGTTGCAGAGACATGGTGCACCTCGATCTTATCTGATACAGACTCCGGCAGGAATTCTGAGAAGAAACAGGGCTCATCTTCATCCAGCCCATAACCTGAGTAGTCCAGCCACGGATTCTTTGCCTCCACAAGTGGCTTCGACATTGACTTCCTCTGTTGATTCTTCAGTCCTGCAACAGGAAGCACAGGTTTTGCCGTCCCTGCCCCCGTTGCCTGGCGAAAGGGAACCAACTGTATTGAGACCTGAAGCGGCTTCTGAGGGTAGTTCGCTTTCAATGGCTTTTGAGCAGGTGTTACCGGAAAGACCAAGGCACACTGTTAAATTTCCGGCGAGATACAAGGACTATGAACTTTATTAGATTTGAAGAACTTTTTTATTTTGATGTGAAGCTTTTGCAGTTTGGATCTTTTTAAAAGGGGGGAGATGTGACATGATATGATTAAATACTTGATGTGCTTGAGTTCTGTATCGTAATCGTAATGAATCGTAAACTGTAACCGTAACTTAGCAGAATGTATAAATACGATGAATCTGAGGCCAGAACGGCATGCTTGTACACACTGCTGTATATAGTCGATTTTAATAAATTTGTGATTACAGTATCGAGTTCTTATACATAACAAAGGGCACTGTCTGATGGCAGGAAGATAGATTTTCCGTGTGAAGCTATTGTTTTTTTAAAACAGCACTTTTTTAAAAGGGAAAGGGAGCTTTAAAGGGTGTTACTAAGTACTTCTCCCTGCATTTTGTATTATACATAGAATTTTACAATAAACAGCTTAGTACAAAATGTATCATATCAAACGTAGAGCTTACTCCACATTAAAAAACTTTAAAAACTACATTTTTCTTTATAAAAAGAATATTAGGATTAAGTAAATGCTTGAAAAAAGGCAAGGCTTATTTTTTCTTTCTATACAGGGCAGAGTGCATCAGTAGAAAAAGAAAGGCAGACAGGGTGCAACACCTTTTAAGAAAATCAAAATGTGAACATTGATTCCATAACAATCAGGTAATCCAGTTGTAAAGAAGCCGTAACCAAATCATCTATATAATACAGGATAATCAACTTAAAAGACTAATTGTTGGTTTTTCTTATTACCCTTAAATCTGATACGACATACGACCATTTTTAGAAAGGCCACAAATATTAATAATGAAATAGTAAACTTTAACTCAAAAACCCCTTACAAGTTTAAAATTGCTGCCATCCGTTTCTATGTCAATCGCGCCATTACAATATGCTCCGACGAAAACTTCCTCAATAATGAATTGCAATTTATCAAAACCCAATGTAAAAATGCAGGCTACCCTAAATCCCTTGTCAAAAACTTCTTTAAAAATTGAATTAAAAAACTTGAACAAATTAGCAACCATCAAAAAGACAAACCGAAGTTTACTAAAACCATACCCTACTGCCGGGAAGCAGCACTAAAAATAACAAATGAAGCCACCAAGAAAAATATCAAAATCCTTATAAAACCTAATCAAACTATCTTGAAACGAATTTGCAGTGATACAGATCCCATTGATACTAATGAAACTGCCGGAATCTATAAAATAAACGTTACATTTAATAATTCCAATAAATCCGGATGCTATATAGGAATGAGTAAAAGAAAAAGATAGAAAAAAGGAACACTTCAACGATATTAAATTCAATAAACCCAGCACTGCCCTCTCTAAAATAACCCAAGAACAACCCATAGAAATTAACTTTAATGAAAGCAAAAAACTAGCCAATTATAAAAATATCAACTATGCACTTAGCATGGAAGCCCTGCAAACATAACTACAGATGGCGCTGTAAACCATATGACACATGCGCAAATCGATCCGGGATGGAGCGAAGCTTTGAGGAAGAGATCAGAGCAGACTGGAAACAGCAGAGGCTGAAGAAGGTGGTGGCCGCCACCGAAAGCTGCTACCGTCAGATTTTAGTGTGCATTTTAACCTTTTAATGAACAATATAACTTTTTTCTTAACAGATTCTTATTTGCCGCCGTCTAGGTCTAGGTGCACTGGCCTAGACCTTGGTGACGATGGTGTGGCCCAGCAGTGCAAACCTCTACCAACAGCTTTCACTAAAGTGGCAGTCTAGAATTATGATTGTTTAGAAATAAAATATAACATCCATATTACAGGACTAACAGCAAAGTCATTTTGAACCCCTCTCTTACCCCTCAACTGAAAGTGTTATGTACCAGATAAGAGTTTTCTATAGTTGCATTAGCTAAAAACAAACATCCCAGAGATGCCTCTGTTTAGGTTATACGAGCGAAATAAAACAGGTGAAATAAAAAAGCAATGACTATCCGAAAAGCACATCAATTAGGAAAAAAAGTGACTATTTGTAAAAGGACATGTTATCGGGTTGCATTTTAGGAGAAATGTCTGCTAACATTGCTTGGAATTTTGTGAAGGAACAGTTGCACATCGTGTTCTGTTACGTGTTGTTTCAACCGATTGCATTTTTGCTACAGTATCATTTTAATACAGTGTTTTGTAAAAGGGCCATAAAACGATCGACAAAAAAAAAAAAAAAAAAAAAAAAAATTGAGAATGAACTACAAAGCATTGGGCTGTTTTATGGGGCTTTAATGGCTTTTTAAAAAGCAGCAGTAGGGGGGACACTACAGAGAAATGTTTTCAATAAAAGCAAGGTCATAGCCAGGAAAAAAGGATGATAGGACTGAAATTTTGTACATCACCTAATTAATGTAAAGGGCACATTTCACGAACTGGGAATATTTTTGTATGGGGTTCGCATAGAAATTTAAATTTTTATTTATTTAGATTTACTGTTCTGAAAATGTTAATCAACACCATAAAATTCTGTCCTTTTTATAACTTTGTAATTTACTGTACATGTGTATGATCAATATTTAAGTAATAAAAAGGCCTACGCCAGTGTGGGACACCCCGTGTATATTTGCAGGTAATTTTTTTTTTTTAATTAGCAGAATATTTATATGTATATTTTAAGAAATCTTTCCTTATTATCTATATAAGCTCAGCATGTTAAACTTGCATATAAGTTGTACAATATTCAAAAAGATGCGAGTGACCACTCAAAATTTCAAGCTCAGTGGCCACTGGCCACCTGCAAATTTTCTGAATTTTGACCTTACCATAGTCTACCAAAATTTGGGAGAATTCGTTTTTATAATAATTTTTTATATTTTTAAATTAGCCAGTTTCTTAATGTAACAGCTCAAATTCTTATGTATTCAAACCACACAAAATAATGCTCAAACATTATTTAAATCCATCAAATTTTCAATCAGGTCGAGCCTTCTCTACAAATTTAATGAGATTTTGATAAAAATTTACATGCAATGGTAAATTACAGTTTAAGGGGATATTTTACAATTCTTTTTATCTTTATTGAATGCAAATTTAAAATACAATTATTTTTGAATGTTAGTAATATTTGTACTTAACTTTTATTTTTTTTTAATTGTGAAATAAGTTTTTATGCGAGCAGTTGTAAAATCCAAGAAAATCGTGTTGAACACAATTGAACACCTCCTTTCATTTACTCTTAGCTCGAGGTACTTTGAAATCTGATTTATGTTTGAAGGTAAATATGGTTTATTTTGACAGCATAGTGTATTTTTACAAAGCCATCTCTGTTCCATAAACTTTTCTTGAGGATTCTACCACGAGTTTTAAGCATCTTTCAACATCCTGTGAATGAACCAAGAATGTCTTGAATGTTATATCCCACATACTATCAGTCACTTTGGATGTAAACATAAGAATTGAAATTTTCAGTTAAAAAAACATATAAACTTAAAATTGGACTAAAGATTTTTGATCAGACAAACTTCTATTGATGAAAACAAGATTTGATGTGGTTCACAGGAGCAGTACGACTTAGAGCTCAAAGTTAATAATAAAAGCATCAATTTTCTTCAATTTGATAATATAGTAACTAACAAAGTAACCAAGATTTGTTTAAGAAAGAAATTGACAAGTTTAACCAAAAATGTTTATTTCTTGTAAAGGCAGCAGGTTGCAAATGCTTCATTGCGATAAACTGTATTCATAATAAAAACCCCCAATCCTGATTTATGTAACTGCGATATAAATGTCAGCTGTGATTGTGCAAATTCAATTACATACCTTCTACTGAGTTAAGGTTTGTTTACTTGTAACTGAAACAAAGAAATTTAATCACTAGAAAGGAGATCACATGGTAGCCATTTAACTTCCAATGACAAAATTTGCAACTTTTCGTATGTATTAGAAATTGGAAAAAAGAATTTTTGTTTTTTCAACTTACCCAGTGTGTAGAGCTTATAGTTTTTCTACAGAGCTACAAAAAATGATAGTTATGCATTGTGCCCTATAGACACCAATTACTTAAATTGCGCTAGCATCTGAACACTGTCTTTGATTCAGTTGAATCGAATTTTTTAAATGCTTGGTAAAGATCAAATGTTCTGGAAATCAGGTGGAGTCACTTCCAATTTTTTGTGATGGTAACATATTATTTTGTCTTCTTATTATGGTACATGGTTAGGATTTCTTCATGCGTTTATTTTTACCACACAGCACAAGGAGAAAAATCGAGCTTTCTTCTTTAATTCATTTCTTTCGCCAAAATAAATAAAAAATTGATTAGAGCAGTTACATGCTGCTTATCTCACATTTTTGCAAGATTTTATTGATATAGAAAGATTCAACCTGTTTCACACTATGGGCAAACTACAGCTAGGGAAACAAACACATCAAGAAGTGTATTAGTTTGTATTATACAAGCCTCAATCCTAGATATTCTGAAATAGTTGGCAACCCTTGCTACTGTTTTTAGACAAAGGGCCAGATGCAGGGAAAAGTAATGGAATTGTTGGAAATGGTCTAAAAACACAAAATTACCACTGAAAATACTTTAAGTTAAGTGAAGTCATAAAACATGCTTACACTGAGAATGCAAGCTAAACTAATATCCAGATGCACCAGGGCAACATTCATGAATTAAAAAAATAAAATAAAAAATAGAGTAGAAGAAACAAAATAAGAAAATTTAAAGCAAACATATATATATTCTAAACTTAACTGTTCATAATTTGGATCCTCTGATGAACCCTTTCTGCTGCATGCAGTTAAATAATAACAAACAAACATTATTAGCTGAAAATAATCTAGTTGTAACTTCATAAGTGCATGTCAAGGTAAATACTTCACCTACAAGTTGCTTCATTAAGGATGCAAATAAGCTAATATTTAGCTTAAAATAAGTGCATGAAAATAAAATTTTCATTCTCAATGTACAATAAACCCATTTCAGTTGTACAGTGAAAGCTATCTAAATTGAAAAGCAAATATCCTATCTCTTTTTTTCAACTGGTAAAGCAGATTAAATGAAAACAGTGTTATTCATTTCTCTGCAAAATATAGAAATTTAAGACAACAGTAATATTTTTAACAGACATTGTGAAATTTAAAAAAGAAAAATGTTCTTTTAATGCATACACAATGTCTAAGAAGAGAATCTTTCTTTACATCATTCTACAAAGCACATGCACAATGCAGCTGTAATCAGTGAAAATTTATTCTATACTAATATTAAAATGAAAATTCCCAAACTTAAGAGCAGTTGCTGTCTTTTATCAGACTATAATATTACACCCACACACAAAATAAATAAATAATTAAATATAATACAATACCCATTAAATTTGAAAGACAAAAAATGAAGATTTTAGCTTCAAGTAAGATTAATTAAAATTAATGCAATGTGAAGAAAATATCATTAAATAATGTTTAAAAAAATAAAAACTAAAATAAATCATACTAATACATATGTAAGTTTCCAATAGAAAATTCATAATAAGTCATACTATTTTCCATGTAGTTCAAAATGTAGAGTGCTTGAAATTCTTGGCTGAATCTTGTATTGCAAACTTATTTCTTTCTTTTTAAACTTTCTTTGTTAAAAACACACACAAGACATCAAGAAACAGAGTTACAAATTATTTATATGCAATTATGTTTGTTTGTTTGTGGGATTACGGCTGATTAGCTCCACGTGGGCTCTAGGCCGAAGGGCGGGGTGCCCTCTGTGGGGGGTCTTTCTAAGGGGTCCTAACCTATATTTATGCTAAGTTTCGGAGAAAACCACAGAAAACTCTGAACAGTTAGATCGACGGACGTGCGATGGGACCTGAACCCAGGACCTTCACACTCCGCCTGTCTACCCTTTCCAGTGATATAACCACTGTACCATGGTGAGGCCTATATAAATTATGACAGTTTTTTTAAATACTTTCCCCCACAAGCACGGTTTGGTATTTTTATAATTACAATTTTTTTATGGTCAACATTGTTAAATTATATCTACTTCATTATATAAAAATCTTTTAGATATGTATACTCAAATATGGAGTTTTTAGCACCAACAAATATTTTATAACTTAGTATAGCATACTTCAAAATCAAAAGGCAACATGCTTTATTGATATATATATATATATATTGCAACATTAATGCAATTATTTTATCACTTCTACATGGCAGAAATAAATACTTTAAACAAACATTTTAAATGATTTAAAGATAAACTGGCTCAAGTGTAAAATCAAAACTTTAGAGAGAAACTAAAAAAATTTCACCGAAAGAAAGTAGCTAATTGACCCATGTACACCATTAGTGTAAAATATTTAAATTAAGGCTAAAAATTACAAACCTTCCACCAAAATCAATGTAGAAAAGCCTTTGTAAAATTTCATATGTCAATAAAGTAAAACCAAACTGTGGAGCTGAACGGAATACTCTAGCTGTAAAAGAAAAAAAATGTTAATATCATTTCTAATAAAATACTAGAGACAGAGTTCGAAAGCGTAGCTCTCTTACCAAAATAGTCAAAATGTCATTGGCTTTTTTTTTTTTTTTAAGGGGGGAGGGGGATATTTCATTTATATATTGCAGTTCTAATTAACTGAAGTGTGTAAGCTCCAAACTAACTTACATAGGTTTGATAATGATTTTAGATGAGAAATCTGGTAACTGTAATATTAATGTGTACTGGCAGGGTCTAAAATTTTGTGTGTGTGTGTGTGGGGGGGGGGGACAGGGGAAAAAAAAGAGAGAGCAAAAGAAAATATACAAAAAAATTAGGAATTTTTTTTCCAATTAGATTTGATAAATTTATTTTTATAACATGTTCGAAAAACCAATATCGATCCATATTTTTTTAAATATACCATTCCAAGTTAAATTCAACTACAACACATTACTTTTTCAGCATTTGCTAAATACATTCAAATCCTCCTTAAAATACACAGGAGAATAAAGACGCTCCTTAATTCAGACAGAATACAAATTTTATTAATTTACAATGAAAAATGCTGGAGAAAGGATGTACGTTAATGTGAATTATGATTAACTGCAAAAAAACTTCCAGCCAAATTAAGTGTAATATTTTAACATTTATCTCTCTCTAATGGCCTGAATTTTTTGGGTGGCCACCTCCATTTTTAGAGGAACAAGCCTGAAATCATAACGATCGCAACTGCATTTTACACACATGTTTGATTTCTATGAAATTATTATTTAGATGCCAAATTTAAAAAGTTTTGCATAAAATTGCAAAAATTGGTGGAAAAGTGTAATAAATGGGAGTTTTGCATTAAATAATAAAAATAGGTGGGAAAAACGTAAGAAAATGGCAGTTTTCTTACGTTTTACCACCTGTGTAAAAAATGGGTTTCGCGTTAAATCATAAAAATAGGTGGGAAAAACGTAAGAAAATGGCAGTTTTGTGTAAAATTGTAAAAATCGGTGAAAAAGTGCAACTTTCAAACTGAAAGCATACAAACTGGTAAGTATGAATAAGTATATTTAAGCTGTCTTAATGATTTTACTGTTTCTTCATGTGTTGAACATTCAAAAGTCTGGTGGAATTTGTATCTTAAAATACCAAATTATTTCATTTAATAAAGTCTACACTTCTTTAAAAGTTGTGTAAGAACGTCATTATGCTTTATATCAACAAAAACAAGAAAAATTCAGTTTTGTAACCATTGAAAAAAAAAAAAAAAGAATTGATTGATTTACCATAGATTCCTGTTTATTGCGATTATCAGCAATTAAGTGATCTTGAAATTTAAAAAAAAAAAAAAAAAAGGAAAATTCAAATTAATAGAAAATTTTAAGAGATTATTTTTGGGAAACAAAATATAGTTGTGATTTTATTAAAATAAAATGAACCTCAAAATTTATTAAAAAGCATTTAAAAAATGTAAAATTAGAGTAAAATCGTTTAAAAAAAAAGAAAAATAAAGAGAGAGAGAGAGAAGAAACAGGAGTTTCTCATAAAATTGTAAACTTTAACTGAAAGCGTAAAAATAGGCAAGTATGAACAACTATATTTATGATGTCTTAATGATTTTACTTTTCATGCTTTGAAAATTTAAAAGTGTGGAGGAATTAAATATTTTCATTTAATAAAATCTGCACTTTTACAACAGTTGCTTAAGACCATTATTATGCTTTATTTCCACAAGAACACACACAAAAAAAAATCAAGTTTTATAATCACAAAATAACGGGAATCAATCGAGTTACTAACAAATTTTCCAAAATCACGAAAACTTTCAGGCTCGAAACTGACCAAAAACATTTTGTTTTAGATTCAAAGTTATTTCATATTCGGCATTATCTGTAATTTTTCTCAATATGTATATAGAGGCCTCCTAGTCAGGCTGTTAGGTCAAAATGGAAAGAAGGGAGGAGATGTAAGAGGCAAAAAGACAATTCAAGACACTTCAGAGATCAAAAAGAATCCCCCCTTACCCAAATTTGAAATTTTCCTCCCATCGATTAATTAAAAAAATTTCAACGGCACAGCAAACGAGCATTTTCATATTTGTCAGCTGGGCTCTTGCTGAGTGCATACTACAGTGAAAATGAGCATATGAAAGGTGCGTGCAGGCACGAAAGAAGCAATCTCGTAATGGCTGATTCCATTTTTGTGGAGCAGCTTCAAAACAGGCACAAATTTCGTTTGTATCGATAGTTTCCGCCCCTTTCTCCACCTAAAATTGTTCTACAGCAGAGCTGTTCCAATTTGGTCATTTTCTTTGGTGGCAGAATGATTTCCCCGATGCTGATCGGAAATTCTATATTTTCAAGCATAATTGCAGACTTTCCCGACATGAACAAATTCAAGTACATTTCCCGACTGTTGGACAACCAGCAGTAATACCTAGAACATGTGTGATAGGTTGGTCAAAGCGATGACCATGTAAGTTGAATTCGCATAAGTCGGGGTATAATTTTGCATACAAATACATACATACAAATTTTTCTTAATTGAGGCTGGAGGCTAAAGAAAACAATAATTTAGGAAAAAATCTTTAATAAAATCATAGATAATACATATATACAAAAAGTTATATTATTAAAATACTAAACATAAATTAATTTTGGATGTAAACAGAACACCAACCTGCAAAATTTGGAAATCGCATAACTCCGCGTTCGCGTAAGTCAAGGTACTATTCTATAAAGAAAGAAGAAATCCACTGCAAAACAAACAAAATGTCAGATTTTTGCAAATCGGCAGAAAAATCTCAGCTAGCAGGGAATGTCCCTACTGGGCTGGGAAACTGATACCGTGATGATGTTATCGGCAATTGTGATAAAAGATGCAAATAGGGCTTTAAAACATGTAAATGGCACAAATAATAACGATGGTAGCTGCCTCCCTCTTTCAACTTCATAAACTTCGGAAATAGTCGCCTAAAATTTGCAAAACTTGCATTTTTAAATAGTTGCTCTTTGCCCATTTTTTGCTCAGAAAAGTCGGCGAAGCTCAAGTATAGTTGTCATTCAGTCAACAGCGGCAACCCTGTAATGTTATTGCCGTTATTCCGGAAGAAAAAATCAAAAGAGAATAGGTCATTGTCAGTGAAAAAGTTAAAAATAGGAGGAGAAATTCCAATACAATGAAAAAATAAGAAAACACGAGTCAATCAAAAAAAAAAAAAAAAAAAATAGAGAAAAAAAGGTAAAACAGGAGCACTGCGGTCCCTGGAGCAGTTTGAAGACAAAACTGAAAGACTTGTGAAGTATTTAAAAAAAAAAAAAAAGCAGGACTCATAAATAATCACAGACCATTATAGCTTTAAACACACACAATGATGTAGAAATACATCAGGACAGATACACATAAAAATCATTCCATATCTATATGAGGAGTCCCTGCAGTTATCTGAAATCTGAACAAGATATTGCAGATGGAGCAACCCCCCTTCACTTGAAGAGGAGGGGAATAGAATTATTTTGAAACACATTTCAATTTGTTACAGACTTATTTAATGTTTTAAACATAACAAGTGAAACTAATTTGTTTACTCTGATGAGCAAATTTTAGAATTATTTTATTGGGGAAAATTATTGCTGCTTTTGAAATAAATATGTATGTATGACTATATCCAAGTTTCTTGTTGTTTACAATTTAAGCATATTAAATGTATGTCACTTAAAAGTATTTTCTGTTCCATAAACAAATTTTCAAAAATACTTTTTTGTATTAATTCCATGTATAATACAAAAAAGTATTTTTGTGTAAAAAAAGGCTTTCCAGGCTTTTATTTTTGGTGTTGAAGTGTGTGTGTGTGAGGGAATGGAAGAGTTATTTGTTTAATAATGATAAATTATACTTGGAACACTTAACGAAATAGAGCAACACTATAGATCTTTAAAGTGAGGGGGAAATATGCTGGAAGGGGAAATTTTGAGGAGAAAACCTAGCGACGAGGTTACCATCATTGGTTGTGTCTTATGAAATAATACACAGATATGATCAAATATAGCACTCATTCATCCCATTCTGTTTTTGCACAGAATATAATTTAGAAAATTTTTTACAAGTACTGACTTCTTTTTACAAAATATGTTTTTACAGATTCATACTGGTTCTTCAAAGAAAAACCTTTACAGGCTACTATTAACAGCTTTAAAAAACAATTAAAAACTTTTTAAAACAAAACACATAATTAAAAATATACCACAGTACAACTGTTTCAGATCGTACATAAAGCCGATCATTCAGCAGCTGCAAAAAGCTCCACTATCCACACAAGCAGATTTATTTTTCATTCCGTCTCTTTCATGCGAGTGTCGAAGTAGGAACATTTGCAGCTCAAGACAAATGGACCCACAGTACCACACGAAATTCACAATGATGCTTACATGTTTTAGATAATTTTATTGATATTTTTTATTTTTACAAGAGCAGATGCTTACCAGGCCCTCCTTTCCAAAATGCAGCTCCACCTTCTTCCTTCCAAATTTTTCTGCAGGCATCCAACACACCTGAATAGGTTGTTTGCCCTTCTCGAGCTGCAACTTGTAAGCGTGTTTTTATTACATCTGCGGGAGTCACTAGATAGGCAGCAGGAACACCTAAAAGATTAAATAAGTGTGTGCATAAGATCTCCACAAATGCACAAAATAAATAACTGCACCCATAAGTATAGAAAAAAGAACACTTTCCACTTATTTTTCAAGCAAAATTGAAGACTTAACTATGAAAGTTTTCATGAACTTTTTATGGGCGTGTTGTGCTTAAGAGGAAGAGGTTTAAATGGTGGAAAAGGCAGAATTTTTCACAAAAAAGACTTTTTCATAACCAAAAAATTTTAAATTTCAGGGTTGTCTAGACTCCTTGGACACTGCTTAAAGTTTTGTCTAGTAATATTAAATTTTTTACTCTCAGATACTGTTCTTTTTACTCTTTTACTTTCAGAAGAGGGCAAAGGGCTGTATCCTCATTAAAAAAAACATCCAAAAACTCTATCCAGTTACTTTAATGTTTACATTTGGTGTGTGTGTTTGTATGGGGGGTGTACATTTTACTTTGTTAATCGAGAACCATTCTTAGAAAAATAATGAAAGTTTACCTGCAATACACGCAGACAACAATAAAGATCCTGGACCATTGTGACCATCTGCATCAGCAAATTTCAATTTTGTGTGAGCATAAACTGGGAAATAAATTGCAGAAAATGGGATGTCACGAAGGAAACATGCTCTTGCACCCTATAAATCAGTAACATCTTAGCACACACAAAAAGACTTACTACAATATAAAACTTAAAAAATAGTAAGAAGATTGCGAGCATGAGAAACTAATAAAATCGCAGTAAAAGTGACAAGAATTTTTAATATCACATTATTTGTGTAACATCACTATTTAAAAAATTTAGCTCACTGTCTGCATTTTAGTTTCTGTTAATTACTACCTCAATAAGTGTTTGTACATTTGTGTTGTTGTAAGTACTTTTCAGAATTATACATTAGTAAGAGCAAATTAGTCTCAATACATGTTTTCCTTTCTAATTTCCTGTTTTAAAAAAAGTTTCAAAATCAACATAAGAGCAAAACATAAGCATCTAGGCGAGAAGATTAATAATCATTATGAGAAAAGGCTTTTTTTGTTCAAAATAATAAAATTCAGTAACCATAACAGTATAAATAAACTTCTAATTTATAGTAGGGTGATGGGGGGTCTGAATGCAAGTAACAATGAATTATTTTTATTGGATTGACAGAATTTGGGGAAATTTTTTTTGATAGTGTTGTTATTATTGAAATGAGTAATTATTGTCAAACTTATAATTTAAAAACACCACATTTTCTTTTTTTAATTTATAATAGGTTACAACTATTTAAATTTACAAAGCCATAAAAAGGAGAAGTTATCTGTATTTTGGGACAAATTAACAATCTTAAGTCATTGTATATTCGAATGACGTATTACATATAGGTTCACCAGACTTTGGAACAATTACAATTGACTGTAAATTGCTTACAAAAATGGTAATCTATAAGTTTTAGCAAAATACATGATATTGCACTATTACTGAGGTATTTTCCCCCTCCCCTATTACGAACAAAACAATATACAGATTTATCATTAAATAATTTTTAAAATTTGCTAGTAATAATTGATATTAAAAGCTTATATTAAATTACATAGAGCTGTGCAATTATCTGTTGCTTGGTTCATACCTTTCTCTTACCCAGTTAAAGAATTTGGAAAGCCATTATGAAGTGAAAAGGAAGAAAAATAATTCGACATTTTTCAAATAACCTGAAATTATTATCTTTCTAATACAAGCATTTCAAACATTAAAACAAAGGAATAAAATGTTTTCTACAAACAGCTATTTTCAAACTTAAAATATATATATATTAATTTTTACTTAAATTCCTTATTATTAATATATTATATTATATCCTTATAATAATAAATTATAAATTACTTACCCATCCCCCCCCCCAAAAAAAAAGCTAAAATATTTTTTTATTTATCTTAACTTATAGATTACCATTAAATACTTATAGATTACCATTTAAAGAAAAGTTATTAGAGCAGAAAATTCTCAGATGTGAAACAAATTTGGGTATTAAGCCTGATACACAAGTTTAATTGGTCATATGAGTGCATTAAATGCATATCAAATCCTCTTGCTCATTAAGTTATTTTTATAAAGTATGCAAAAATAATGTGTCAATAAATTAAATTAGAAGACTAAGTGACCACTATAAATATTTTAATTTGTAAAATAAATATGCTAAGGCTTAAAAAAAACATATATTTAGCAACATACCTTGTACAAACCTGTAATGCCTAAATCTCTAATGACAGTCAAGGCACGAACTTTGCGACCAACAGCTGCTATTTCACCAGCCACTTGTAGTCGAATTTTGACAATTTCCAAAGGATTTGTAAACATTACTTGGGAGGCTCCAGCCTATTAAAAAATAAGTAAATAAAATGTAACTTGAACCACAGTACCAACTTACTTGTTAATTTTACAAAACTAAGCTCAATTTGCCCGACTTTCACACAGAACATTAAAACAAAGTTTTTGTGAATTTTTTGTTTTACATTTTTTATTTAGAAATAAGAAACAGTAAATATAGAAACATTTAACATAATTCATTTGCAATATACTGATAATTATGTAGCAGTAACATAACACCAATACCTTTTTCTTGCAATTTGAAATTCGAGCAGTTATTTTTTCTATTCAAAATATTATGGAATAAAAAATAATCATTTAGTTAATACAATAAAATTTCAATTACTAGATAACAATACTTACACAAGAACCTGCTACAATTTCCCCCCATAAGGGTATTTCTCCTTTCGAATTCGTCAACTTATCTCGAACAAGATCATTCATCTAAAAGTAAAAATCAATGAATTAAGTTAGGGAAAAACTAAACAAAAATTTACATACATGTATGATATTTGGGTAAAGAAAGAAGATGTTCTTCAATAAAGATGTTCCTCAAAGCATTTTTATTTCCATGTTTAAATAAACTATTTACATTTATACAATTCACATAGACTATTTTTATACAGTTGGATAATCTAAATTAATACGATAATTAATAGCAATTTGTGTTTCATTAAAAAGAAGACTAAAGTTCCTTAAAAGGCAGTACACTGAATATTATAGACTTATATGATCAGTTTTAATGAACTAGAGGGGGAAATGCTTAATTGATACATTACACCGGTCAACACGATTTTTGGGTCCGACTTCTACATGTTAAATTTTAGTTTCTCCAATGCCAAAACTAGGGAAAATAATTTTTTTTTTAAATGAAAGTTTGCTTTTGTAGAAATTAAAGCAATTTTTCAATTTCTTGGCAAAAATCACTGATTTTTATATTTTGTTTTATAATTCCACTCTAAATTATGATCAGAAAAGTTTTTGCTGGATATAAAAGTCTTTTTTATTGAAGATTTGTGATAAACAATAACATATAAATGTAAAATAAGAAATTAATGTCTAAAAGTGAATATTTTTCATATTTCTTTTATGTTCGTATGAGCAAATAATAATACAAACAAAGAATAATATTACAAATAATACTACAAATTGTCGATGTAAATCTACAAGCAATACTACAGAGTTACAAATAATAATACAGTTTACTTTTGGGTTAATCAAAGTGCTGCCATCTCTCGTTTATGAAATAAATTAAAATATACTTATCAACGTAAATCAGACAAAAGCAAACTTTAAGAACTAAAAATGAATATTTAAGTGTTTTTCTATGGAATCAGAATGCATGAGAACAGACACCCCCCCCCCCCCCCCCCAAAAAAAAAAAAAAAAAAAAAATTGTTTTGTTGACCGGTATTATTTAAGCAGTGGTCCACACAGGATTCTCTATTGGTGGGGGTCCAGCTCATAAAATTGTGACACAAACTAAACAGCTAAAAAAATGCCAAACAAAATTTTTTCTTCTGACCATGACCACCTTTTATAAAAGACACCCCACACTTCAATATGTTTCTGAATTATGTTTTTTTAACATAATTGCTAAAAAGAAGAATTTGAGAAAGTCAATGTATTAAAATGTCAGGAACTCACATAATGTTTTACTATGCAAAGTTGATAACTCATTTGAAAGGGGTGTAGACCCCCTGGACCATGGGCGCCCATACCTATGGGCAGGGAAGGGCCATTCCCTCACCCCTGGCTTTCACATTACCATTATGATTTACGTACTGGGATAAAGTAGAAGTGGTTCACTACTAAAACATAGTATCTTTTTGGGGCAGGACTCCTGACTTGACCCCCCCCCCTACAAACAATCATATGGGCAGCGTCCATGCCCTGGACCCCCCTCACTTGTGAGCGCCACTATATTTAAGGAAAGAAAAATGATAGAATACTTGGTGTGTAATATGAATTTAAAAAGATATATATATACATACGTACTTACAGTCAATTTTATTGCTTTTTCAGGACAAACACCAACCAACTGTGGTACTAATCCCCTGTACAGACCTGTGAGCCCTTCATGCCTAATTACTTTCTTAAAACAGTCAAAGCTGTTCCGATACATCAATTCACCTATATAGGATCCAGTACGCTGATTCTGCATTCTAGTTTTTACTAAGTCAATGGGATAAACAACAGTAGCACCAGCAGCTAAAAAAAAAAAAAAAAAAAAAAAAAAAAAAGAAAAGGAAAAAGATTAATTCAAGTTAAAACTCTATAAGCTGCTTCATAAAAGTTCTTACAGGGACCAAATAAAACTAATTTTGCAATATAATTTTAATTTATGTTCATAGCATCAAGCAAGCATATGTTTGAGTATTTGATGCCTAAAATTCTCAAGTAACAATACACTAAGTGTACATATTGGGAGAATAGATCAGTATTCTTACAAGGCAACAATCAAATATGATAATCACCGATTCTGATGATATTGTAAAGTAAGCAAAATTTATACGCTTTATTATGAGTGCATTACTTTATCCAAATGTACATTCATGCTTTAGGAATACAAAATTTGTCTACAGCTGTTCTTAAAGTGAAACACTTGTCTTGAGGTAGGGCACTAACCTTTAGATGTGGACATTGTAAGTTCTGTCCCAACTGCAGATTTTTTTTTAATGTATATGTTATGCAATATGCTTTTAGAACAATTAAAAATTGTTTAGTATGTGTTCTGCTACATTTCTGTCAAAAATGTGCATTATAATTTACCATGAATATATTATATCAACCTAACTTATGAAATAATATTCCTACAAACAAAAATTTATACCTACATTTCAACAATATTCATCTGAAGTGCCACAAAAAATAGAAACCACAACAAACACTCAAGATCTTAACCCATTTATGCGTAGTGGCATTTTTTTGTGAGGGCATTTTCGCTATCAGTCGAAAACATTTTTCCTAGCCTTTATTCAGGAGTATATTGAACCTCAACCCCACAGAATATTTTAAGATGACTAAGTAAGATGTTGACCTTTCAATTTTTATACATAATGATTTTAAAAGAAGTCATCCCTTCTTCAAGAAACTGATATCAGAAATTTATCTATTTTTGTTCATATTAGCAAAAATTGAAGAAAGCCACAAAAATATCTAAGCACAAATAGGCTAAAAACACATATTTTTACACAGAACTTAACAGCTGGTGCTAAGGGCAAAATTAAAATAATTTTGTTAGAATATGTATACAGAAATAAAACAGTACATATATTCAAATGATTTTATTGCTCACAAAGAGTGGGCCCATGCACAATTCAGAATATGCATACAGAATTACTTCTGTAAATAACAAAGTTACTAATTTTCATTTTATTTTTAACATTGGTTATTTTACAATGTTTTTAAGACCTTAAATGTTTGTTGTGGTTTCAATATTTAATGGTACTTTAGCATATATGCAATTAAAATTATTTAGATACAAATTAGTTTGTCTATAGATGTATTACTTCATAAGTTAGCCAGACATAATAAATGATGTAATTTTCAGTTCTCGTGTTATAATGTATAATGTTACCCTGTTATTGAAATAATCACAAAAATACATAAATGCCAAGGTAGCAGCATGACTCCACCACATTTTGTAATAATTTCACATAGTGATGATTGGCTCGGCAGTAGCTCAGTCAGTTAACGTAGTTCCCATTAGAACACCGAAAGTGAAGCAGCACCAGCTTGTGGCTAGTGCTTGGGAAGATGAACTCTTCTCTCAAACGAGTCTGCTGTGGACCATGGTGTATGATAAAGTAAGTTGGTGCTCATAAAATCAATCATGGCTCCAATGTTCTCCATGTTCAAATGATGCCTCTAGGGGTGCCAAACCAGGTGCTAGGTCTCTCATCCAGAATTGATTTAAAATTAGGAGACCAATCATGGGGCAACATTGGTCAGCCTACTAGGCACCCCCATAACGAAATGACCAACATATCCAGCCTTCATAGTGGCCAAGCCTACACTAGGACACTGACCCGGCCATTAGAAAAAGAAAAAAAAACATGAATGGCTCGAGGAGAATTTAGCATCCCTTCCACCTTCTGATTGGCTTTTCTCTTAAAGCAATTGCCCCCCCCCCCCCAGCCAAGAGCAAGATACAATAGATAGCTGGATGGCAGGTACTTCAACTGAGAGTTTGGAATGCCAGAGTCAGTGCAATTCCTACAAGAGGGATTTTTCAATGATAATATGTACCACACGTACATTTGAATAGGGATTTATTTTTCTTGGACACTGTGCTCCTCCCTTTGAAAACGAAGAATAAATGTTGGAAGTCCACAACAGCATGAATGCTTATTTTCAATAACAACTCACCCATCATTGGACATTGATTTTGATAGAAACTGGGCAAGGTGGAAAAGAAAATCTGTAAAATACCTTCACCATACAAAGGTAATTGATTTTTTTTACAGCACTGGCTTTCACCACATGACACATATTAAAATATAATATGTTTTTAACAGAAATGAAAATGCAACATCTAAAATCCTAAGCCGCTTCTTATAGTTCTAAAAAAAATTATCATTAAAAATACATTAGGGAAAAAAAAAAAAGAAAAAGATGCAACTGCAAGTAGAACAGAACCTGCAATCTGATTACAACAACAATGCTCTACTTCAATACTAGTTTCATACTGAGAACAGTGTAAATTTTTGTATTTAAAATTAATGCAAAATTTTATGAAATTTATTTTATACATATATATTCTGGGTGATTCAAACTAGATGTTAAGGAATTATTTTTTAAATAGTAAGTGATTGCAACATACTTCCAATTAGAAAAGCTCATCAAATTAAGAGTAGCTTTCAGATATGGCATTTTTCTTACTGGGGGTTGTATATATATTAAAATACAAAATTTAATTTTTATACAGTCTCTCCTTTCCTACCCTTCATATTAAGAAGAACATTCCTCTTTGCCTAAGAAAATTAATAGAACAAATCCCGTGTCTCTAGGTGGAGTAGTTTCCGAGATATATCAATTTGAAAATTTTAGCTTTTCTCGCCAATAAGGGGATATCTCCAAAGAGAGAAAAATGTAATTACCCTTCAACTGACATTAATTTATATTAATAGTCGCTCGATAGACACAGTTGACATCTCAAATCCAAATTTAAGAAAATTTTTCCTGTAAAGCATGTTTGACAGTTTTTAGTGAAAGTTACCACACCGTAGTAACCATTATTTTCTCATTCTCTTTTACACTTTAAAATTCCTTCACCAGGAGCATGATGTAATTAGTGGATGACCCCCTAATAGACTAAATTATAGCTAATTTCATAAAGCAGTACCGATCATTTTAGGTAAAACTGTATCTGATAATTTCACACATTTAAAAGCGTTGAATTGCTTTTCCCAACAATGGGATCTTTATTTATCTTTTATCAACTCATAGTTGGCTCCCTAAAGTAAAGATTTCACTTGAAAACCGACGCTTACAGAGTAGGTAAAGTGGTGTAACTCGTCACTTTTAAAAATAAATTTTTTGCTAACTCTTTTTTTTAGACACGGGATTTGTTTTATTAATTTTCTTAGGGAAAGAGCAGCATTCTTCTAAATATAAAAGGTAGGAAAGGAGGGACCATATAAAAATTAAATTTCCTATTTTAATATGTATACAACCCCCAGTGAAAAAAAATGCCATATCTGAAAGCTACTCTTAATTTGAAGAAATTTTTTAATTGGAAGTACGTTTCGATCACTTATGGTTAAAAACCAATCCCCTTAACATCTGTTTTGAATCATCTGATATATATATATATATATATATGTATATATATACACCGGGTGATTCAAAATAGATGTTAAGGTGATTATTTTTCAAACCGTACGTGATGGAAGCATACTTTCAATTAGAAAAGTTCATCAAATTATGAGTAGCTTTCAGATATGGCATTTTTTAAAAATGGGGGTTGTACACATTAAAAATACAAAATTTAATTTTTATACAGTCTCTCCTTTCTTATCCTTTATAGTTAGAAGAATGTTGCTCTTTGACTAAGAAAATTAATAAAACAAATCCCGTGTCTCTAAGTGAAATAGTTAGCAAAAAATTTATTTTTAAAGAAGATGACTTACACCACTTTACCTGCTGTGTTGGCGTCGGTTTCCAAGCAAAAAAATCTTTACTTTGGGGGACCAACTATGAGTTGAAAAAAATTAAATAACGATCCCATTGTTGACAATTAAATGCGTTCAGATTCATGAAATGAGCAGGTACAATTTTACCTAAAATGATCGGTGCTGCTTTATGAAATTAGCGGTAATTTAGTCTTTTTTTTGGGGGAGGGTGGGGTCATCCACTCATTACATTACGCTTCTAGTGAAGGAATTTTAAAACTATATAAGAGATTGAAAAAATAATAGTGTAGGTTACTATGGTGTGATAAATTTCACTAGAAACCGCCAAACATGCTTTACAGGAAAATTCTAGCTAAAAAAAAAAAAAAAAAAAAAAAAAAACTAGGGGCGAAGGCCCCCTACAGTCACTAAGCTCGCTTTTTGCATGAGGCATTCGGCCCCTAACATGGCTTATTCATAAAAAAAAAAAAGACAATTTCAACAGAAAAAAAAACAAAAATTGGATCAGATAGAATGTTACAGACCTACACATTGCTTGGTTCTTGCATGTCCCATGGAACATAAAAATTTAAACTTCACACTATCTTTCATTACCTAAAACCTATGGAACACCTTGGGAATTTGCCACCCATGGTGATTTTTCATAATTTGGGGACTTATGTATATGTATAGTTAATAAGTAATTCTAAGAAAACAGCACTTCATATGTTTTCTCTCTATTCTAAAAAAAAGTAAAGGCCGCTGTCAAAGCTTGTCAGTGTATCTCCTCCTAAACCGTGGGGATTTGAGTTTCGACTAAGGTGCCCACAGATTCGAAAAATTCTGAGGAACCTGCTAAGCTGATTTAAATTTCGAAAATCGAATTATTTTAGAAGATATTAATAAAAAACAGAAAAAATAAACCGAATGGCTGCCAGATTTGGCATAAAATCATTCATTCCTTTGCAACAAAGCGTTTCCAAGTATCTAGAATCGCGTGAAATTTACAAACATGAGTTAGAATTACGCCCATTTTACGCCAAAATAAAAACTATATGAAATAAGTAACTCAAAATGTGTTACACAAAGTTGACAATTTTCAAATAGTAAGTTCGCTTAGACAACAGGAGTTTAGAATTAGCGATTATTCGTTTTTCCAAAACAGAATAACTAATATCTTGAAAATGAAAAATAATTAAAATGCAGATTATTTTAAAGCCGGCTCGGTCCAGCTGGATTATTTGCTACCAGTAGAAATATTTGACGGCGTTAACTATGCCATTATAGCAGTTATAGTACACTTTGGATTAGAGATGTAACGAATAGTGATTTGGCCGAATAGCCGAATATTCGGCCAACAGCTCAGGCCGAATACCAAATATTCGGCCCATAGTTTAGGCGGAATACCGAATATTCGGCAGCCGAATATTACATTTTTTAACATTTCATTTTAACTGTAAATAAAATATTGCTTTTAAATTTTGTAATTAAATACTAAATAAAGATTAATTAAAATTCATTTTATATTAGTTGTAGGTACTTAAAAACAAACAACAGATATTATCTGTAAAACTAAAAAAATAACTCTGCTGTTCGAGCCTCGTCAGGGGGAGACCCCCCTAAATTTTTAGATTCATTATTGCCATATTAAGACGATATTAATTGACTATGCCATTTGTTTATTGAAGGATACAGAATTCAGCAGGATAAGACATTGCACAATTAAAAAAAAAATCTGGAGTGACTCCACTCGACTTTCCGAACACTTACGATTAAGATCATTTAGGAGCGATTAGGATTAGGAGCTATCGTGTTCACTCACTCACTCACTCACACACATACATACACCTATCTCGTAAAAATAGTATAACTGAATTCAGAAGACCTCAAAACGTGTAAATGCACCAAAATCTCGAAGTCGAATTTTTTCATGACTACAATACTTTCCTTACATGGTACATGTTCGGAAAGTAATAAACAATTCAATACTCAACAATTTTCTTAAGCTGTTGAAATTTTTATGATTGTAACCTATATATAGAAAGACACATGTGAAGCATAGTCTACAGCTTATGAAATATTGTAACAATAGATTAAAGCTGTTGTGAACTAATAGTATTTAAATATATGTAAAATTATGTCGCATTTTCGGGACATATTTTTCAGAAAATTTTCAATAAAGGGGGTGAGAGAAAAAATGACATAGTCATTAATATTGGTCATGATAAAATATCTTCACTCATGAGAGTATTATGCTATGGTAAATGTCATTAATCTGATAAGTATACATAATCACATCATGACACTGAGCAAAACATATTTAGCAGCTTTTCAAAATTATTTTTGTAATTAAGCATCTGAAAAAAATCCTTCTACTCCATACCCAATAAAGAAATTAAAAAATCAATTCAAGTAGTGTCAATAAATAGAAAAGTCTGTATTTCTGTAATATTATTATTGCATTAGATTATGTTTCATTCAGCTTAAAATTCAATGTATTAGGATTTTTTTTTATATGAGATTAACTCATTGAAGTATAACTAAGTAGTATTATTTGTAAATGCATTAAAAAAAATATTTTTCTCTCTTTTTTCTGAAATTATTCAGCTGAATATGAAGCAATATTCGGCCACAAGTATTCGGCCGAATACCTGTTCAATATTCGGCCTACCAAATATTCGGCTTACCGAATATTCAGCAAAACAGCCGAATAACGAATAGTGGCCGAATATTCGTTACATCGCTACTTTGGATATTTGCTAGCGCGACGAGATTGTATAATTCGTGGTGCTAAGTACGCCAATTTGCAGTCGATTATGTAAATGAAAATATGGATAACGGTTTTCCGGTAACCTTAAATGAACAGTAAATATAGGTTGTGAGCATGTGTAAATCGCCAAATAATGAAAAGTCGCCATAGGTGGCAGGCTATTCTATCTGTTCCGTAGCTTTTATTAACTTTACATGTACGCAAGTCGCCAAATAATGAAAAATCGCCAGGGGTGGCAAATTCGCAAGGTGTCCAATAGGTTTTACATTATTAAAAATACAGCTGAAACATATGTTCTGATTTTATTACGCTTTAGGTCCTAATTAATATAACTTTTGAATGGCAACATTAAATATCATTGTGTTTCTGAGGAGTGTAAATAATTTTTCCAGCGATTATAAGCGGAGTATAGCTCAGGACCCGTACTACACGGATTCTCATAACAAAATATCTTCCGTGTTATGAGGGGTAGGGGGTCTACTGTAGTGTGAAGTTTAAATTTTTATGTACCAATGAAGATGCAAGAACCAAGCAATGTTTAGCTTAGCTCAGTAACATTCTATCTGATCCAATCTTCGGGTTTTGTCTGTTGAAATTATGTCTTTTTTACGAATAAGCCTGATTAGGGGCCGAATCCCTCACACGAAAAGCGAGCGTAGCGAGTCTGGTGGCCTTGGCCCCTAGTCTTTGATAAAAACTACAGAACAGCTAGGATAGCTTACCACCAATGGTGACTTTTCATTACTTGGTGATTTACACATGCTTATAACCGATAATTACTGCTCATGTAAGGTTACCGGGAAACTCATTATCCATTTATTCATATACATAATTCTTGCAGATTGGCATATTTAGCCCCACGAAATATATTATCTCGCTACACTAGCAAATATCCAAGCTGTACTATAACTTGTATAATGGCATAGTTAACGCCGCCAAATATTTCTACTGGTAGCAAATACCCAAGCTGAACCTAACCAGCTTTACTATAATCTGCATTTTAATTATTTTTCATTTTCAAGGTACTGGGTGCTAACATTTTGGAAAGAGCGGTTTAGATTCACCCTGTTTGGAGAGATAACCTTTTGCCAGATTGTACACGATTCCAAAATGGTGCCTTTTAAATCAGTTACAATTAGTTATTCTGTTTTGAAAAAACAAATAATTGGTAATTCTAAACTCCTGTTATCTAAGAGAACTTACTATTTGAAAATTGTCAACTCTGTGTAACACACTTTGACTTATTTATTTCATATACTTTTTAATTTGGCATAAAATTGGTGTAATTCTACTTCATGTTTGTCAATTTCACGCGATTCCACACACTTGATTGGCAACTATTATGCTTATTTTTTCAGTTTTCTATTAATATCTTCTAAAATAATTGGAATTTCAAAATTTAAGTCAGCTTATCGGCTTTTCCAGAATTTTCTGAATCGATGGACAACTTCATCGAAACTCAAATCCCCATAGTTTCGGAGGAGATAGCAGAACAAGTTTTTGACAGCAGCAGCAGTGGCAATTACTTTTTGTAGAATAGAGAGACAGCTAACTTTAAGAAATAGCCTGACAAGTTTTCCTAACTGTCTGAAGAATAGGTAGATGTTCGCAACTGTGCAAGAAAATTTCTCTTTTGACTATTTTTTTCGATACTTCTTTTTGAGGTGGTTGTTTTTCTATTATTATTACTCAGTATGAGAGCAGGGACACCAGAAAAAGAAATGAAGGAACAAACAGATAATTGGCCGATAACTGAATCTGAAGTCTAAAATTAAATTATAATAGTCTTTGAATCATAATAGTAAATTTGAAAAATATGTGAATGAAAATTGAAAGAAATTGATCCTCTATAAGCTCCTAAAAACAAAAGATTTTGAACATAAATGTTCGTGAAAAATTATCATTTAAAATACTACAACCAGGGTGCAGATTGACGGGGGGATACCGAGGATCATCCCTGGCTGAAGAATGTAATATCCCTGGATAGAGAAATATTAACTGATCCCTGGCAGGGATACTATTTATCCCCTCCTGGAGAAATATTAATCTCTGTCCCTACAAGTTCAACAGAACCTAACAATATTAAGTATTAAGAATAGAAATTATTTCGTTTACTAGACAAAGGAGCAAGTTACAAACATCTGCTTGAAATAGATATACATATACCTAATGCCACTTCCAATTCTGTAACTGGGGTCAGGTTTCAAAGGAAGACTGCGAAATGAACAAAGAAGCACTGCTCTGCTGCAAGCCGAATTTAAAGGTAGACGTAAGAATCGACAAAGGCAGGAATATATGTGCTTGCGCATAGAAATTCGGGGGTTGATTTTTGTTTGAATTTAAGTCACTTCCCAGGCATGTTGGTGACTGTATCTGTCATGCAATACCTGATATATTACGTGAGTGAAGCATTTACACCTTCTCTCCTTTTTCTTCCTTTTTTTTTTTTCCAAATGTCCCATCCTGGAGAAAATATTCATTTCCCACCCTGACTGAAATATAACAAGAAAATAATAGTTTTCCCAAATGGAGGGGGAGGGGGGGTAGTAATTAAATATTAACACATCAACCATTGTTACCAATAATCTTTTTTCTCCCAATATAATTTAAGCACTAATAAAGGAAAACTATTATGCAATTCCTGTTTTCAAGTTTTTCACCCTTTTACATTAAACAGCAATTCACCTTTTTTTCTATCCTTGTCATTTTTATGCATGGAATACAAAAACGTTTTTGGCATCCAAAATGATTGCAAAAAAGTCATAGCTTGGGGCAGAATAACACATAAAGAACAATTTTAGTAAACCCTAATGAATGTTAATGCTGCATACTGGTTTCAGTATGACTTTGTACTGAGGATGGAAAGACACACTCACTAAAAATCGGTCTGTGGCATAAATACTCATTGGTATTTACTAATGTTCTTTCTGTGTTATCCAAAATGGTTGACAGGCTTACACATAAATACCAAGAAAGCTTTATATTGAGTTAAAGATTTCATGTTCACGGGGGAAAAAATTTACTCACCACCAGCAATCGAACCTAGGGTGAATCTATATGCACTTTCTAAAATTTGAATACCAAAGCTCCTCTCAGCAGGGCTCTGACAATCAGAAATACATCACATTAAAATTGAACTATTATTTCATCATACTAAGAAATAAACTAAAATCAACAACTGTTAAGTCATGCCTTATGCAAAATATCAATTGGGATCTTATATATTATCACATGCATTAAAAAACTGTTGTCATTTTTTAGTATTCTGATGTATATATATATATATATATATTGTGTTGATTAAGAATATTAAATGAAGTTTTTTTTTTCAAAAAAAAAGGGCGGGTGCCACTCCAATTGGTACTAATTATAATAGTTAGTAAAGTAAAACCTGTCTTAAACAAAACTTTTATTACACAGAGGTGTGTTTCATACAGATATACTTCCTAGACTATTGAACTATATTTATATTCAACAAAATCTACCTTCAGCCGGAAAAAAATGTTTCTGTTATGTGATTTAAGATGTTTGTTACCATATGCTTAAAAAAATTATTTCAGCGACATTTATTTCCCCAGATGTGAAAAGTAAGGAAATTTTAAATAAATTTTGGTAATACAGTACGGGACCTCTTATCCAGAAATCAGTTATTGAGAAAACCAGTTATCCAGAATCATTTTTCAATTGATTAAATTCTTATTTTTTCCAAAACGAAAGCAAAAGAGTTTTTTTTATATTTCTTATATTTTTGTTTTCTTATTTTGAGTACTACAGCTAGTATTTATAAAGTAAGCAATCTTGTAAGGTATTTTATTTATTTTTTTTAGTGTGTGACTAAGTTTTCAAGAAGTTATCATATACTTACTACTTCCTCTCTAAATGATTATTATTTATCTTGATCATATTAAGAGCTTTTTCTATTATTATTTTTCTAATATATTAACAATTAATGTTTAATTCTAATCAAAAATAAAGAGTAACATTTATGCTACCAATCAAATGAGTAGGTGTCGTGTTAATCCCCAATCAGTTATCCAGAAAACACCCGGTCCCAACCATTCCAGATAACAGGTTCTATACTTATATAACTAATTTTTAAATCAAATAACTCCAAATTTAAAAACATAAGAAGTCATATAATTCAAGGGAACAACATTAATAACATAAATCATTTTATTCGCAACAGTTGTCATGCCTGACATGATTTTTTGTCATTAAGTCTTCCTTTTTAGAATTTTGATTTTTAATAAGTAAGGAATCTATCTTATAGGGAATGGATTTTTAAAAAAATTAAGGTCATATGTTTGAAATTACAGCCTAGTATTTTTCTCCTGTTAGTATTTTTAAACTGCTCAAATAAATATCCAATTAAATAATTAATGTGAATTGAAGTAAAATCCCTAACCTTTACTGCTTTCATTTCTGCAAGAGGTCTAGACAAAAATTTTGTTGGTCTGTGAGGAGCTATAAGTTCTAAATCGTCATATGTTATTCTCCTGAAATACAATAATAAAAACTTAAAAGAATTTTCTCCCTTCTTTTTTAAATAAATAAAATCTATAATGATTCAGTAATAAATAAAAAAATAAGGCAAGCATGCGTACCCTGTATCAGCATGGATGAAACCAGCTAACTGAAATAAAACGTCAACTTCGAGTGGTGTAATTTGGGACATTTGTTGAGCTGCATACAGGAATTCCTCTGCAAAATATACAAAGAAAATCAAAAAATGAAAAATTATGCAATACAACTACAAAGACTTATATTTTAAAGCATAAAATGTGTCACACATTTTTATTTAAATGTTTAAAATTATTTCAAACCAAATTCTTCATTTTATGTCAACACTTTCAAATAAAACTGCTGAGAATGTTAAAAAAAATATTAATGAATTCAATATGCTCACCTTTTGTAACTTCTAAACCTGTATTATTTTTGGTAAAATTCAAATAAACTTTTTTGACCAACTCCATATTATTCAGCAATGTGTTAAAAGCCATGAAATATGGAAATGATACTTGATGTCCAGCAGTACCACCGGCAGCCTGTACAATAATTAGAAAAACTGCGTAAAAAATTGGCACTAACTCAACTATTTCCTTAACAGTTAACAAAACTGTATTAAAAAAAACTCAGTTAAATTATAAACTTATTTGCTACATAATAGACTTATTTAATTTTGAAAAAAAAAAAAATTTAAAGAAGTAGAAATTATTTAAAAAAAATAAATAAATTGTATTTTATTTTTTAAATCACATTAGTTTTTACTAACTTTTGAAAACAACTATAACAGGATTGTTATTGGCCAAGAAAAAAATTAAATGAATTTTTTTCAGTCTCTCACAAAGTATATATGAACAAACACTTGCACAAACACTTCAAAATTGCATATGTATATAGTATACACATCATGGTGCTGGGAATCAAAGTTTTTGATTGTTTTCATCAAAGCATAATTTCATCATTTGGTTGTTTCCATTAGTTTATTAAATGTTTCTTATAAGTGAGTTTCAGACAAACATGTAAGCTTAGCTCTTACTGACTAGCTCCTATTTGTAAGAAGTGTTTAATTTATTTCATGATACTCTTTCATTTATATTAATTCATTTATTCATATTAATTCGTGATATTTTAATGAAGTTAGTCAGGTTTATATAGATATATTCAGAATTTACTGTATTTTTTCTGTGTTTTCATACATTGTTTGAAACATAGTGATACTTGACAAAATAAATAACCTAATGATATCCATTTGTTGTCTGCATGGGAGCTTTCAGGCCACTTTGTATTTATTAACTACTGTTAGAAGTTAGCGAAACAAAAACTAAATGTATTTCAATATCAGAAATATGTTTAAAAAAAAAGTAAATAAATAAATAAAAATATAAAATATGGGTTAATTTTTATTCCTGTTTCTTTCAAAGTAAAAGAATAATAAAGAAAAAATATTCAATCTCAAGAAGGATGAAAAAGAATAAATGTGAAATGCTTTGAGCATAATATTAAGCACTTTTTTCCCAGCCAAATTTCATGATGTTCCAAGACGATTTTAGAGCCTGATTCATGTGCTGCACTTTACAAGAGAAATTAGAATGAATGGAAAATTAGCTTAGAATGGTTATTTATCGCCAGAAAACCCATTACTGCATGCAAAAAGCATCTGTGTAAAACAAACATTGAAGATTTGGGGCAAAAATGTGTATTTTTTTTTTTTTTTTTTGTACAGTGAAACCTCTCTGAGCAGCCACCCCACCGTACTGAGAATATTTGGCCACTCTGAAAGGTTTTATTTACTCTTATTAGATAACTGCTTATACAGCATAATATAAGCAAGTCTGACACATATTCCTTATTTAAAACTTATCTAAAGAGAAACTAGTACTTTATTTAATGCTTTCTTACATTTTTTGAAAAAAGATACAATTTGTGCCTGTTTTTTTTTTTTTTTTTTTTTTTTTTTTTTTTTTTACTTTTCCGGGAAGCAACCATTTTTTAAAGTACCTTTTTTTACTTTAAAAAGCAGAAAAGCAGATCTCATCCGTTTAACACCACGAAATGTGAAGTTTTCACATTCTTTCAAAATAAAATCCTTTTCTCAAATTTATTCTTCATTGATTTGCATTTTTACGCAGTTAAATAATTCAGCTAACTTTCTTTCCAATTTGCAACTCAGATCACTGACCCACTAATAAAATGAAACTAGCGTGAACATGGATGTGAATGGCATTTTTGCTCCAATGGACTTCGCAAGTTATTCCTGGGTCTTATATTCAACCATGAACCTGACCTTGATTTTTTCCGCTCAAAATTAAAGCATGGAGTGAGTAGAATTTCCCAAAAAGTGAAATGGGCGATTCACTCGGTGGCCGTTTAGAGGGGGTTGGGTGGCTGCTGACAGAGGTAATTTTAACAAAGTTTACGAGCTGAAAAATCCATGCCATGAAAAATTGGCCATTCAGAGGGGTGACCAGTATACAGGGATGGTCGTTCGCTGAGGTTTCATTGTAGTAGTTTTTTTAATTGCCACAGTGCGATGCCCTGTTAATTTTAAACATGATTTAAGACAAATCTAATCAATATTTGAAGCCCAGCGGTATAATGGTCAGTGAATTTTGCTGCCATGCCACAGGTCTGTGGTTCGATTCCTGTGCTGGCCAAGGTTGACTCAGCTATTCATTCCATAAATGGGTTGAAAAAATGAGAACCAAGCTTGCTTGGGAGTTAAACACAATGGGGGTTTGCATCAGGCTGACCACCTGGCCAAGGCATATGCTTCCGGAGCCCATGTTCAAGAAGGCGTGGTTGGGCAGCACAGGACTTGGCCCTGCATAGGGGTTGTTGCACTAATGTTTAACCTTAACTAATCAACATTCATGAAAAATGTAAAAACATCAAAATATGCAGAAAATCTGAAAATAGAAAAAAACTGTAGAAGTCTGATAATTAACTATTAGAAATTAGTGGATTTCTGCAAATTTGCGGGAAAATCACATGCCTGCTATAAATAGACCTTTTAACTTTATTGATTACATATCTTCATCAATTATATTTTATAACTAACAATATGTCTAGTGTAACAAAATGAAAAGTATAATCACACAATACTTACTGCCACTAAATTACGCTTAACATCCTCACTTAGTAAATGGCTTTTAACGGATATCATAATATTGCTGAAGTCCATTGCAGAAATAAAACCTTTTTTGTTTTTGTCATACTTTTGAAATGCCTGTATTGCATGTTCCTCATGAAAATCCTGCAAAAAGAGCAAACATCAATAAATAAATCACAAAGTTGTATTGACTATTTACTACTTTTCAACAAGTGCCCTACATAATAACATCAACACTAACAAAATGAAAAACAAATACAGTCAAACCCCGATATAACGCCACTATCCGTTCGAGAAAATTATGGCGCTAGAACAAGTGCGGCGGTATATCGAATTATATTAGATTATGCGATGGATAAAAATAAACTTTGATATGGTGTTATTACTATTGTAAAACTCAATATCATAATGCATTTTATTTAATAATAGGTAATATAATTCAATTCTGCTGGAATTAAATTATCAAATTGTACTATGAAATTAAGATGCACTTACTGTTTTATATCGTCAATCCTATATAAAGAAGTTTCCGAGTAGAATAAACACTATCGCTAAAGTGTGAAGATCCAGGGCTCAGGCCTTTCGCGCGGCGACGGATCTAACATTCTGGAGTCTCCAGCAGTTTTTTTTTCAGATGTATCGTGAATGCGCTTTAGAACCCCTTAAAAAATCATCCGCCCTAAAGACCCCTCGTGTAGGTTTGAAATAAACACAACAAACAAACTTGGATAAAATATATATTTTTGCTCATAGCAGACATACACTTACATTAAAACTCAAACTGAATTTATTGGAAATATTTTAAAATGGTAGTTTGAGTTTTCTTTTCAATATTAATTTTTTTAATATCCTTTTCTACAACTAAGAGATTGTTTTGCACTTTTCTATCTGTTGCATTTTTTTTCTAAAAAAATTCGTATTTTCCCAATGCAATTTTTCACTTCCTCCGATGTAACATGTGGTGTTTCATCTTCTTCAGATTCACTGTCAGATGAATCTAAATTTTGATTTTGATTGGTAGCTGATTTAACAATTTTATCGATTGTCAGATCTTCAAATGTTGAAACACTTTTGTCTATATTAATATACTCAGTTGCCGACAGAGGACGCTCAAGGTCTGTCAATTTGTGTATTTCATTTTGTAGTTCTTGAAGTGTTGTAATAGTTTGATTTGGAGTAAACCCTTCAGATTGAATTAATCCAGTAAGTTTCTAGCAGTTAACAATAGTTTCTGGTGAAATTTCATCCCAGGCTTTTTTTTTTTTATCATGCGAATAGCATCGTGTAAAAGGATTGGAGAAAAATCATCTTTGCTGATTTTTTCAATAATACGGCAGACGTGATACTTTCGATAATGAGCTTTGAATGAGTTTATTATACCCGCATCCAAAGGCTGTAAAACTCCAGTACAATCAGGAGGTAAAAATTCAATGCGGATATTGCTCATTGGGTGTGTTTTGTGACAAGGGGAATTATTCAAAATCATTAAAACATGGTGTTTCTTTCTTTGCATTTCTGAGTTGAAATTCGCTAGCCATTTTTGAAATAATGCTGCAGTCATCCAAGCTTTCTTGTTGTTCTCATAATCAACATAAAGGGCAGAATTAAAAATTTTAAAACATCTGGGCTTAGCTGATTTTCCAATCACTGTCAGAGTTCTTTTATCAGATCCATCTGCATTTGTGCAGAACACCAGTGATACACGATCTTTAGCTTTTTTGCAGCCTTTAACAGGCCCACTAGAAATTGTTTTATCTGGCTGCAGGCGGTAAAAAAATCCACTTTCATCCATGTTGTAAACGTCCTCAGCTTTATATTCTAAAATCAGCGCACTCAATTTCTTACGACCATTTATCACATCTTCATCAACTCCTGCAGTCTCACCACTTCGTATATACTGCGAGAATCCTCGTTGCTTTTTAAATCTGTTCAACCAGCCGCTACTACACTCGAAATCTGTGATGTCCATTTGCTGGCCAAGGACTTTTGCTTTCTCTCTAATAATGTCCTCAGTTATAGTCGCATTTTTAGCCCTCATTTGTAGTATCGATCCATGTGCAAAGGACATCTTCTAAATCTTTGTGTTTTCAGTTTTTTCACATTTGACTGCAGATCGTTGGTGTTAATCCATTTCTCCGGATTTTTCAAAATGTCTCCTATACAAAGCCTGCTAACAGGCTTTCTCCACAATGTAGAAAAATGATTTGCGATGCAGTCACATTTCTCTCTTTATATTCGCAAATTTCCCGCTTTTCCGAAACTGTTATGTTAATACAGCTCTTTTTGCCATCATAAATTAAGACTCTGGTTATTTTGCAGATTTAACTGCTAAATTCTTCGATCATTCAACGACTAATCTAACCTTTGAATGACAGATTTTGCATTTCACCCCGTTTCCCTGGAAGGCGGCGAAAACGAGAAGGAGTGGGGGGGAGAGAGGAGGAGTGGAGAGGTTTCTTCGAATATTGTTCATACTTGTTCTCCGTTTTCAAAAGAGAATGAATAGGAATTCGTTACTACTGAATACTATTTGAGTTTGAAAGCATATAGACGTAGGAAGGCAAGGGACTCTTTGGAAATCTAACAAAAAGTTTAAAAAGAAAGATGTGCAAAAAACATATCCAGTAATTTCTAGAAAATTTGTTACACTAGGCAAGTTTTATTCTGGCGGTATATCGAGTTGGCGCTTTAACGGATCCATTACATTGAAATTCCTATTTGACAGATTTGTTCATAGACATAATTGGCGCTATTTCGAGATGGCACTAAATCGGGGTTTGACTGTATGTGAATGTGAAAGGTACTTCAACTGGCATGTTATTTCAAAATATCTTATTTTAAATCTTAATCCTCTTATTTTAAATACAATAATGTACTAAATGCTGCCTCTGTGTTACATGATACACAGTACAGTAGAACCTTTCAAATCTGGACTTCTAAAATCCGGAATTCTAAATCCGGAAAAAATTCGGCCTTCCAAATAATAATAAATTGGTATTAACCAAAAAAAAAAAAAAAAAAAAAAAAAAATTGTTCTGTTTTGTATCTCCTCAAAATGCAAATAGATGGCAGCACCAAACATTATGAAGACTTCAAGACATTTTATGCTTGTTTTTTTTCACAGTTTTTATTTATTTTACTTCTAGACGGTTTTATATTCACTGCATCAAATTCCAAAGATGTGTGCCCACTTTTGAGGCAGATAGATACGATCTTTTCGTCCGCCACCGCTTTGTACTTGCAGTTTCTTTTGCATTGCGTAATCTGTTTCGGAGTGGGTTTGCTTGCCAATTCATTTCTGGTGAATTAAAGTTTGCAATTTCATTATAATACTAAAACCAGAAACATTGTTAATAGAGTAGTGTCAGACAGGTTCTAACGTTTAAAAAAAAAAGCGCAATTATAAAAAAAAAAAAAAACAGTCTTTTAGGGGGGGCATGCCTAGCAGATGATCACTTCAAAAATAAAACAAAGGAATCTATCATGGCAAAAGCAGATGAAAAGATCATATCCACCTGCATCAGAAGCACATACACATTTGCAGAATCCGAAGCAGGCCAGAATGTTTGCCGTTAAAATTAAAGAGTGAAAAATGTAAAGGAGAGGAGGGGAAGAGAGTTAAATAAACACTTGGGCCGGAAGTGGGTTGATTATGTAATATGACCAATGACCATATGAGCAGACATCGAGTTGTTTGTTTTAGGCTTTGAATGCCATGTGATGATGTTTTATTTTTTTCTGATATTTGTTGAATTTGGGTTTATTTTAAGAGCGATCAGCGTTTCTTGAACATGCCAGTTAATTGAATGTTTTACTGTAATAATAAATTATAAAAGGGTATTTGTTCGGTATTAAACGATATACATAGGAGCGATATACATAAATGATACACATCAGGAGCGTATTTAAGAAGGGGGCAGAGGCGGGCCGGGCCCCCTCCAAAAATGTAAAGCAATTATTATAAACATTTATATTAACTCAACTATCATTAAAATATCGGATCACGAATTGGTAAAGTCCCAGCTATTCCGGATTTGAGAAGTTCTACTGTATTTAGTCTAAAATAAGTTGACGCATTTCATGTAACCAATATTTTCTGAATAGATGCAACATTTTACTAAAAAATGTCTTTTTCATTATTGAAAAAATGGAAGTACCTTGCTACTATTACAAAAAGCAATATAGGGAATCTTAAAATTTGTTGTGAACCAAGTAAAAATATGTAACATCTTTTATCTTTCAACATTTAAATAACTGTAATTGTGTTTCGTTAAAAACTAAACAATTTTATTTTAACATATTAAAATTTTTTAAATTATTCTATTTCTAAAAAATTTTCATACAGAAAAAATTTATATTTATATTCAAATAAAGCCAATATATTGAAAATAAAATAATGATCAAAGATAATATAGTAAAACACATGAGGTTTTTATAAGGAAATAACTTCACTGTTAAGCCAGTCATTGCATAAAGACAAAATATTTTTATCACACATTTTAAATGAATAAATAGCATTAGGATTTAATATTTGCTTTTTAAATACACACAATCATCAAATTTAAAGAAAAAAAAATTACAGGAAAAAAAAAAAGAAAATGCTATGTTCAACAAACTATATAATTAGCACTCACATGTAATAATTGGGTAAATTCACTATAGCTGATTTCTCGTGCCTTATCTTTACCAAAGTGCAAACGCAAAAATTCACTGGCAAAGTTGAAAGGGATTTCTTGATGAAGAGTTGTGTGCTTAATAATTTCTTCAAATTCATCTAAAAAAAAAAAAGAGGTAAGAAAAAAAAGAAAGAAATAGGAAAGTTAAAAACCAATAAACAAATAAATAGATAGATAATGATAAAGATTAACTGTAAAGAGGAAAAAAAAAATCTGAAATTTTAATTTAAAATTTAATTTATAATCAAAATCGCAGAAAACTTCCTCATTTTAATTATATTATATATAATACAGGAAGTAACAGTTGTCTATATTCCATTTTAAGTAATTTGCAGTTTTCTAGTTTACTCTAGGGATGTACAAAGCAGCCAAGTAATGAGTAATTGTGAGTAAGAAAGAATCACTGAAGTGCAAATGAAGAATTTTCTTCTTTTAGTAATGTAAATATGCATTTTCAGTACATAATCAAGCTAAAGCATAGATAAATAAGAAGTTCTAACCTTCCTGCCTGTGTGGATGGTGGAGATTTTTTTACTGCTGAGGTAGGGTGGAAGTTATATATTTCATTTTTAATGATAATTTTGTAAAAAAAAAAAATAAAACAGTAGAATTTTTAAAAGAATATTGGATTTGTACAAGTATAGCATATAATAGTGTTATTTTAACCCTTTCAGAGTTGATTAAATAATTTCTCTCCAATAGATATAAATGAATATTTTTATAACAGAGATTAAAAAATTGTAATAAAATAAAAGATCCTGATTACTAAATTTCCATAAAATATACAAAAACATTTTCAACTCAAAATTATTAGTATTTACTTTGTAATATTCTTTCAAAATTTATGTCCTCAATTGTGGACACCTGGTCTGAAAAGGGTTAAATTATTTTAATTGTCTTAAAAAAAAAAAAATCAGATTCTCTTTAAAAAAAAAAATACAAACTGGGTTTTTTGTTGTTGTTTTTTCTGCAAATTATTTCTTCATCAAAAATCATAATATATTTGTACAGGTTAAAATTTGATTTAGCTTTATTTGTATAAATATATAGCTAGATTTTTTAAATTTATTTTTTTTTGCATTGATAATCAGGGTTCTTTAAATTTGTGAGCTACAGGGCTCCTAAGAATTATTATTTAGGGTGGGTCTCTTGCTGAATATTTTCAGCCCATTTACAATAAAATTAAAAATTAATGAAAATGATACTTCAGGAACATTACGTATGTCTAATATTTTAAAAAAGATGGGTATTTAGAACCCAATGACTTAAAAGAAAATGGGTCCTTTTACTGGGAAAAATACAGTACAATCACCGTATTTTACTAATATTTTTAAGAATTATTGCATATATTCATTTTTGCTTAATTTTTTACACATCAGTTGGTATACAATTTGCTTTTGATAATGTTTAAAAATAATGAAATTCTTAGGACTGCTTGATATAGATTGAGTGCCGAATATATATTAAACACTAGGTACAGCTCTAGTTTTCTCTATATTTACATGTTACACAAGATTATACTTTTGATTCAATTGTTCCTTCTTTACAATAAATAAATAAATAAATAAAAGAATAATAATAAAAATCTGAAATTCTTCCAGATTTTATTTACGCACTCGGCTGGAAGAATTTCAGATTTTTAAAAATCTATTCAATCAATTCTGCCATATAGAGGAAAGTGATCATATAGACTCCTGTTTGCATAATTTTGTTGCTGAAAATTGCATCAATTGTTGTTTGGCCCCCTAGTGGTGAAATGTTTTGGATTAGTGCGTATTGGAAAATCTAAAGTATCCATTTCAGTTATGAAATCGTATCCTTGATCGGAATTTAATTCTATGTTAAAATCTCCTACTAAAACAGTCTTACAATCATCCTCCTTCAGTAAACAGGGATGAGATTCACAGAAAAGAAAAAAGTCTGAAAGAATGTGCGAACATTTGAGCAATAACTACTGATGACTTTCATAAGATGAGAAATGATGCTGTTGAGATCATAATAATACTGATATTAAATCTATCCTATATATAATACAATTTTGCCTTAATAGAAAATTTAAAAAATTCGGAGCATTTTTGGATATTTGAAAAACTGAATATTTCTGAAGCATTGAAAAAGTAAGAAAATCAGACAAAAGCCTGAAGAATCTCATCCCTGAGTAACGTTTCGAATCTAGCGTCTAATTTATCTCCATGAGAAATTCGAGGACTAGCATGTGTATTGGCAAATCTCACTTTATCTTGAATATATGCAATGACCATTTGAACACCATTGATCTAGATTGTGCAGGCACGGGTAAAGTGTTTCATATTCTTTTTATAAAGTGATTTTTATAAAGTTTTCCTCTATAAAAATCATAACTCCAGATGGCTTTCTGTTTTGGAAACCACTGTCTATCCATTCGACCAAAGTGAATCCTGGTATTTGAAAATCATCTGAGGGGATAGTACATGTTTCCGTTAGCAACTCCAGATGGCTTTCTGTTTTGGAAACCACTGTCGACCAAAGTGAATCCACAGAAAAAACACTCAAAATACTGGTGTTAAACAATAAAGTAATTAAAAAACTTTGTAAAAAACACACATAAGAAGTAAAAGGAAAGAGGAACTTCTCTTTCCTTTTACTTCTTATGTGTGTTTTCTACAAAGTTTTTTAATTACTTTAAAGTGAATCCAGTTTGACCAAAATATTGCGTTAGCAATATCAAATCACTCAGCAGAAAACATGAATCAAACGGGAAAAGTGACCACGGCTCACCGTGTAGACAAAATCCCGTGCTTGTAAGAAATAGCACCTGAGTGCTAATTAAGGAAAGAAAACTCTAGCAGTAGTATATATTTGGAATACCACAGGCCAACTGAAATTAATGAAATTAAGGAATAAAAATACAGCAAATAATCACTTGTAAATTGAATTTTAAATAAAATATACTAGACTCGGATCCCTGAATATTACTATACACTTAAATTTTGAATTAATACATATATCCTTCAGATTAGCTTACTTTTTTACAATAGCCACTGATAATAATTATAATGATTCTGACAATTTCCCAATAGCTCACCATTCAGCCCTAGAATTAATAAAAAATCCTAATGATAACAGATTAATAAACTTCTTAGACTTACAACTTAAATTAATGATAATAGTCTATCATTCAATATACAGTAGACATCGGTTATGACGTACTCTCACAGGACCTAAAAAAGTAGTATGTTATAGCTGAAGCACGTTATAAGCAATACCACCGGTATGATTCAATATTACACAAAAAAGGAAAGTGAGCTCATAATTTCACTGTAATATGCGTCTGATTTTTTAAAATTTAAGTAAAATAAAAGACAGAGAAGATTCTTTATTACAATTTTATTCAGATAAATAATCTGTAATTTTCTTTTGTTTTAAATGAGCAAATGCTAATTTAAAAATACCGTTTTGGATATTCATAATAAACTTTTGTAGAGTTTCAAAAGTTTGCATCATCAATGTGACATTCAAAAAATCGTGATAATGTTTTTGCATCATTTAATGCATCGGATGTGCTTGGTATAGGTTCCTCTATTTCTTCTTCACTATCATCAGAATCATTATAGATAGGGCTTTTCAGAAGGCATTTGCAATGATGAATGACAAAGAAAAACCATGGTCTTGTTCTTAGCCCTACCTAGCAGGGAAAAAAAATATATATAAAGGATCGCTCCCTTCAATCATACAAATTTCATCTCGCTAGAGAATCTGTAAACTGACAACGAGTGTTCTTGAAAGAACTGAAACTTCTGAGAAAAAGGAAATAAAATGTTTAAGAAAAGCAAAATTTTATTTTTGGCTGTGGTATAAAAAGTACGTTATAGCCAAAGTACGTACTTTTGTTTTAACCGTAAGTACATTTTAACCAAAGTTAAATAACATTATAAATATAGGACTTCAATCGGGACCTAGCTTTTAGGTACGTTATAACTGATAGTACATTATATCCCAGGTCCGTTATAACCGGTGCACACTGTATTTAATAAAAGAGATGATTTTAATATTTTAGAAAGAGATTTTTTATCAACCTTTCAAGTATATTAGGCAAGTTGGAGTGTTTAGGCTGATTAATTTTATTTTTTACCAACAAAGCGAAACATTCCAGAGCGTCCAGAGTGGTAGAGCACCCGCACGTTAAGCGGCAGTCCTGGGTTCAATCCCCAGCTCTGGAATTTTTCGCGTAGTTGCTAAAAAATAAAATTAATCAGCCTAAACACTCCAACTTGCCTAATATAGAGATGATTTCAATTTTCATAATAATGCATTTACTCATTTTACTTCATGTATGCACACATCTGTTTTTAGAAACATAATCTCCAATCATAAATATAGAATAGAGTCTCTATGTACCAATAGTTTTAAGGCCAATAACTTAACATACCTATATAAAAAAGTTCTCAAATATAAATATCCAGGTAGATTTCTAAAATCAATAATATGTCTAATATGTAATAAATAAAACTGTATGTCCAAATTAGTTTATTGGATGGTGAGGTTGGGGTTGGTTGTTGGTTATTTCAAATTCAAACAAACAAATAAACAAACAAAAAATAAATAACAGAAAATAATAAAATATATATCTGTATATTTTATACAAAAAATTTATATATATATATATATATATATATATATATATAGTTACACTTTACTTAAAATTACAATAAAATTATAGTTGCTTCACATGCTAACCAGCGCTTAAAAAAGCAGCATAAAAGAAAACATGCGTTTAATAATACATAGAAAATTAAATAGAAAACACCCCCCAAGCCAGTCATTGTTAATACAACAAAAAAATTACAAAAAAATGTAAAATGCATTGTCCAACAATGCATTTTACATTTGCAACATGGACAATGCATTTTACATTTTTTTGTAATTTTTTTGTTGTATTAACAATGACTGGCTTGGGGGGTGTTTTCTATCACAATAATTCTTGCACTTTATTTGGTTTTAAAAATCTGGTTTCTAATTCTTGATAATAGCTGTTACTTTTATGCGAGATATGTCTTATTTGTAGTATGTTTTGTGTTTTACTTGTTAGTTATATATATATATATATATATATATATATATATATAAATACAATGTAGAATTGCTGATTACTGGTACTTTTTCTTTTAGAGGTATTTTTATTTCTTATTTTTTACTCTACTGTACCATATATAAGCCTTACTAAGTGCAATTTTACTTATACTGCATAGAATAATATTAGCACTAATAACAATTAATACATGTGTAATATTAGGTTGATTCCTACTTTAGGACCCCCACTCTCGCCAACGCGACGATAAATATTGATATACAGTTGCCATTACGATTTTTTGTATTTATATTGCAGCCATACGGCAAAGGGTTTATTCGTAAATTTCTCTCAGTAATCAGCCGGTATTCCAGTTGATTTTGCACGTGATCAGTCATGAGTTTTGATCATTGATAAGGCCGTTGCCTACGAAATGCTCATAATATGTAGTATTACGTAGGCAACGATAAGGTTTAGTATCCTTTTACGCATTTTCGATCTGAGTTTAGAAAATTTCTATTGGCTTTTACCCAGTAAAGTATAATTTCGCAAACACTGGGTACTAAATTCCTGTTTTATTTTCATATTGGTACGTATTAATAGGAGCAGACGATTTCAACTCATTTATATTAGCATCGTCAAGCTCAAATAAATCTGATACCGGGAATTTGGTTGCTAGGGTAACTTTAAATATTAAAGTATACATATATATTTTTATTTATGCATTAATGATATAATTTAATATCACGGACGCAAAATTTTCTGGCATCTGAAAATTGGTTGCTAGGACAATTTTAAATGTTAATATTTTAACTTAAAAGAATTGAGTTCTTTTCGAATTTATTAGTTGATAACTATTTCTAAACAGCGGATTCGGTGAATTTATCTATTCTGTTTCTTAATTTGGTGAGGTGTTTTAAATTTGCCTTGCAAATTTTTAAAAATCATTGCAGAATTAGTTCTTTTGTTAATTATTTTAACATTCTGATTCCATTTCCTAAAATTGTTGCGATTCAACATACTTCACTGGTTAAAATAAAGTAAAAATTCACGAATCCGCTTTTAATAAAGGAAATACATATAAATTTAAAGAATCTGCTCATAAATTCTTGTCAAATGAAGTCATTTGGAACATGTAAGTACATCATTACATTTATTTTACTTGCCAACTAATTAATTTTTAATAATTGTCGTCAAACTCCGTATTTGGTGCGTTTAATGCTGAATTGTTCACATTAATTTCATCCAGTTTCTCTGGAAGGCGTTAAACTTGTGCGCATGCGCGATCACGGACTATTGACAGGAAGGTTCGCCAAAACGCGGCGATTTTTTACGTTGGCGAGAGTGGGGGTCCTAAAGTAGGAATCAACCTAATATTATTATTATTATAATTATTATAATAATTATTATTAATTACAATAGTTTTTTTTTTTTACCTTAATTCTTTTTTACCATCTTTCCTTAGTACTTCTTAGCTATTAAAGTTTGTTCTAAGTTGCTCATAGGTTAGCTATACTCAAGTTTTTTTTTTTTTTTTTTTTTTTTTTTTTTTTTTTTTTTTTTTTAAATATTTAATATTTCTTTATCTTTTTCCCTTCCATTTTCTGAATTTCTTGATAAATTAAAATGGTTTTCGCAGCATTTTGTCTGTTTTTCCTTTCTCCTGCTTTTTATTCCTTGGCTTCAGCTGTTTTTATTTTTGTTGATTAATTTTCTCGGTTGGCATCGATTTCTAGTCTTGTCTGTGCTTCCACCTTCATGTTTGGTTAGCATCCATGCTAGTTTTTTCTCTTATAGCTATGGTCGTACCCCTAGGTTACGTAAAGCGACTTCTTTTTTTCTGGTAACCCACAGAAACCTGGCTATTTTTGTTTTTTCTTTAAATCGAAATGTGAGTATGGTGGTACTTGAAAATGGAGTACTCCATTTCAATTTTCCACTATATCTCCACTTCATTGCTTGGGTACGTAAAGTTAGGCTTAAGCCCCTTGTTCTCACCTGGCTTGTTTTCCCACTTCCCTTTAGCTTTGATAGCTCTGTTTTATACAATATTTATAGCCTCTGGATTATCAATTATTATTTCATGGTTTCAGTTTTATAATTGTTATTGTGTGCTATCTCTTAATGTTTTATTTGGGATTCCATATTACATACGTTTAGCTATTTTATATTACATATACATATATATATAGATAGATAAATAGATAGATATAGTCTTACTCTAATGCAAAACATCCATTTAATATTTTGCCGGAAACACACTGATATAAGTTCTATTTGGAATAAAGCAAAAGGCAATTACCAAATGTGATAGTGCCAGAGCCATTTGTGTCAAAGAGCTGAAAAGCAGTAATGTACAAAGCATCAGGACGACAAAGTACAGCCTCAAACGCTTGAAACTCCAAAAATGATATCAGTCTGAAATGTAACATATTTCACATTAAAAAGTTTTTTTTAACAAATATAATTTAAAAAAAGAAAGAAAAGAAAACCAACTTCAAATTACTTTGCCATTATGAAAAATTATTCTCATTCTAAATTAGTAGAGTTTGGCAAATCCTCACCAAATAGAACAGATATCGCCAAGCTGGGTTCAGTTTTGGGAACTTATATTTTGGTGCCAAACTTAGTGATAAATTGCTAAAAGCAGCCAGCCTTGGTAACTTTTGACAGTAAGATCAGTGACATTACTGGAATTCCTTTAAGCAATGGTTTAAAAACACTGTTTTTTTTCTGATTTTTGAATGATAATACCATCAGAATGTGACCAAATTAATATGGGACCATCCCTGTGCTATCCCCTTCCCAATAAAAAAAGAATTTTTGAAATCAGTTCATGCAGCTAAAAATTATTGCTGTACATACATAAAATAAAATATGGGTCAAGAACATACAGGATGAACATAGTGACTCTTCCTTTTTTGAAGTCAGTAAAAAGGGCATTTTTTATTGTTATAAATACATATTTTTTCTCCTAATATAAACCAGCTAAAAAATATTATAAAAACATATAAAACATTATTTATATGTTTAAAAAAATATTAACCAGCTAAAACATATAAAAAAGATTTTAAATATATGTACCCATCTTTGGATGTGTCCAAAATGCTACCGAGTAAGTGTACAGTTTTTGGGTTATAATCGGGATTTGTATAGATAGCTAGATATTTTCTTACAAAGTCTTCAGGTGTCATAAAACGCTCTCCATCTTTTTCAACACTAGCATACTAGGGGAAAAAAAACACACACACACACCATTAAACACAAGAATTATGAGTTAAAAAAACTATTCAAAGTGTTAATATACTACATAATACAGAAAGCAGAATTATTTATTTTTCATAGATCAATTAAAAGTAAACAGTTTTGTTGTTATTCACTGACAACATGGTTTTATTTTTACCGAATGTCATATGAAAAATTTTATCTTGCCGAGATTAACCTTTCCTATGATTTATAGTGATACTATTTTGAAAACTGATTTAGGAGAAAACAGAATATACATTTTAACACAGTATTACATTTTATGTATACAGTAACATAGCAGATACATAAAATATAAAATAGTTTTAAAAATTAATATGCATCTTACTGAATTGCAGATTAAACTAGTATAATACATAATCTAACAATTAACTAAATTCATAGTTTTATCATGGTATTATCTAAATGAAAATCATAACTTATGAGTATCTTAATTTAAACCTCACTTTAAGTGTATTTTAACAAATGGCAATCAAGACAAATAAAAATACACGGGAAGAATTGAATATAACAAAGAATTTCAGAACAATGAATAAGTACTAGCAGAAAAGCTTAACAACTTTTGACTGGTGTCCTATCAAAGGAAAAAACAAATGATTTTCACTTTCTGGAAACTTTCCCTATGCTGAAGTCATTGAATTTATTAATATTCTTCAGCAAAATCTGCACAAGAAAGTTACATTTCAACAGGGTAAGGGGTAAGCAGAACTATAAAATGGGAATTGAGTAATACTTCTCCATGATCGGCACTAATCAAACCATTTGAGGAGGTGGAGTAGAATTTATCATTGAGAATAATTGATGGGTCAATGTGGAAGCAATGTAATGAGTGGAGGACTTTTTAAGAGGTCCTAATGCATATTTAGGTTACATCTCGAGAAAACTGCCCAAAACTTCAGACTATCAGGTCGACGGCCTGGCCATGCAATGGCCGTGCCCAGTGTGAAAGTAAATAAGTGCTCTCTCAGTAAACTGAACTTTAATACTCAAACTCAGTACTTCAATAATCCATTGTTCAGGTAGTCTCTTCTGTAAGATATATATTAATGTACAATTAAATATTGTTCAGGTAGTCTCTTCTGCAAGATATATATTAATGTACAATTAAATATCACTTAGTGTAAAGCGACAGTTGAATAATGATGAACATAACAAACAATTTAATATAGCACTAAACATTTTAATATAAACAAAATGTTTGTTAGTGCTTTATATATGTTATTATAACAAATCAACTAATAAAACTTATTCTATTTACCTTTGTTTCCCCCCTGAAATGCTCAATTTAAATATTCAGCCTTTTTATCTACCAAATTAAGTATTGGCAAGAATATCAACTTGAAACTGTTTCTAATCTCTTGTTTTAGACAGTGAATGATCTATACTGATTAATGTAATATAAAAGAAAACTGAGGTGGGGGGGGGGGGGGACACTAGCTCAGGGTGTCCACCAATGTCAGGAGGCAAAAATGGAATCATTAGTAGTCTCACTAGCATAAAAAAAAGTCCCCACTTTATCAGCCATTTTCTTAATGTTAGTTGCCAAAATAGTCGCAGTTTGGCATGACTTTGTAGTAAATTATAAACATATGCTACTTAGCTTCATTGAAAAAGGAATGAATAAAATGATAGATTAAAAAACTAACTGATATACAACAAGAGCATACAGTACATTTATTTTTATAGCATGATTAAAAAAAATAGATGAGAACGTTTAATGAATGACCAATAGCAACTTTGATAAGCAAAGGGAGTTGAAAAAAACAGAAATCTGATTTTCAAATTAGTCGCATGGAGTAATGTACAAATAGTCAAAAACATGAAAATAGTATGAAATAGATGCTTTTTTATTTTAAAAAGTCGACTTATCTTTAAATTAGTAGCAAAAGTCGTGTTTTTAGTCGCCGATGGACACACTGCATAGACATTTTAATAATACATAAAATAAGGAAGTGAGACTGACATGTTATGGTTGCAATTACTTCAACATTGTATGTAAAAAGAAGATGGAAAGAAAATGCACATCTAATCAGTTAAACACTGTGTATACAATAATAAAAAAAGCTGTGTTGAAACTGTTTCAGTCTACATATATTGTATTACAGACATGCAATTATTTTCCGTACATCCTCTGTAAACTGAACATGCCCAGGCAGCAATTAGATCAAATTAATGAAAGAACACATATAGTGTTTACTAAGTTCATGAAATAACTTTTATGAAACAAACATAACTCAGCTTCATGACAGCACCATCTACATTTATTTTTTGTAACTAAGTAATATTTATCTTTTGTAACTAAGTAAGTTGTACTAGAATGCAAATGATCTGCAGGAGATTGGTTAGTATTTAAAAATTTAATCACAAAGCTCTCTAAGCATTTATTGATACTGAATTTAAAAATGAAAGAAGATAATTGAAAAATATTAACCTTATCAAATATCTCTTTTAGTTTTTCGGGATCAGCTCGTCTTGTATATTGTGCTCCCTGTAAAATAAGATCATGTTCTTTAATGGATTCAACACAATATAAAGAAATTATTTTTTCAATCATACATGAAATCTTAACGCAACATACAACAATATATATACCTTGCAAAATATTAGCTATCATGAATTCATCAAATAAAAAGATGAATAATCATTAGGCTGTAGGTTAATAAAGGTAGAAATGGATAAATTTACACCAGGAAATATTTTTCTTTCTGACAGTTTGTGTATTTAAAAGTGTTTATTAGTGTATTAACCATTTATTTGTGTATATTATTATAGTGTATTAACCATTATAGTAACCATTTATTAGTGTAATTAAAAATAAATAAATAAAATAAAACATAGCAAATATTTTACACAGGATAGAATAAAGCTATATAACAAATGTACCAAAATGAACTTATTTAAATTATATTAAATATTAGAAATCTGGTAATTAACCTATCCAAAAAATAATTAAATAAGAAAAGAAATCACAAAATGTTATCATTTAAAGTATATTTAAAATTTTCACAAATAAAGTTATCTAGTTATTTGAAATTAATAATTTAGAAGCTGCAATGAACTGAATTGAACTTAAGTTTAAAATACTTTTAATCAACTATGTTAGTTTTTAAACTCGCTTAGTCAACAGTACATGTCATACAAGAAAAAATCATCTTAATATATTATTTTAATTTAACAGTGAATAACTTTTACACTATTGATAAGTTCAATGCATACAAACATAACACCACGGAGTATAATTTCATAAAAACTTCCATAATATATTATTTAAAATACACATTTTTTTTTGTTGGTAATAATTCAAAATGTATGCTCTCCAATGTGATATATTATGCGTGCAAAATAAATAAGTGGATTAATACATGAATTGGGTACTTGTAAAATAACAAACCAGTGATCCAATAAAAATAAATTTCATGTTCTATCCTTTTAAGACCGAGCTCATATAATCATGTGGGCTAGATATTTACGTTTTTCTTACTTTTTAGTCAATAAAATACAATTCCTGAAAAAAAAAAAAAAAAAAAAAAAAAAAAAAAAAAAAAGGCAAACTTTACTCTCTAGAAAATTTAATTTCAAATACTTCTTCCAGCCAGCAATAATACCTTATATTGACTTAAAATTCTCAAGAAATAAAATTGAACTTGAAAACAAGTGCGGTTTTAACCCCTTAACTGCCATATTAGGCAACCCCCCCCCCCCCTATTCAAAGAAATAAGCACATGTAGGGTGAACGCTTCTTAAAATTTAAGTTATTACCTGTAAAAAACTTTAGAGTATTTACAATACTAGCAGGGGCGTAGCCAAAGGGGGGGGTTAGGGGGGTCATAACCCCCCCATGAGGAATTTTTTGCCATACAAAATGTATATTCTTGACATACACGTATACATATATATGAGTTGTATTAGTCGTAACCGCCCCCCCATGAAAAAATTCTGGCTACGCCCCTGAATACTAGCAATAAATTACTGAGGAAATTATTTGAGATGAGTGTATATATACGTCCTGGGCAGTTAAAACATCGGCTGTGCAAAGCGTATTTATATGCCCGGGGCAGTTAAGGGGTTACAAGAGGTTTCTGAATATAATATAATAAGATGCCTATAAAAGTTCTCCATGCACGGATTAATGCAGATGAAATTTAGGTTTATTTCACAGTCCCTTCACAAAAATAAAATTGACTAAAACAGCCCCTTCACAATAATACAATAGATTAAAACAGCTTCTCTCAGGGCTGGGTTATTGACATGACATGTCAAACAAGTGTCTAAAACTGTCGGAAAGAGTGAAAAACCTATGCATTCTACTTTTATTAGTCATCAGTAACATTTTATTTTAAATATCATATTACAAAACTAATTATATTAAAATTACATGCCATCATTCAAATTATTTGTCATGCTAAGATTAAATATCAAAAATGGTAAGTGTATTTTTGAAAATACTTTATATATATACAGTAAAGCACCGTTTATATGTTTCTCATTTATACGACTTTTACATTTATATGTCATTTTCATGTATTCCTGTTTCATTCCTATTCAATTGCTTATAAAAATACTTCGTTTATACGACGCGCGATATCAGTTATACGTCGTTTTCCACCTTCCGAAAAATTCGGAAATTTTCTGTCTGCTATTATTTCCCCCTTCGGTTGATAAGTCAAACGGTTTTGGAGGGTTGACAATCCGCATTCTTTGGCTGGTGGAAAACTAACAATGAGAGGATATTTAGGGGACAGCTCAAAAAACTGGTCTGTCCGGCTCTGAAATCATTGCTTATGAGTCACGTGGTTTAAGAAGATTTGGTAACAGATTCCTTCTCGGAGGAGGAGAAAAACCAAATTAGGTTTACACAATTGGCCCCTTAGCGCGCACTTGAGGCGATAAAATTTACTGAGGGGGAAGGGTGAGCCCGGGGTCCCCGGGAGAGGAGGTCCCCCGGAGCGGGGCTCCCCCTCGCGGCAGCTCCAGTGAGCCCCGATGTCCACTAATTCTCACCAGTTAACAAATGGGGGTTTGTCGCCAAGGTTGGCAACTTTTTTCTGGAATCCCTGTAACCTCCTCTTCCACACGTTGTAATTTCAGACCCCTGATAGAGGCATCATTTTTGAGTTTCAGTCAACGTTTTATCTGTATTTTTATCCTGCTTATTTCTTTAAAACATAAAATGTCTCGAAAACGTAAAGCACTCTCGCTGAAAAATAAAATTGAAATTTTAAAGGAATTTGACCAGAGCCCAGGATTTACTAAAGTTGAATTAGCAAAAAAAATTGGATATCCCTGTTTCAACTTTAAAAACAATTGTGTATGATAGAAAAAAAATTGAAGACAGGGCAGCTGCTTGTGGAAACTCCGCTTCTAAAAAATTGCATGTACAACAAGGCAAATTTCCTGAAGTAGAGAACATTCTAATGAAGTTTTTTACACAATGTCGTGCGTCAAGCATTTCTGTGAGTGGACCCATGCTTATGGAAAAAGCAAGAGAAATTGCCTTGAAACTGAATGTAAGCGATACATGTTTCTCAACTGGATGGCTTCATAAGTTCAAAATGCAACAAGGAATTTCAAGCCAAGTGATAAGCAGAGAGTCTAAGGATGTGCCAGCAGAAAAAGTTGATGAATGGCTTAAAAATTTGCCAAACAAAATTTATGGGTACAAGCAAAGGGACATTTACAATGTTGATGAAAGTGGCCTCTTTTATCATCTCATGTCTACAAGAACTCTCGCTTTTAAAGGTGACAACTGCAATGGTGGAAAGAATTCTAAAGATCGCCTCACAGTTTTACTATGTACAAATGCTGATGGTAGTGATAAGAGGACTCCTCTCGTCATAGGGAAATCACGAAAACCAAGATGTTTTAACAACGTTAAAACATTGCCACTGTGTTATGAAGCCAACACCAAAGCTTGGATGACTACTACAATTTTTACTGAGTGGCTCAAAAAAATGGATAAGGAAATGAAAAAACAAAATCTTAAAATTTTGCTCTTTATGGATCAGTGTACTGCCCATCCCCAAGACACTCATTTTTTGGAAAATATAAAAGTGGTTTTCTTCCCAGCAAATTGTACAAGCAAACTGCAACCCCTAGACCTCGGAATTATAAAAAACTTCAAAGTGTACTACAGAAAGAGGTTAATTCAACATGCTCTCCAAAACATCACAACAGGAAATATCCCCGGAAAGATAAACGTACTTCAGGCAATAAATATGATTTCCCTAGCATGGAATCGCGTCAAATCTGAAACAATCAAGAATTGTTTTATTAAAGGAGGGTTTCTAGACCCCAAATTAGATGAATGTAATAATAATGATGAAAATGATAGCGATGATGAAACTGTGATCATGAATGAAGAGGACTGGAATTGTTTGAGAGCAGATATTACTTTCAAGGAGCATGTTAACTGTGATATTTATGTCATGACTTAGGAATTATGCACAGTTGAAGATTTAATAAGCGACAAATTATTGGTTGCTAATTTAAGTGACGATGAAGAAGAATGTGAAGAAGTGAGTCCACCTTCATTTAAAGACGCAATCGACTTCATTGAAAAGCTTAGAACTTACTTTTGTCATCAGAATACGAGTGAAAAAACTTTTCATGAACTGAATTCGATTCATAATGCTCTAATAGATACTCAAAAATAATCAGCACATCAGACAACGATCAAAGATTATTTTTTTAATTCAACATCTGAATGCACATAAATCTCATCATAATTGATTGATTAATTGAATTAATATTCAAGATATAGTCTAATAAAGGTATGATTTGCTTCATTTTTTATAATAAATGTGTTACTATTTTAAAATTATTATTTTCAGAATCAAAATATTATGAAGATTTTTATTAATAGTATTTTAAAAATACATTGAAATTACTATATTTACATATAAATTTGCAATAGTAGCGTTACACCTGTATTAATCTAAGTTGTTTATTATTGTTTCAATTATATGTCATTTTACGTTAGTCCCTTGAAAGATGTATAAACGGTGCTTTACTGTATATACATATATATATATATATTTTTTTTTCCTTCCTTAAACCATGTTGCTTGAAATTTATGAATATAAGTAATTTATTTAAATTCCTTTATGCCATGATTTTTAAGGGGAGATTTGTTAAGCTAAGTCAGTATTCAATTACTGAATCATAAGTTGCCTAAACATATTTGATGAGCCTAAATATTTGTTTTTCTCTGTATAAAGTAATCAGTTATAAACCGCAATTAAAATACAAATATTCTCTGGTGTGTAAATTGATTACAATTTGCAATCAAAATAATGATTGGTTATCAATACACTTCAAATTGTCCGATACTTTTTATTTTATTATGTTAATAAATTCATTTATTCAGAAACTGACAATAACATTTTTGTGCCCAGGTCACTTATAAAATTTTGTGCCCTGCATATAACTGGCTTTATTATATACAATTTTTGTGCCCCTATACATAGCTCTACTTTTGCACATACATATACTTTTTGCACATTTACAGTAGTAGCTTATTATTATTATTATTTAGCTCATTATTTTGTATTTTAAGCAGCTTGTTGAACCAAAATCATGTCAGGAAATTTTGAGCAAAATATGTAGTTTGTACTGCCTAAAATAGTCCAAAAGTTTACTTAAGTGCCGAAAGTAAAAAATTATGAGATTTGTAAATGCAATTTTATTGCAAAAAATAATTTTAGACTATTTTAGGACAGAATTTTAGGTTTTTGACATGACGGTTAAGAAACCAAGGTTAAATTTGGATAAAACCATCAATTGTCAAAAACTTGGCAATACTGGCTTCTTACAAAAATACAATTAAATAAAATAGCTCTTTATTAGCATTTTATCCTACAATTGAATTTGTTTTGTAAATTACACAGGCCTGCAAAATTGAAGTTTTCAAAAAATACAAGAGATGTTTTTGCTTATTTTTATGTTATTTGGTGTGCTGATTTCAAAATTGACCTCGATTTTTTCCCATCACATCAGGATTTCTTGTAAATCCATATCGATATTTTCGCTAAAATTCTATTTGAAAAGGAACTATCATGAACAATTTTGCATGTACTATAAGACAGTAATTTTTATCCATTTAAATTTATGTAAAATAATTGATTCTTGGTGAGAGAAATTAATTTTTCAGCATTGCATTTTATTATTTATTTTACATAGGTTTAAATGGATGAAAGCTACTGTTGCCAGATCGCATGAGCCATCTCTGGTCGAGGAAAAAATAAAAAGTTCCCTTGAGTTTAAACCTTAAAAATCAAAGTATGGAACAGTTTCTAGAAGAAAATCACAAGTATACTGTTTTAATTTGTTTTTATTAAGGTAACTGATTTACAGAAAATATTACAAGATAGATTGACCAAGAGAAGCAAATGTATAGTAATTTGAAACAAACTTTAAACTAAGCAAAGAACAAAACAAAGAAAAAATGTTTCTATTTAAGTACTCTTTTACCTTCAAAACTTCTTTTGATGTTCTTCGTTTATGTTCAATATCAGGCCTGCCTCGTGTTAACATTCAACAATTTACATTCTATATTTTTTATGTCTTGGTGGAACCTTTCACCATGGCCGCACCAAGAAAAAAATTTAGGGGAGGATCCAAAAATTTCAGAAGGGGACCGAACGGTGAAAAAGGCTAAATTTTTCACATAAAGGCTTCATCATTATTGTTTTATTAACAAGATTTTTAATTTTTTGGAGGGGAGGGGACTAGAACCCCTGGTCCACCCCCCTGGGTATGGCCTTGCCTTTCCCCCTGTTCTTTGTTGACTGATCCTAAATTTTCGGTGACGAGTGAGTGAAGGAAATGTATTTTGAGACTTACGGAATAACTTAACACTTTAAATTTGTCCATCATATTCATTACAATCTTGAACCACGTTTTATAGTCAAGATCCTTGTAATAACCTACAATTTCTAATTAAAGTATTTTTTATGTAATTTGTTGTATATTGGCAGAATATATCAGTTCACAAAAATTACAAAAAGTGAGTTTTATTTATCAATTAAGTACTTTTTAAAAAGTGAGAGAGTGTGGGAGAAAAGTTAGAGACACTATTTTTTCCCCCCACATTTTAATAGGAAATCTTATGTCTTCCTAATGACACCAAAACCAAACCTGTCAAATGAGTCATAAAAAAGTTATAGGGGGGTTAATTGTCCCATGTTTTCAATTTTTGGAAACACATTTTCTAACTTCAGAATTTAACAATAAATATTTATATTAATTAAATTGTATTTTAAAAGATATATTTTAAATATGTATAAGCATAGTGAATTTCAGCAATTTAACTTGATAATTATTGAAACAATAATAAATTGTAATCAAGTCTGCCATTCTTTTTTGAAAATGTCTGGGTAATCTGTCAAATGAGAAAAAAATTCAAAGAACTATAAATGCAAAATAATGTAAATATTCCAAAAATGAAAAATAAGGGTTCTTATATTTGTCTAAAGATACCATGTACCAAGTTTCATACAAATCTGAGGAAGTGGGGTGGATGATGCATACCTTGGCTGGATGATTTGGCATGGAATGACCCTTAGAAATTTACTGATGAGATCTTTGAAGGCAACCCAAGCTTCTTATTATTTTGTTGACATGCTCATCTCAAATTCTTTATCCTTCATAAGTTTGTGGATCTCTGGACCAACAAACATTCCCTCTTTCAACTTGCCTTCAGATAAACCTGGAACTTTTTACACAGGTATTTGAAGGATTTGCCATCTTGGAAAAATTGGTTCATATTGGAATTGCCATAACAAACTGCTTCTATACACCTAATTTTAAATGGAGAGAAGGTAACAATACTTTTTACTTCCTTGTATAGAGTATAAGGAAGTAATGTGTGATCCCGAAAAATTTCAGGGGGCAAATTTCAGCGAATAAACCAATTTTGACTACCTTTAAATTTACTTTTAAGAATTTTTTTGATGCATCTCATCATACGCTAGAATGCCCATTCATATAAATGCGTCTACAACTCATTTTGACCAACGGAGAGTCTATTTTGACCAGTTTTTCCACACCATCTGTACGTACATATGTACGTAACTGGCATATCTCAAAAACTTTTGGTCGTAGAATGTTGTAACTTTATATTAAGGATTGTTGTAACATGTAGTTGTGCACCTCCCATTTTGGTCCCAATCAACTGGATAGTTTATCTTCAGGACCACCCAAAAGATTTGAAATACATTATGCTCTATGGGCTGAAATTATTTAAACTCGCATATCTCAAAAACTATTAGAAGTAGAATGTTGAAATTTTATAATTAGTTTTGTTGTAACATCTAGTTGTGCACCTCTCCTTTCAGTCTCATTTGACTGGATAGTTTAATGGCAATTTTAGGGACATTCATCCATTTCAAGCACAATACTGTCCTACCATATAGTTAAGTAATGGTCCGACCATAATCACATGCCTCCCTCAAGAATTATGCCAAAAGTCGCCAAGATGGTAGCTTTTGGATATGTGTGTATGTATTTATCTCTGAAATCTCAAAAACTATTAGTCATAGAATGTTGAAATTTCATATATAAGATTGTTGTAACATCTAGTTGTGCATCTCGATTTTTGGTTCCAATCTACAGGAAAGTTTATTGACAGGACCACCCAAAAGAATTTCAATACATTAATGTCTAGGGACATCTTCAATATATTGCATCTGTAGTCAGTCATTATTTGGTCTGTGCCCAAAATATTGCCATTTGTCATCCTCCTTTGCAAGTTTTGGCTAAATATCACTAAATTTGGCAATAGTGATTGTTTGGCCATGCCCAAAATCTCGCCATTTGTCATTGATCTTGGTGAATTTTGCCCAAATATCGCCAAATTTGCCCATAGTCAGTCATTTGGTCCATGCGCAAAATATTGCCTTTTGTCATCATTCTTGGCGAGTTTTGGCAAAATATTGCTAATTTGGCGATAGTCAGTCATTGTTTGGTCCATTCTAAAAATCTCGCCATTTTTCGTGGACCTTGGCGAGTTTTGCTAAAATATTGCCGAATTTGGAACCAAAATTTATTTTGTATTTAGAACTATTGTAACATCTAACTGTGCTCTCTTTTTTGATTGCAATCGACTAGGTAATTTATTTACAGTGTCAGCCAAATGACTTTAAATACATTAAGGTATATGGATACATTCAATTCATTGAAAGTCTGCTCAATTACTACTTTAGCTATTCCCAAAATCTCGCAACCTGCCTCACGTTTGTCGGATTTTGGTGAAATATCACCAAATTAATGTCAGAAGGAAATCTTACAAGTTGAACCCAGCTTGGCAATATTGGAAATATTTGGCTAGAAATCGCTAAACCTTACTATTACTGCAGTATTTTATCTCTTTCAAACAAAATAAGTTTAGATGAATGGCCAAAAATATTTTTGATTTAATAGACGTACAAGGAAGTCATGTGTTGTCCACATCAGATTTTTTGGATTAACTAAGCTGTTCATGATAACATTCTTTGTGCCTGGTTCATGATTTTGTCTTTTCCGCCATTCTTTTTTGACCTAATGTTGAGTCTTATCAAGGCTTTCTTACTCTCGAATAAAACATTTGTACTTTGTATACCCAAATTTATTGACCAAGAAGCAAGAGATAACTTTCAAATCTGCACAATTGGTTCAACCATGGTCGCCATATTTTATTTTGGTAAGGATGAGAGACAGGTTTTCATAGCATTCTTTAGAATGCACCCAGTGTCCAACTGGAATGGTGCCCACCACAGCACAACCACAGAAATAATTGCTTTAGTAGCCTTCAGGGAACAAAATAGTAGCCTTTATGGTAAAAATAGTATCGTTTTTAACAATCTAAACAGACTGAAATCTTCTAAATAAAATTTAAAAAGTCAGTTTTCAGATTCATTCTCTAGCGCGATAAATTGTGTATGAATGAAGGGAGCGATCTTTTATTTTCTTCCCCTGCAAGGTAGGGCTAAGAACAAGACCATGTTTTTTCTTTGTCATTCATCAACGTATATGCCTTCTGAAAATGATAGTGAAGAAAAAACAGAGGATATACCAAGCATACCTGATGCATTAAATGCTGCAAAAACATTAATCACGATTTTTCGAATGCCACATTGATGATGCAGGGACTCTACAAAAGTCTATTATGGATATACAAAACGGTAGTTCTAAAGTAACATCTGCTCATTTAAAACAAATGAAAATTACAGATTATTTATCTCAATAAAAATTGTAAGTAATAAAGAATTTTCTCTGTTTTTTATTTAATTTAAATTTTTAAAAATCAGACTTGTTTAAAGCACTATTACAGTGAAATTATTAGCCCACTTTCTTTTTTTGTGTAATATTGAATCTTACCCGGGGAACTGCTTTTAACCCTCTCGTCACCGAATTATGTAAAATCAGAGAAAAAAAAAATCTGTCTAGCATTTAATGCATCTGAAATACTATTATAAATCATGCAAAAATCTTTTTTTCTAATGTCGATTAATATTAGATTTTTCTAATATTAATTTCTGCATTTTCAAAGCATTTTGTTACGCTAAAATTAATTTAAAAGGATGCACTATTAGGTAAAGGTTGAGGAATAAGAAAAAAACTATGCTTACCTTAAAAAAAAAAAAACGGTAAAAAAAGCGTAAATATTTTCTTAATTTTTCTCCTGAAACAATGAAGCGAAAACTGTAAAAAATGATCTAAATTGACTAGTCCTGCAATCTAGGCACGATTTATGCATCTATTTAAGAGCCTCTCATACTTTCTACATGAATTAATGATATTGATATCACTGAAAGAAAAAAATACTAAATTCAATTCTTTTCTCTTTAAATATTGCTATTTGAAGCAGGATCGTCATATGAGGTTCAGGGTGACAAGAGGGTTAACGTATTTTGGCTATAACATACTACTTTTTAGGTCCCGTGAGAGTATGTTATTATTAGTGTTTACTGTACTTAAAAATAAGAACATCACTTTTTAAAAACTAAAAAATAAATAAAACCTTTTTAAAAATTGGAAAAAAATACACAGTTTAAAAACAAGCAACAGGCGTATTAATTATTGCATATATTACTACTAATAAAAGTTAATATTGTTACTAAAATTAAGTTTTGCACTTTGTTGGATGTAAATCAATTAACTAGAATGCAAGGTAGAGACATTTAATATTCACATAGGATAGCCTCAGAATTGGGGGTTTCTTGTTAAATATTGGCAATATAGCTTGGCTATATTAAGTTTTGGGGGTATATTTTTTGCACCAATTTTGTCAACATTTTGCAAAAAAAGAAAAATCGTCAAGACTGGCGACACCTGATGTGACTTAAAAAAAAAAAGAGAGAGAGAGACCTGCAATGTTTACTAACCCGCTTAGCATTACACAAATGATGCAAGGAAAATTATAGAGAATTTATTAGACAGATTTTGTTAGAACTTTTGAGAAAACTCTTCAAACAGTATAAATATGTGAGTAGGTCATCCTGCTGTTTCAGTCTTGAATTGGCTTTTCTACCAAACACTAGCTATTAAGAAAATATATCACTTTGCATAATTTTGATGCCAGAGGCACTGTTGTTTTGCCAAGATTTTTTTTAAAAATTTGTTTATGAATTCAATATTGTTGTATGCTGTGGAGCAGTCAAGGGTTCGGCTCGAGTATTCTGATATTTTAGCAAATGGAACAATTTTATTTACTGTAAAGAAATTGCAGTATTTGAGGAAGTTGCTCTGATTGATGACTAGTTATCTATACAATTACTACTTGTAAATTCCTGTAAATTGTGCTCTGAAGATTGTTTGACAAGTTTCTAGAAGGAATTATGTTTGTGTTTCATCCTGACATCTCGACTGGCTACTGAAACTTTCTACAAATCCCAGACTTTAAAGCATACTCTCTAATACGAATCCGACAATTCAGAAGAGTTTTTGCAACAAAGAGAATGATATATCACTGTGTCGTTCCAAAAGTTGGCGTCATTATGTTTTTGGAATTTTGAAGTTTTGTCAATTTTTTGATTATGAAAACATCTACTACTGTAGTGAACTACAATGGAATGGCACATGCGATATGAATCTAGCCTATCTGTTGCCAAATATTTCTCAAAATCTACGGATGGATACTGTTGCACTACGCTCAGTGTTTATCATGTTGTTAGTAGTGTGGTTACATGCTGTAAACTGAAACATTCTAGGTGAAAAATAAAAATCGAATTGATACTCCTAGAAAAATAGTTTCTATTTTCCTCAAAATAGTTGCTTTTTAGCTGTTTTTATATGTAAATAGTTGCCTATTCTCAATTACAGTAGCAAATAGTCTCCTTTTAGTAGCCAGTAGGCACCCTGAACTGGTAAAGATGCATAATGGTTTCTGTGATGAAGAAGGACAGCTTTAAGGGTCCTTTTCAATGAATCTATAAAGGATCTCCATTAATCTTTGTTGTAGGTGATATTAAATTTGATCATCAATTCAGGAACATCAGAACAATACAACAGGTTTTCCTATTATTCAAAGTACTTAAATTCCCTTTCTTTCCTTGATTCCTGTACCAATAAGATTTTTTTCTTTTAATCTGGAGCCCAACAATTCAGCTGTCTGTTTTGAGATCTCCAGTGAGATCATTGAGTTCAACCTGAGAAAAGGGGTAATCACCTCTAGACTGGAGAAACCTAGCCAAGAAGACGGCAATCTGGGTTTCAATTCTGAGGAAGACCACGGCCCACGATGGACTGACGTGCCACTGAGAGAGAGAGAGAGAGTGAGAGAATCGCCTCTAGTGGGCTTATATTTGGCTCATCCATTCTCATTTTTTCCTTTCAGCCAGTATCTTAGATCATTGAGACACTGCAAACAAACTTTCTGAGAAGCCCAAGATTTGTCCTGGTCTTCAAGTTTCATGCCAAAATATACAAGATAAAGTTGCCTTATATAGCCTGTAATGCTCCTCATACAATTTTTAATAACACTATATGCGGTGCATATGTAACAAACATCATCTGGCAAATTTTCATAGCATCACGAATTTGAAGCCATGTTCTAGAAAAATCTCAGAGAAACGCAACTGTTTACATTACTTCTGTGATGAAGTTTCGACTTGTCATTGTATCAAAGAATGCATGACACAGCACATGACTACACTCCTAAGAGGTCAGCAAACTAAGATAAAGACCTGAGATAAAGATTCATGCAATGCTATTGATATAGAGAAATTACGATGAGGGAAGTTGAAATGGGATTGAGGGGGTGTCATAGAGGGCTATTCTGTAAGTTTCAGTTTAACCACGATAGAATGATGGTCAGGCACAAATAATAAAAATCTATGTCACAATATAAATCTATGGTCAGGCAGGGAGGGAAGAAATTCAACCCCTGAAACATTTTCATCGTAAATGCTAATAAAAATCCAAATAAAACTGAATTTTTCAAAAATACATGATGCAGTAGAAATTTTTGATTATTAATTTTGAAATCAGTATAAAAAAATACAAAGTTCAACTCTCAATTTCCTTGTATTTTTTTCATCACACACCTGTGTTATTTTAACAAAAACATGACTTTTACAAAAATTGGTATGAACATTCACAAAAATTGACCCAAAATATACAAAAATAAACAGTTTTCACAAAAATAGAACCCTGGAAAAAAATTCTTCAATCGAGCCTGGATGATAAGACAAAGAAAAGTATTGAAATTAACAAACCTTTAAACACCAGATTTTTTAAAAAGTGTAATTATAAAGGAAAGTCTTAGCAATTAGCCACTTTCAGCAGCCAGCAAGGCTGCATTTACACCCCAGTGACTTATGTAAAACTGTACTAAACTGCCCCAGTCATTAAAAAAAAAAAAAAAAAAAAAAAAAAAGTAGTCTAATTTTTAGTTTTAAAAAGATAGCCAATGTATAATAGTTCAAGTAACACAAAATTAATTTTCTTCAAATCTTCTAAAGTAAAAATATCAATACCAGACTATAAAACAAGTATTTAATTTTTGCAAAAAAATTTTGTCATTGATTTTAGGCATTCATGAAAATTAAACAAAATATTTAAACAAAATATTTTTAAAAAATACGAAAGACTTTTTTTAACGCTTATATAATAATCTGTACTAATAATAAGTACTTGTGAGTATAAAAATAAGAACCCATTTTTAAAATGTCTCTCTAGCATATGCTAAAATAATGGTGATTGCAGCTGCAGTATGAAAATGATGAGCTGTGAATATCTCCATTGAACTTATTATCTGTTCATCATATAGTCATTCATATTGAAAAGATTTTTTAAAAAGTTGAAAATAATTTGGAATATAACTTTTTTGAAACAATGTCACAATCAGTGTACCATATTTCATCCTAATTTATTGAACAACCAGCAAATCAAAGTGCTTTAAAGCAAATGATTTCTTGCTCAACAGACAACACTTCTATGCAAACTAGGTTTTTATTGTGTACCGATAATATATATTTACATAGGTGTATAACGCCCATAATTCACATATTTCAGCTATAGATACTACTGTCATTTTTTAAATTTGGAGCCCCACCTATCCTTGCTTCAGTCAGGCATTGACTAACTGATTAAAGAAAATGTATAAATGTCAAATGTCCTAGAAATAGTTACCCTATTTACAGAGTACCATTTCTAAAGTAGAAGAAATGAACAGAGTAATCAAGAAAATGTATTTATCTACTATTTTCAGAATTTACCTTTTTGAAAATACGTCTACTTGGACTTACCCATATATGGGAGGGACTTCAAAGATTTTGGATACCAGAGGAGATATCCCACCATGTTAGCTCTATACACTAACAAAATACTTTTAAAACAAACATAAATCTTTATTCATTCCTGAAATAAATATACTCATATTTTTACCATACTGTATTTTGTATTTACAAAAATATTGACACATAAAGAAGGTGATATGTTACACACGTGAAATTTACATGACAGGAAAAAGGTGCTGTGATATGCAAATGATTATTCTTCAACACATTCACACAAAGCAAGAGCCAAACATCTACTATATGTTTGAATGAAGAAATTGTTGTGATGCCTTGTCTAAGTAAGAAAAATGCTTACCACTACACATCTGACTTTGTTAAGAGGTCAAATTGTAGCCTACCAAGATTGTGGTTTATCATGTCGCAGTACTGCTGCTCGAGTCAGTCGAGATACCATAACTGTCTGCAGAACATGAAATCAGGCTCAGAAGGGTCATACGGAATGCTTTGCATGATGCCCATTTGCAACAGGCCCAACGACAGGCTTTTCAGGACCCAGGGCAGGTTTGAAACACCCCACTCCCCTCAAAAAAAAAAAAAACTTAGTCTTTATGCTCCATGAAATTTTTTTAAATAGTGTAGAATTAGTACACTTTAAATTTACCATAGACCACATATACAAACCCTTATACATAATATTTCCATCCAATTCCAAGCCTCTGTAATGCCCGGCCAGGGGACAATTGCCCCTCCTGTAACCCCCCTTATTGAACCTGATTTGCAAGATGTATCTGCACAAACAGTTTGATGATGTTTGCAGCAGCATGGACTATCAGCTCGGAGACCATGACTTTGGCTATCCTTGTCACTACATCACAGACAGGAGCACCTTCAATGGTATAAGCAATGAGAAATGCTGAATGCAGCAATTCACGTTTTACAGCATATGGTATGGGGAGCTATTGGATATACGTCTCAAAATCTTGTTCTCATTGACCATTGCATTTCTTGTATGTTAAGGCCAGTGGCTTAGCCGTTTATTCAAACCCTGTGAGACCAGTGATGCTGCTTATGCATCACTGGTCTCACAGGGCCACCACACTATAGCACATCAAATATGCAAAAAATTGATGATGGGACGCAAAAAAAAAAAAAAAAAAAAAAAAAAAAAAAAAGTTACAACCCGCCCCTCCCCACAAGATGCTTAATTTTCAACGTGCAAAATTTTGAAAAGAAAAAAACAAAAAACAAGGAGAGAGAAACAAAAATATTTTTTTCATAAATTTAAAATATTGTTCTCCAGAAGAAGCATTAGATTTATTATAATCATTGGATGCAATCTTTGATCCCCTTAACTATCCAACAAGTACCGATGGTTTGCAAAGCTATGGAGATAAAGAGCTTGAACATTTAATATCTCATTATGAATGTATGATTTCTGAAGATATTTTAAGAAAAGATTTTCAGTATTTTAAACACCTAGCTTTAAACTTTAAATACGAGTGATTTTACGTAAAAACTTAGCTCTCAATATGAAGATGAACTTCCAGAATTTGTTAAGTTAGCTAAAATTGTAACAGTTCTACCAATTCCTTCTGCTGTTGCCGAAAGAGGATTTTTAGCAATGAAACAAATAAAAACTAATGCAAGAAATGGAATGTCTAAAGAAAAGTTTAAAAAATTTAATTATTTCAGTTCAGGGAGCTGAACTCTCTCAGTCATAGCCTATTATTAAAAGAGCTACTGAAATTTTTTATTCAACTAAAACATACATAGGAAGCTTGTCAAAGAAATAAAAATATTTTTTATTCCGTTTTTTCATAGTGTCCTGATTTTATTTATTTTTCTGCACTAATGATTTTTGTCATATTTTTCATCATTACTTTTTATTTAACTACTTGTTTAAATTTCAATACTCAATTATTTCATACTCATAAATGATTAATTTCACAGCAAAGTGGATAAAATATCATGCATGTCACAAAAATTTTTCTTTATTAATTATAATTTTTTTTAAATAATTGAAATAGAAGTTTTAGGTTATATAAGATAGGATTTAGGTTATTTAAGTTAGGTTAATAAGATATTCATATGCGCTGGCACACCAAAATTGATGAGACATGATAACATAAGTTTTGAAATTAACCAAATGCTTTTATAAGGATAAGGACCCACTTTTGGGAAAAAAGGACCCAGAAATTTGGAAGTCCTGGGTCCCAAGGACCCGTCCCTTCCAAAGTCTAGCGACATCACTGGAGACTATGTTTCAGCAGGATAATGCATAACTGATGTTGCTGGTATCGTACAGACCTTCCTTGATGCAGAAAATTTTTGGCTGCTGCCTTGGCCAGCACATTCTCCAGATCTGTCACCCATAGAAAATGTCTGGTCAATGGCTGCTGAGCGATTGGCTCATCACCATATGTCAGTCACTAAGGCCGACATTGTGCAGCTCAGGTGCATGAGCAATTGTATCTAAACATGTTCATACAATGCTTAGGCCTGTAAGAGCTGTTATTGTTGCCAGAAGTGTTTGTTCTAGATACTTATTTCTCAGGATCTCCGCTTTCAAATTTCTTGAAAATTTAATCACTTCTTACATCCCGTACTATATATTTGTTCAGAAAATATCATTCTGTGATTGGTATTTTTTACTGATGTAGCAATTTTAATGGCTAGTAGTGTATTTGAATGACATATGTTACTGTTACCATTCCTACATAATTATTACAGTCTCTGTAACTTACAATCAAGGTCATGTTCAAAGTAATAAAAAGTGCAAGATTTAAACAGCTCAGAAGAAAAGTTATCAATGCAGAATCCAGGGCTGGAGTTAAGTGAAAGCAAATGGGGTTGTAACCCCAGTGCCTCTACAAGACATTTTTACAAAAAATTTCTGACCAGAATACCAAATAATTAAAAAAATGCCATAAACTTTATGCAAAAAACAGTACCCAGAAGCAGGGTTGGTAAGATTTTGATGCATTACGGTTTTTACTGGATTTTGCCATTGTGTCAAAAATGTCAGAAACCCAGATTTTTGGTAACATTGCATATCTATTTTATTTCGGCTAATTATAATTTAAATAAAGATTGTATCTTAAAACAATAAGTTTAATAAAAGGTTCTGAAAGATATATGACAAAAACAAAACAGATTAACATTAAAAAAATATAATTTGGAAATTCACATTTTCCCAACATAATTACTTCATAATTTTATATATTGTAAGTAAAATAAATATGATTTTTTATTTATTTATTTTTAACATTTGTAGGTTTTATTTTATGATGAATTCCATTATTGATTTTGAATATCATGAAGCATTTTATGTATTACACCCTAGAAATTCTGATTAAATGATTTTTTTCATTGGGTGAGAGGAGGAGGATGTAAAGTACAAGTTATCCAGACTTACAATTTTTTATAAAATCTTTGCTGTAGGAAAGAACACTAAAGAAACGAACTTGAGAAACTTTCTATCACATGCTTCGAAGCAGCAATTCTGATTGCTAAAAATGCCATTTTACATACATTTTTGGTTTATATTATATTAATGCAATTTTTTTAATTTATATGACAGTTTTAGTTCCATAAAAGTAGCAGTGGTTCTTTATTTGGTTTATATTCGGGGTGGTTATAAATTTTGGATAAATATTTTACAATTATGCAGGCATCCATGTGTATCTTAAAAAATAAAATTAAAGGTAATAATAATTTATAAGGGCAAAATTCTGATTTTAAATTTCATCGCAAAAACTTAAAGGTATGTATCAAAATTTTTAATAACTTAATATATTTTTAGTTATTTTTTTAACTTAACAGCATAATAAAATAATTATATATGTTCATAATACTATAATTTATTATAGTTTTTAATAGCTAAGACTTGTGTGAGTATGGCACCGCTGCGCTAGGGCGATCTGCCAAGGATTGGTTGGAGGAATTTTTAAAAGGTTCTAACGCATATTCACGTTACATCTGGAGGAAACTTACCAAAACTCGGGACAATTAGATTGACAGCCGTGCAATGGGACCTGAACATGGGACCTTTACACTTCAGCAGTCTACCATTTTCAGTGAGATAATCATTGTGCCATGGTGAGGCTTTTAATAGCTTAGAAAAATTTATATAGAAATTTACTGTTTGCTGTACCATAAAATGAAGAAAAAGTAGGTTTTGATAGTTTTTACCAGTAAAAACACTTTTACCACTGTCATGCCAAAAAACAGTTTTTGATGACAAAAACCAAACCCTGCCCAGAAGATGTCAGATGCAACAAAAATGCTTCATTAAACACATTTCACATACTACTGGCACTCAATATAATTGGTTGCAAGCCATATCAATGTTAAATTAAAGAGTGCAAGGCCAGACAAGAAATCAATTTTTTTTTTTTTAAACATAAATAAAATCTACCTTCACCAGGAATTGAGCCCGGGACTGCTAGGCTATAAGTTAACCCTGAACCTACTTTGCTACATAGGTCTTTGAAAAAATTGTTTAACGTGTTTAAAAATAATTAGGGGTCTCCATTCCTTTGTTGCTCCAGGGCCTCATACCTCTAATTCTGGTAGAGGAGTATGCTGTCATTCAGATGTATGTAGTTATTTAAATGAAGGTGAAATATACTATGTTTTAAGTTCAGTATTTTTAGTTTTGTTTTCATTTCAAGCTTGAAGCAAAACAGATTTAGTATGCAACATACAACCGTTTTCAAAGGAAGGTAATATGAGCACAGCTCATTCTAGGCAGGGTGAGTGGTTCTAACAGCATTTTTCTGGTGAATCGCTTGACATATACAGAAAATACATCGTTACGTTTAAAAAAATAATAATAATAATGGTGCCAACTTAAAACATTTAAATTTGAAAATAACAATTGAGCTGCTTGGGAGGCCCTGTCGGTGCAGTATAGCAGCCCACCCTTAAAGATGCAAGTTTTATCTCTGTGATGAGAAGGGGGGGGGGGAGGATCAACTGTGAAAAGTTCATTCATCTATAATTTTTTTATTAATGAACCGATTTGTTTGAAATTTTGGGGATCACCTTTAAATGCAAAAATTGAATCAGAGTCCAAATTTTAAAAAGATCTTAATTTTAACCTGTTAATTTGCTCAAAAGTGAGAAATCTGTTTTCAAAACATATTTTGGTCTCTTTGTGGTTTTCTTTCTGAGCTAAATAGGCAGGGAAAGGGGGAGAAAGATGGGGTTGAGGTTCTTATCTCCTTTCTGGCTATTTCAATATTGCCACTTATATAGGGGACCAACTGATTGTTAAAATCAATAGAAGAATACTTATAATGGTTGCATGATAATCCGGAAAAAAAATTTTAGCTATTGTTGTCCATTTTCAAAAAATTTAATAAATAACTGGAATTTGTAGAGGAATATATATTGAATAACTGGAATAGATATTTATACCATTATATGGTTATTTTGAACAGAAGTGTTATCAATATTTTCATGCATTAACTATAATATTTCAATTGCTTGAACTGTTGAATTAATTCTTACAGAGACAAGTGAATAATGAAAAATTAATGAAATTTTTATAGGTGTAATAATTTAAAAACTGAAAAAAAAATAATAATAATGAAAATTTAGGTTTAGAACAACTTTTATTATATCAAGTGCTTCTTAATTTAGTTAAACTTTCATTGATGATTCTTAACAAGATGATCAAATAAATCTTTATTAAAATCTGCTTCTTATGCAGAATGTTTACTTAATCAAGCATTTTCTTGTCTGTTAGGCATATTTGGTTGATTATTTTTGTTATATAAAAAAAAAAAAAACTTAAAGATATATTCTTATTAATTTAACTTTTTATAATTTATTTTATAAAGTTACTTAAAGAGTAATTAACTCTTTTACATTACTTAGCTTTGCCAACTTAATTAATGTAATTTAATTTTTAATACAGTAATTAATTTATTAATAAAGATTACTAATTAATTATTATTAATTCATTAATAAATAAAGCATTGTTTTACTCAATTTTTTTTTTTTTTTTTACGAATTAGATGTGTTTTTAATCAGGATATATACTGCCCTTTATAAGAAACACAATGCCCTTTTAAAATAATGATACCCTTTTTTAAAACCTAGAATGAGCTCTGATATGAGGAATTTTTTATTTTAACACATTTTTAGAAAAATAATTCATCTGAAAAGTATAACTGTGAAATTTTTAACTATTTTCAGAGTATTAGTATTATTATTAGACTACAAGGCAGGGGCTACTCCATAGACAGCCAAAACTTTTGTCTGGGGTTACAATATCCACAGCATTAACATGACTTTTTATAAAAATGTACAGTTACATTTGTACTTCCATCATTTTTCCCCATGGAGGGATAAAATGATGCTATGAATACTTGTCTAATTAAAAATGACATTAGAGAAAAGCATTTTAACAACATTAAAAAATGCTATATTTTCAATCTATGTCAAATTTATATAATATACATCAATAGTTTAATTAACATAAATTTAATAGACTGATTTTAGGACCTTTCAAAAAAATGCATGATTTTCCCACCTGTCCCATTTCAATATCTCACAAACTGCACCTGTATCTATGCTGCTAAAAAAAAGTCAGTTTCACATCATTTATATTAAATGAAATACATAAACAGTTTGTTTTTTACCAATTTCCCAATAATAAAATGCCCATTAACCCCAAAAAGAAATGTCATCCACCAGATGTGTGCTACTTTTTGTTCTCACTTTCCTGCCTGTGTAGAAGTTAGAATTTTTCACAGCTGATGAAGAGTGTACTATCCGAATCATTCATACTGAACTATTTTTTATTTATGTGTGTTAATTATAAAGTGCTTTGTTGAAATCAACTATTAGCCATTAATGAAGTTTCCCAATTTTCCCTGTTATGTTACTGTCTCTTTAATTAAAAAATGTTTTTGAAAAATAAAAACAAGACAAATTTTTGAAATTTAGTTTGTACAATTAAACTGAAACTTATCATATCAAGGTAGTGAGAAAAACGAAGTTTGAAGTCAGCTATAAGACTATTTGGAAAAGATACATAACATAAAAGCCTGAACTCTTTTACTTGGTTCTTACTACACAGCATTTTTAAGTGGGCTCACTTCAAAACATACTCAGAAAATCAGTATCAAAATTAGCCCCCTTCTCCAACCTTAAAAAATGGCAAAAAAAAAAAAAAAATGGCAAAAAAAAAAAAAAAAAAAAAAAAAAGATAAATTCTTTTCTTCCAGACCAAAAATGTATCCTTTGCGATAATCAGTTTTTTTTTTTTTTTGTTTGTTTGTTTGTTTTTGTTTATTTATATTTATCAGAAGAATGTTAAAACAGAATATCTTTCATTAGAGATATCAACAATGATCATGTGTGAAAAGGATGAATGAGTTACAAGAACCCATGAGTGTTAATCGATTGATGAAATATCACTAAGTGAAAAATTAATTCATTAAATTTATAAATTTATTGTACATACAAAAATATTTAATAGATGGTGATTTGATAATCTTTACAACAATAATAATTTTTTTTTAATTGTACTAGCTAAACTAAATAAAAAATAATGTATTTCTACATCAGATTAAAAACATGAAGTAATGAATAATAATAACCTTTATAAAATAAAAGTAAATATTTCTACAATTTTATGAAAATGCACAAAATACATAATAAATGACTTATTTTTAAATACTGGAACTTCACAAATGTATGAAGATATTTGAGTTTAGAAAAGAAAAAATTAACCAATATTATGTAAATTAAAATTTAGGTAATTAAAACTAAGATATAATAAATTTTAACAAATAATAAAGTAATGCCTTTGTTAAGACAACAATTTGTAAACAAGGTGACAAGGTCAACAAAGGTCACTTTCAAGCAATTTACCTTAATAGATACAACGACGAACATTGCATTACTGAACGATAAAAATAAATTTTCATGCCTTTCATGTAACGATGCAATACTTAATTCAGATAAAACATTCAAGAATACAGAAGAGTGTGCACGAAAAAATGAGAAAATTTTATGTTTCAATATTTGAATGCCTCGCATTTAACGAATCATACAAAACTAATGTGAAAAACAAAATAAAACATTAAGTAAAAAAAAATAGCAAGCATTCAGGAGAAGTATTAATGAAAACGGAGTAAATGCGAAAGAACTTGGGAGTTGCAACAGTCTAAGGAATGAAAATTAACACTCAGAAATGCAAGGGTGAAAAAATAAGTCATTTAACTTAAAATTATAGATTAAATAACAGCATTTATGGCCGGTAATTCGTCTCTTTCACATTTACGATACCTCAAATTGGCAGGATGCTCTCGTGAAGACGTAATCAAACAGCAAATGTTTTAGCATGCCGGCCTGCGATAAAAAAAGGATAATGAAACAAAAGAGAAAGAAGGGATATAAACAAAACAAAACAACGTTATGAAAGCATGCATTAAAAGCACTCTATTCTTTAAAACTATACCTTTTCATCAGATGCTGCATCAGTGATCACTGCAGCCATATTTTAAAAGCATGCAAAACATTCAAGGCACAGAGGATGGATGGACGGATGTAAACATCGGCGTTGCAGTCGAGTCTTCGTTCGCTGTAACATACCGAGATCGAAGTTGCGTTTGATTTTTCATCCCCAAACCTGATTCTCAGCAGTCATTGGCTAGTATATTGTGATGACGTCATGCAAAGTAAATTTATACGCATTTTTCTGCTCATGCTCTGTCTCTGTTTAAACGTTGGGAGGGGTAATTACCGCCATTACACCCCCCCCCCCGTAAAACCGCCAATGTCCAGGATTTTGAAAAGGAAATTTAAAAAAAGTTCTGCATGGGGAGTTCACTGGGGTGAAATAAACAAATAACACTATCTACTGGCGAAACATAAGAATTCTTCAAATATATAGCAATAAATTTTGATCGATTGAGGGGGAGGGGGGAGATGCAAGGTTGTTATTTTCGGTATTTACATACTTCATTAATTATATGATCAATTAAACAATTATTTCGCATTTGATCATTAATTAAACATTTTATCTCTATATATAAAGGAAGATGTCCTGACTGACTGACTGACGATCATCGCCCAGCCAAATCTACTGGAGGAACAGACATGAAATTTTAGGAGCTTATAGCTTTTGTACCCGAAGCGTCGTTTAAGAAGCCATTTTTAAAAATTCGAACCCAGGCGGAGATGGCGGCCCAAAATGTTTTTTTGGTTTTTTCATGTTTCCCTTCATATCTCAGGGTTAAAAAGAGATAGCCGTACAATTCTTGCTTTAAAATGTAACAACACAGATACCTAAAAGTTGATTTCAGAGTTTTTTAGAATTCGCACCCAAACAGGCGTAAGGGTCCAAAATGTTCTTTTCACATTTCTCTTGATATATCGGAGGAAAAAAAGGAATAACCTTAAAATTGTTGCTTAAAATTCGTTTTCTGGGTTCTTTAGAATGCGCATGAAAAGGGGGATAAGGGGCCAAAACGTTATTTTCAAATTTGCCATCATATCTCAAAGGGAAATAGAGATAGTCATAAAATTCTTGCTTTAGAATGTAGCGAACAAGAATGCCTGAAAATCAGTTTGAGGGTGTTTTAGAATTCGCACCCAAGTGGGTGTAAGGGACTGAAACGTTCTTTGACGTTCTTTTCACATTTCCCTTCATCTGTTAGAGGAAAAAGATAGCCTGAAATTCTTGCTTAAAAATATAGTAAACACAAATGCCTTAAAATCATTTCCAGGTTTTTTTAGAATTCGCATCATAATGGGTATAAGGGGGTCAAAATGTTATTTCCAAATTTTCCATTATATCTCAAAGGGAAAAAGAGATAGCCAAAAAATTCTTGCTTTAAAATGTAGCTAACACGAATACATAACAGTCATTTTCCGAGTTTTTTAGAGTTCAAACATTTTCATATTTGTCTTCATATATCGAAGGAAATTGAAGATAGTCATAAAAAAAATTTCATTGGGATGTAACGAACACAAATTCCTAAAACTCTTTTTCAATTTTTTTTAAATCGACCATTATAAAGGATAGTTGACAAAAAAAGGTATTTTTCACGTAATATTTAGCTCTTGAGTGCTGTTAATTTTAGGACATTCTACCTGGTGAAAGGGCGAATCATGTTTCAAGTGTTGCCAGATTAATTGTGTAAAATCCCCAAGATCCATTTTTGATGATTTATCGCAAAAATTAGTATAACAGAAATAAGTCCCCGAAGTGATATCTTTCATCTTTGTCGAGGGCCCCACCAGTGGCCAAGCGCATAACAGGCTGAACTGGGAGACGGAAGGTACTTGATTCACAACCAGGTCGCGTCTGCCGACCTAACCGTTCGGAATTTTCAGTGGTTTCTTCCGGAACTTAGCGTAAATACAGGTTAGGATCCTTTAGAAAGACCACCGCGGAAGGCACCCCGCTCCTTGGCCTAGAGCCCACGTGTTGCTAATTGGCGGTAATACCACAACACAACCATCTTTGTCGAGAAATTGCGTAATCCTACTGTTTATTTAATTGGAATATTGGTGTCTATATTCGAGTAAATAAAGATGAAGTATAGTTAGAATATGTCTGGCGGGGATTAGGCGATTTTAATATAGATTTCAATTTTGTTGAACAAGAAGACAAATGCGCGGGGAATATGATGCACATTCCAAACAGTATTTAAAAAAAATCAAGTATAGTTAGACTATGCCTGAAGAATATTCTAAAACAGTTTTTGTAGGTGATTAAATTCATATATATGAAGTATATTGTGCAATCAGAAGGGTCCTCTTTTCTCTGTGCGACCCCCGGTAGTCAGTGCTTCTCTGAAGCACTGAGTTTATTTAAAATTATAAAATATCATTACCCCTCCCACACTGTAACTCTAGAACCGCCCTTGGGAGACACAAATAGGGAAGTCGTAGTTTGAAAGAAAAGGTACTGAGAATTGGTGCTAATAATCGTACTCATTAAGCAGGAGGACAGCTTTAGGCCGTGTCCGGTTGTCTGAATCGCGGAAGTCATAATCAGGGATTTCTGCAATTAGTTCATTTGGTAAGTTATAGACTTTGTCATAAAAGTGTTGAGCTTGTTTTTTAATAATTTCGTACATGGAGGGAATCATGAGATCGCTACGTATAACCGAGTTTCTCATGTATCTATGAGCATGTCTAATTTTTCTTAGTATTTTGTTGTGCTGAGTTGTGATTAAGTTTAAATTTGTTTTCGCAGCATAACCCCAAATGGGGCTAGCGTATGTACCTGCAGGGAGGACAATCATATTGTACAGTTTTCGTTTGTTGGGAATGCTGTAACTTCGAGATAGATTTTTCGGCCGCAATCATTTTGTTACGGGCATAGGTGGCCTGTGCCTTCCAAGTCAGTCTGGAATCCAGTATGACTCCCAAATACTTACATGTCCTGCCCCATTCAACTCTTTCGTCAGTAATATATATTGGTTTCGCAATCTTGCGGGATCTAGTGAAGTGAATGGCCAGACACTTAGAGGGATTTACTTTTAATTTTCAAGTGGCGAACCAATCTTCAAGTGTATCAATGTGGTGCTGAAAATTGTTGACCATAGTGTCAGGGTGTGTGGATCTGGACATTATAGCCGTATCGTCTGCATATACTGCTAAAGATGTGTGAGAATCTCTTGGAATATCATTTATGTAAATGTTGAACAGTGTAGGACCAAGGAGTGATCCTTGTTGTACACCAGCGTCAATAGGAGTGTGAGTGAAGTAAGTGTTGTTGATGCGGACGGAGAACTTTCGATTTCTCAGATAAGAATTAATCAAATGAATCAACGCGTCCGGCGTGTTTATAGTTATTAGTTTATAAATGACGACAAATAGGCACTTTCGAAAAGCAATTCAAAACTAACGTCGGTGGTTCATCGAAGGTGGTCAATCGAAATATTCAAATGAATGACTCGAAGAGAGGTAGTCTTGACTAAATCTATTTAATTAAATGTACATAATATTTACATTGAAGTTCTACAAAACGAATGCGCATGTGTGCGCTTATCGAAGTACAATCAAAACTCGTCTGTCGTTCTCTCACATCGACAACTAGTTAGAGAGTGCTTGCTCACGCCCTCTGCTGGAGAGCGAGATTTCGCTACACTCCCCACCTGAACTCTTCAAGAGAGTTCACCTACACAAATCTAATTCGAAAGAAAATACAATACAAATGTCTAGTAAGGAATAAACAAACATAACTACTAAATTATATGTCAAACAATCGAACTTAAATTTTGAATTCTCCACGTAAGTAATAATCTAAACATAAACTTTAAAGGATGCAAATTATTAACACTGAATACTAGATTATGAGAAAAGTTAATGATTATTGTTATATAAAAGGATATATAGTCTTGTCTTTAAAGTTCATCAGTCACTTCAAGTGGGTACAAGAGTTGCACGGGCTTCCTAAATAGTCCCTTTGAAGTTTTCACTAAACAAGCCCGAACATGTCCGTCTCTTCCAGTGAATGATTCCTGAATAATACCCAAGTCCCACAGTAGTTTCGACTTTGATGTTCCGTCTATCAGTACGACTTGTCCAATTTTCATGTCTTTGGAGGATTCAGGAGTTTTAAGATGGTACGCAGTTTTTAAATTTAGTAAGAATTGATTCCTCCACTTCTTCCAGACTTGCTTAAGAAGTTGGGTTTGGTACATCTTTCTTCGAGTTAAAGATTCTCTAGACGTATCTTCAAGTTCTACCAAACTTATTGGAAATTCTGTTTCATTTCTTCCAAAGTTTAAGAAATGAGAAGGCGTCAAAGGCGAGGGTTCGTCCAGAGAGTTGTTAACGTACGTCAGCGGTCTCATGTTCACAATCATTTCTATTTCAGTCAGTAAGGTGGATAACTCTTCAAAATTCAACAGTGCACGACCTAATATTTTTCGCAACGGATCCTTCACTGACTTTACTAAACGTTCATAGAATCCTCCCCACCATGGGGATTTTTCCGCAATGAATTTCCAAGTGATGCCTTGGGAAGAAATGTAATCTTTCAACTGATGACTCAACAATATTTCGGAGATGTGTTCTAGTTCTCTACTGGCCTTTTTAAAGGCCTTTGCATTATCCGAATATATAATAGTACAATTTCCTCGTCTGGCCACAAATCTCCTAAAGGCTAACAAAAAGCATTTCGTCGACATTGTTGTAACTAACTCTCTAAATGTATCGCTCTTGTGACCGCGCAAGTGAAAAGTGCTATATAAGATTTCATAGTTCCCGTACCATTCTTAACATAAATTGGTCCAGCAAAATCAACGCCGCAAACATTAAAAGGAGGCGTTTGGGGTATTCTATCTTTGGGTAAGGGAGCTGTTATCTGGCCAGCAGGTTTTGCTGAATACTTCGTGCAAATCAAACATTTACTGATAATCTTCTTTATTAATTGTCGTCCCTTAGGAATCCAGAATTTCTTTCTCACTTTCGTCAACGTTAGGGATACTCCGCTATGCATTACCTTTTCGTGTTCCTTTCTTACCAACAACTCCGTGAATCTCGACATTTTAGGAAGGAGGATCGGTTGTTTTTCATCTAGAGAGAAATCTGACTCAGCGAATCGACCTTTGATCCTGAGTATTTTCTTAGAGTCCAAAAATGGTGCTAAAGAGTAAATCGATGAATCAGATCTTATTCCTTGATTGTTTTTCAAGTTCGCAATTTCCGAACCAAAAAATTCTCTTTGCGAATCTCGAATCCAAAAGTCTTCGGCTAATTGTATTTCTTCTGCAGAAAGGGTTCCATTTCTCTTGGTCGTATGTCTAACGTTGAATACGAATCTTAGAACATATGAAGTAACTCTAAGTAGTTTGGTCAGGTTACTGAACTTCTTCAGGTCCAATAATTTTTCATTTGGTTCTACGGAACATTTGTTCTGAATAGTGTGCTTAAATCTGCTCCTCAATTCTAACTCCTCGTTGTTCATCGGACACTTTTGGTCTCGAGGCCAGCAGTTAGTTGGCTGCCTTAAGAATACTGGCCCAAGCCCCCACATATCATTTCCTCTCAGTTTTTCGATAGAAGATCCTCTTGTGATCAAATCAGCAGGGTTCAGTTTTCCTGGGCAATGGAACCAGTTCGAGGGTTCGGACAATTTATGAATCTCTTCCACTCTATGCTGCACAAACGGCTTAAATTTTAATGGATTGTTTCTAATCCAGTGGCATACAATAGAAGAGTCTGTCCAAAAATGGCAAGACTTTACGAACTTTAGTGTTTTCAGAATCTTGCGACATAATCTAGCCGACAAAAGTGCTCCCATGAGCTCTAGTCGAGGCAAGGAAAGAATCTTCAAAGGAGCGACTCGACTCCTGGATGCCACAAAGCTAGTGTGAAAGGTCTTGTCTGAATTTTTAATTCTCAAGTAAGCAACTGTCCCATAGGCTATTTTCGAGGCGTCTGAGAAACAATGTAACTGGACTTCATCGAAATTATTTTGTGTAAGATAACACCGAAGAACGAGAATGGCTTCAAGGCTAGACAGTTCTTCGCACCATTTATTAAACTTTTCTCGAAATTCAAGAGGCAATAGTTCATCCCATTGAAGAGCTAATTGCCAAACTTGCTGAATTAGAAATTTGATTCTTATTACAAATGGGGTAATGAATCCTACAGGATCGAATATACGCCCAGCTACTTGTAGCAGAAAACGTTTCGAATTTATTTGCTTTCGGAGGAACTCCTGCAAGTTATGCGTATCAAAATAAAAGCCATCCTTTTCAGTATCCCACGCGATACCCAAAACTTTAGAAGTTATACCAGTCTGTCCTAAAACGTCTCTAGTTGTTTCTACAGATATGCCATCGTCTTGCCAAAGTTTCCTTAAAATTTCCGAATTGGTTTTCCATTTATGTAATTGCATATTTGCCTCTTCAAAAATCCTGATACATTCTCAAATGCACTGTCGGCGTCACTAGATCCCGCAATAATGTCATCGACATAGCAAGATTCATTTAGTAATTCACAAGTGTCGGGAAATTTGTCGGCAAACTTTCTCAAATGATGTTTAATCGTGGCACCGAGTAAAATAGGGGAACAATTTAGTCCAAATAACACTCGAGTGAATCGATATACGTGCGGGGATTGAGATTCGAAACTAGGTGAATCCGACCAAAAAAATTTTGTGACATCTCTATCCCTTTCGTCGATTTCGATTCTGAGAAAGGCTTGTTTGATATCGGTCGTAAAGGCTACTGGGTATTCTCTAAACTTGAGTAAAAGTTCAAACAGGTCGGGGTAGAGGTTAGGCCCTATTTCCAAGCAGTCATTCAATGATAAGTTTCCTTTACTATGACTCGACGCATCGAAAACTACTCTGAGTCTGCTTGTTTCTCGATCTTCGCGTATTACAGCTCTGTGGGGCAAATAAAACTCTGGATGTTTAACTTCAGGTTCGGCATTTTCATAAACCGGCTCGATGATGTTTTGGGTGAGGTAATCATCAATGATCTTTTTATATTCTGAAAACAAAGTTCGGTCATTTCGAAACTTCGAACAGAGTCTAGAAAATCTTTCAAGAGCGATTTCACGATTGTTTTGTAACAGATGCCCTTTTTCAGATTTCCAAGGTAATCGTACTTTATATGTTTTATTTTGGTGTACGACACTAGATTCATATTTTTTCAAGCTTCTGTCACTAAGTGGATCAGAAGTTTCAATTTCAGATTCAATTCCGAGGCTTTCCAACTGCCAGAATTTTTTAATATCTTCAGAGATATTGCTTTCTTCAACTATAACTTTCATCGCCAAGGAATCCATGGACTTAGTTTCACCTTTCCCCAACAAACACCATCCGAACAAAGTTTCGGTTGCGACTAGCTGTTTATTAATCCGTTTTATTCTTCCCGAAATTAGAGAATAATAATAGTCTGCCCCAATTAGAATTGAGATTTTATCATTTCCGTTTTCTGTGTAAGTGTCCGACAATTTCAGACTCCTCAAATCTTTGATTTCATTTATTAGATCAACATCTGGAGGAGAGATTTGTGCTGATGAAATTTCTTCGATTTCTAACACCTCGACGTATACGTTTAGATTCGGGTCATTTCTATTTTCTAATTTGACCCGGACAACATCAAAGGACTTTTCCATAGGTGTTTCACCACCAAAGGAATGGACCGAAAGCAACTCTTTGCGAATGAAAGGAAGTTTTAACTTTCTAGAAACATCTTTCGTTATGAAACTGCGCATGGAGTCACTGTCGAATAACAATCTTACATTTTCGAAAAGATTATTTTTATTACGTGCGGAGACAGCCGCCGTTTGGAGAAAAATTCTCTTGCTGTTGCTATTTTTCTCAATTTGACAGGACGAAACGGCCGTATCATGCGGAGCGGACGCCTCTGAAAGCGAATTGGCGTCTATGGGATTTTCCTTTTATGTTTTATTATGAAACCGATAACAAATGGCTTTCGAATGTTTATATTTATTCCCGCAGAAGAAGCAACCGTCTCTCTGGCGACATTCATTAGCCCGGTGTGATGGAATTAAGCAATTTAGGCATCTGGCTTCTCTTTTTAAAAGCTCTCGTCTAGCTTCAACGGTACCCTCCCCACAGCTCTCTGAGTCATGCTGGTTTTTGCAGAAGATGCATTTCGAATTAATATTGGTTAGCAGTTCGTGAGCGGAAGTCGGAGTCTTCGAAACGCCGTTTCTATATTTCGGTGAATCAGCGCTTCCAACTCGGAACTCACGACCTTGACCCAGTCTATCTGTGCGCAGGGGATTTCTTCCCGAATAAACAGCAAGTGCTCTTTCGCGGCTAAGGATTTCGTCTTCCAAAAATTTCAAAAGAGCTTCAAGATTCCAACTTTCTGACTTATTTAATCTGCTATACTCTAATGTCAGATCGGGTGGCAATATTTTTAAAAGGATTGGTACTAGGAGGTTTCCATATGATTTTGAATCAATTCCCAATGACTCAAGATTTCTAACTTGGATTTCGGCACGGTCAAACAGTTTTCTCAAACCCGTAGTATCGCTCGAATCTCTGACAGGGGGGATATCTAACAGTTTTCCCAAATGAGAGTTGATTAACAGATTATTTTGTCCAAACCTCGAACGTAAAATTTTCAAAGCAGCGTCATAATTTTCATCTTTCAATGCTAAGCCCGAAACAGCTTTGGCAGCAGATCCTCCAAGACAATTTTTCAAATAGATCAATTTTTCAATTTTATTCAGATTTGGGTTTTTATCAATTGTGTTTTCAAATTGGCCTATAAATTCTAGCCAGAGTGATGTATCACCGAAAAATTTATTTACTGTCAGCTTTGGCAGTTTTATCGAGTTAGTAACTTCAAAGGTTTGATTTGAAGCGATCGACGAAGTTGTTACTTTACCGTTGGCACTTGAATTTGGAACATGAACTTTATCTCGATCTAATTCTTCAATCCTATCGCACAGTTTACATTTATAAGCTATCAAATTATCCAAATACTCTTCGGAAGCTTCCACTTCCGTTTCTACTTCCTTGACATCAATTTCGTTCAAAATTTCAGAATCGACCAATTTAATATGATCAGTTTTTTCTATCAATTGATTTAACAAAAGTTTTAGTTTTTTCGATTCTACTTCCGATTTCAAACTTTCATCAATTTTTCCAAACAACTTCGTTATAAGACCCTTTTGGGTCGATCTCTTTTTTTTCAACTTGTCAGGACTCATATCGAAATCAAAATGCGGACTTACCTCCCTTACTAGAATCTCGAACAATGTAGTTGATCACAGATAAAGAGCATTCGGCCCTTACCGGCCGCTATGCACCATGACGACAAATAGGCACTTTCGAAAAGCAATTCAAAACTAACGTCGGTGGTTCATCGAAGGTGGTCAATCGAAATATTCAAATGAATGACTCGAAGAGAGGTAGTCTTGACTAAATCTATTTAATTAAATGTACATAATATTTACAATGAAGTTCTACAAAACGAATGCGCATGTGTGCGCTTATCGAAGTACAATCAAAACTCGTCTGTCGTTCTCTCACATCGACAACTAGTTAGAGAGTGCTTGCTCACGCCCTCTGCCGGAGAGCGAGATTTCGCTACAATAAATAAGTGAGTTTTGGCAGACATGGTCAAAAGCTTTGCTAATGTCCAGCATTACTGCTCCGGTGGATTCCTTGAGGTTAAAGCCCTCAGAAAGAAATTCCACTACTCTGAGGAGCTGGTGAGTGGTAGTATGTTTGGGCCTAAAGCCAAATTGCTCAGGAATGATGATGTTGTAATCCCCCAAGTGAGAGTTAAGTCTCCTCAGGATAATTTTTTGAGCTACTTTACTGAGACTGCTCAGAAGGCTAATGGGTCTAATTTTCTGGGATAGCCAGGTTACCAGACTTTGGAATGGCACAAAAAATGGCCGTTTTCCAAACATCAGGAAATACTTTGAGATCGAGAATTGTGTTTATGATTTGAGTTATAAGACCAAGAATGTTATGTGAGATATTTTTAAGCATAAGATTAGTTATGTTGTCTATGCCGGGGGCTTTTTTATTGTTAAGTTTGCTAATTATTTCGCATACTTCTAAGTTAGTAGTAAGGTGTAAGGGCTGAGTCGGGGGACGACTTAGAAAGTCCTCAATCTGAGCCTTGATATCTGTATCAAAATCAGGGTTCGGTATGCTAGTAAGAGGTTTTTCTTGTTGCCAACTTCTGTGGCATCGGCCATGATAGTGGCAGAAAGCAGTGTTTTGATCATGGTTTGGTTATGTTCGCCACTAGTCCAGCATATTTTTTATTTATTTTTAATTCACTTTAAACATCATCAAGCCCAAGCCGTGCTGTGCATATAATTGCATCAACAGGCTTAGGAAAGGATGTGGAATATCCTTTCACAGGTAATAAATGCTTGAAATTGGTGGTATTGAAAATAAAATACCAATTGATGTTCAATAACGGTAGTATTTTTAAATTTCCTATTAACTGATGCTTTTCGTTTACTTTGTGAAGTAATTGAAGGAGATATTGCACATCCTTCTTGAATTAAAGTAGACATTGCTTAATTCATGTTTCTATATAAATTTAATCCTAAAACATTTGATCGTACGATATATATATATATATATATATATATATATATATATATATATATATATATATATATATATTCTTATTTTTAAATTGTATACTTGGTACTTAAACTATAAAAAATGAGATAAATAAAGCATCGTAATTTACTTTTTACGAATAATTATTAATCATATTTTACAGGAAATGATTAATTTTTCTATCATTTTTCAAAACTACCTCTTGAACTGAGGATATTGAATTTATCTTATTTATTCTAACTAAATTTTCCACATTTGAGCATTTTTAACGACTTTTAAAATTACTAGTTTTAATTTTAAATTAATTTTTTTTTAGTTCAACGTGGCTGTTGTTTACGTTTTTATTTATGTTTGTTTATACTTTTGTTTAAAAGTAAGCATTATTAAGTTAGTATTATATTGCTAGTATTTTAACTTTTGTTTTTGAAATAAGCATATCAGCTCTGTTGTGTTGTATCATTCCACAGTTTAATTTTAAAAAAAACTGGCTGTTGACAAAATTTTTAATATTAACTGAAATTCTATTAAATCAGTGCTTTAATTGAATGTACGTATAAGTTTACACATCCCTGTATGAACAAGCAATAGTAGATTATAAAATGTATACAAAGCCATAAAAAAGTTAAGTTATCCCAAGCAAAGTTATCATGGGAGGATTATTTCCAATGCTTTTTGCAATTGTTTTAATTAATACAGTAAAGTGACAATTATACGGATGCTGATTAACGGGAATGTCCAATTAACCAGATCAATCAAGAAGAATTTTTTTTTTCTTTCCCGAAATTTTACTGACTGTCCAGAATACGAATAGTGAAGTACAGTGTGAAGATGACGAAACAGATGGAACTACCCAGCAAACACACACCTGCTGGCAGAGTACCTTGCATTTTTAACATTTTAAAAGATAAAACATAAATGTAAGATAAAAACAGCAAAATCCGTTGGTCAATCGTTTGCAAATTATGTGCGCCTATCATTAGTGATCATATATTTAAATACTATTATAGTGATACATATATTTAAATACTATTACTTCACAAAAGCTTTAATCTATTGTTACAATATTCCGTAAGCTGTGAATAAGCATCCCATGTATTTATCTATAAATAGGTTACATTTAAGGCAGTACCCAGGGGGGTGGTCCGGACTCTCCCCGAAATTTCAGTTTTTGTAAACAATGTAATAAAGTCTTTTCGTGGAAAATCCTACCTTTTTCACCGTTTGGACCCTCCCCGAATTTTTTTTCTGGGTACGTCCCTGGTTACAATCATAAAAATTTCAACATAGGGTGACCAGGCGAAATACACGAAAGATAAGATAAAATGACATACTCGATTAATATCGTTTTAATATGGCAATAATGGAATTAAAAAATTAGGGGGTTCAGGGGTCCCCCCTGACAAGGCTCGAATAGCCGAGTTTATATATATACATATATAAATCAAAATCTCACAGGAAGTAATAATAAATAAAGTTGCACTATTGTTACACATAACATTAGGGTAACATTTTGTTTATTATAAATTTTCTTTAGATCAAAAGATTTTTTGTTAGCTATTCTGAAAAGAAATTCCTATATCTACCTGCTGTATACTACATGACTTAAATTTTACGGAGGAAAACACTTTTATACACTAAAACATACTATGAGAGTATATATATTTAAAAAAGTGAAATTAAAATTTACCTGTTATTTTCCCAACTCTTTAACTTAAAATCCAAGGGCTTCGAAATGTATTATGAACCAACAGTGTTGTTTTATATAAATAACTGTTCTAAATAATGACGTCCTGCTAGTCGTCTGAAACTATTTCGACTAGGTCTATAGTCGTCTAAAGCTGTCCGCCACAGAAAAATAAATAACCGGCTGTGATAACACACACGACGGTTGAAGTATCCGCATGTTCAGAGGATTGGCACCTCGCAGAAATAAATCACAGCAAAAGAAGCGCATCGATGTCTTTCGTTAACGGGATAGAAACAGCGAAAACAATCAGCAGTCAATTTTTTAAAAAGGCAGTAGTGAAGAGTTCCACCAATACATAGCACTAAAATGTCCAGAACTTATGTAGAAGTGCGGTCAGTATAAGTTCAGCAGGAATGAAGGATGCCAGCGAGTATTATTTGCAGCATTAAACGGAAGTCAAATTCAATGGAAAAATTATCAGGAGGTTGTCGAGAAAGTTAAACTTGGCATATTTAAAGAACGCCCAAACGAGAGCCAATAATATATTCATTATTAAAGACGCAGAAAAACCGCAGAATATTCCTAGTCAACAGAGAGAATGGGAAGACATAACAAAGCGCTCGGCACCAAATTATTGAGGATAAACGCAGCCAAAATTACAGTAAACCCGTGTGATAGAAAATTATTTCAGCTGTATTTTTAACTGATGTGAGGCCATGTCCATATATGGTAATGAAAGGAAATAAAGTGTGTACGTGTAAAGAAAGACATGGAACAAAGGACGATAGAATAATTTAAGCATAGATAGATAAGCAGTTGTGCCGGTTGGCTAGCTTTTGGGGCAGAGAGCAGGGGCGTAAGGAAAAAAGACGTAGATCATTCCATGAAAACAGACCACTTGAGACAACAACACATTTTACTAACGAGAACAACGGTTACAACACACAAGTTACATTTAGAATGAATAATCACTATCTCAGAACATACGGTAGCTGCTACGCGCGAATACGCGAGCGAAGAGAGAGATGAACAAACGTTCTCTATCCGGCAGGGGGAGCGTCGCATGAAAGAAAGATGATATAGGAGGCGCGCTACAAACTCTCTCTCTGGTCCCGCCGACGTCCCGGCAAGGAGACCAGGATAAAAAAAAAAAAAAATAGACAAAATGTGCTTTCAATTGACACTAATAATTTTTTTACTATAACAGATAGTCCTTAAGAAAGTTCGTTAAGGCTGGCGAAAAACAGTCATAAACAGTCACTGATTAAGGAAAGTTTTTGAGTAAGTTACTAATTTTAACAGTTAGGACGAACATTCACTGCCTCGTAGGTTTGTGGTTATTGTTTGACCTTGGGCGGTCGTCCTCTTCTTCGCATGGGGTTTGTGTTCCCAGAGGTGTGATGACCTCTGATGGCCTGCTTGTTCGTTTGAGGTGAAAATTCTGTCTGTGGTGCTACCTTGGGAGGCCGACTTCTTTTGCGAAGTGGATTGACCGGGGAGGTGTCTACTCCACGATAAGGGGATAATGCTGACGTGTGGTACGTAGCTATGGGCACTGTTGGCTGGTCTAGATTGGCTATGACATAAGCGGTGGGAGACTTCTGTGTAAGTACCAAATATGGTCCATCCCGTTTGAGCATGAACTTTGCAGTCTTGGCATGGCTTGCTTTACTAAGTGGGTGCTTTGTAACCCATACTTTTTCACCAGGTACAAAGTAATATTGCCGCCTATTTTTGTCACAGTAGGATTTAAGTTGATCCTGTTTTATTTCCACTCTCTGCCTAATGTCCTGTGTGATTTTGGCAAATCTCTGGTACTCTTGAGATACTGGGTAATCTCTGGTACGAAGTTGTCGTTATGTACCACAGCCGTGAAATCTTGCACTATATCATCGACTTTTCTCAGTTCACGGCCGAACGTGAGAAAAGCAGGGGTATGGCCAGTAGTGTCGCATACCGCCGTATTCATTGCAAATCTGATGACTGGTATTTTTGATTCCCAGTTATCATGTTCGTCTCCAACCAATATGGCAAGTCTTGGTTTTAAATCTCTGTTTTTGCGTTCAACAGGGTTGGCTTGGGGAAAATATGCCGGTGTAAGATTTTGATCAATCCTCAAGGTAAAACATATCTGCTGTAACACTGCACTAACAAACTGCGGGCCATTATCACTGAGAATTCGTCGTGGAATTCCATGCCGCATAAAAACTTCTTCTATGAGAGTTGTAGCACATTCTCGAGCTGTAGCTTGTTCAAAAGGAAAAAGCTCTATCCACTTGGTTGCACAATCTTCTATTACAAAAATCCACTGTTTGCCGCTAGCTGTCTTGGGCAAAGGGCCAAACAAATCAATTGAAAGTATCTCAAAACGTTGTGAGTAGGCGGGTGTTCTAAGTAGACCTGATGGTTTCTGGTTACTTGCCTTGTAGCGACTGCATTCAGCACACTTTTTCACGTAATCCGATATAAACTTCTTCATTCCATTCCAATAGTATCTTTTGGCGATACGTTGATACGTACCCTCTTTGCCATAATGACCGGCTACGGGCTACGGGGTCATCGTGATGTTTCTTAAGGATTTCTTCCCGTTCTGATGACTGTATGACTAACTGCGCTTCTTCTGAGTCTGCATCCGGGATATAGCGATACAGAACTCCCTGGTTCATAAGAAAACCTCTCTCAGTCCAATTTGCGGTACTTTTCCGTTATCTCGGCGCCAGCCAAATTTGGCGATTTTTCCTGTAGTAGAGGGCGATGCTTGGCGACAATATTTTCTGGTAACCCATCCTCGTTCGTGCGGCGATCTTCAATTTTTTTTGTAACCCGGATTCTTAATGCGTATTACAAGCGCTACTGTTTCAAAAGGAAAGCAAAATCTATGATGCGGCGTACTGATTGTACTAATCTGCAAGTATTCGCTGTTGTTTATTCATACGCAAACGTGTATCCTGAATCATGCGGCGAACTTTTTTTTTTTTTTTTTTTTTTTGCTAACGTTGCTTCTGTGTCCGTAGTATGTTAGCTTGTGTTTGAATAGCAAAGGATAATGAATTTTTCCGTTTTGTATTCGTCCACCTATTTGATTTATTAATCTTGCGTAGGCTGTGAGCATGTGTTTTGATGCAGAAGAAAGCCGATTGTGTCTGTTCTGTATCCTTCCGCGATCCTGTTGTTGTATTGATGTATTATTCTTTCCCAAACGTGCATAGCCGTATTTATTTCAGTTTAAGTGAGTATTGCTTTTACATATATATTTGTATAAATATGAATTAATAGGAAGTGTGGCAACGAATATAGAAGATAAAATAAATTTTTTCAGAGTTGTTAAAGGAATTGTTTTGTAAAGTTTGAATGCCTATTTATTGTATAGATGCAGCTGTCGTGTAGTTTCGAATGGCTAAATAACGAGCCAGATTATTGAGCCGGATAGGGCCAAATTTAACCGCCACGTGTATTTTGAAATTGTGGAGTTTCGAATTGAAACGTTTGGAATTAAAACCGTAAAGGTTTTAAATTTGATGAATAAGTAAGTATAAGAGTAAAATTATATTCATTCCTGTGACGAATTGGCGCCTCTTGCAAGAAGAAGCAGAAAATGTGAGTATCTTTTAAAATATTTCGGTTTGTGTAGGTCCGCAGAACATTGAAGGTGACATTGAAGGTGTTATTCAACGGTTTGCCATGACTAAAAGTAGAAAAGATTTATTTAACAAAAAATTGCGATATTTCGATTTGTATTGCGATATATCTTTAACATTGCGAGAATTGCGATATTTCGATTTGTGTGTAGTCTTCAGGATATAGAAAATGCTGAATGCAATTAGTATAGCAGTCAAACCGCCTTGTACATGCTGGGTAAGTCAATTAACGTGTTAAAAAAAGAATCCCGTAGGTAATTTCGTTGTCGTATTGTTCTCAAATGTAAAGTGAGGTCTTGCAGATGTAGTGTCGATATTTAAAATATTCATTGGTTTTGAAAATTATTGTTTTAGTTTTAAGACAGTTATTTCATATAAGGGTTTGACATTCATTGAAATTTGTTGTATGTAATGGTGAGTCTATTTTGTATGTTTAGATTTTTAACTTTGTATTTTCTGTTAAAATGTTTGCTTTGTAGGCATTGAAAATGTTTAAGGCGAAATAAATATCCGGTAGGTAATTTCGTACACAAAAAATCGCCTAAAAACATCGTTGCTACTTGGCGACAAAAAAAAGTCGCCAAAAAACATCGTAGCTACTTGGCGACAAAAAAAGTCGCCAAAAAACATCGTAGCTACTTGGCAACAAAAAAAGTCGCTACATTTTGCTGGCGTCGAGATAACGGAAAAGTACCCAATTTGCATATGTTTCTGTTTTTTGGACATCTTCAAACGCTTCAATTATCTTCCTTAGTGATTCATCTGCAAGTTGAGCTTCTCGCATATCTTTAACATTTTTTGCTGGCATACAGTGGCGCAGAGAGGGAGGGGGAGCAGGGGAAAAATCCCCAGGGCCTCAGCTTGTGAAGGGGCCCCACTTTTGCTGTTTATATGATACTTAATTGTGAGTTGTCAATTTTGTTTTTAAAAAAATGTCCAAATTTAGATTATGTCCGCGGATGTTTCAAATTAATTTTTGAATGAAATTACAAAAAGCCATCTATAGCATTAACCACCCACTTTACAAAAACAAGGAGTGTTAGTGATTGAGTGTTCTTTTCCAAGAAAAGTAGACATTGAAGGTGTTATTCAACGGTTTGCCATGACTAAAAGTAGAAAAGATTTATTTAACAAAAAATCTTTTTTTTTTTTTTTTTACGAGACACACTGTTAAATAGTGGAAGAAAGCCAGCCATAGGAGAGACTATGGGCACACCCAACCTCCGAAATTTTGAATTTTCCTTAACAAAATGTTAAAGATCAAGACTTTCTATGAGAAATTTTGAAATTTCCACTTTTTGGCCTTCTGAAACTTATTTGGCTGCCTGCTTGCATGGAAGTATGAATAAAAATATTAATTTTTTCTATACTCAGGAAGCAAGCTTTGCAAAAATGTTAACGTTTCAAATACAGTTTCTCTATGGAGGTGACGAAACTTTCAAAACAAACTGTTGGTATTTTTTAGAGCATGGATGTTCATTAAAGTATAATATTCTTTTAAATTAATAATTTTAATTCTATTAATTATTTTCTACTTACCAAATAATTTAAAAGATTAATAATTTTAATAATAAGGAATAAATGATTGATCTAATACATCAAAAGGATTTCTGGATAGCCAAGGGACCCTAAAGATTTTATCCCTGGGGCCCCGACTTGGCTCTCTGCGCCTCTGCTGGCATATCAGCTATGACGATACTATCAATTTCACAAACAGTCTCTTGTTCTGGACACACTGGTCGAGAAAGCATGTCAGCTATTACGTTAGATTTTCCTGGGATATAACAGACTTCTACGTTAAAAGATTGCACTTCCAGTGCCCATCTGGCGAGGCGACCGGTTGGTGATTTGAGGGTAAGAAGCCATTTCAATGGTTGGTGGTCGGATGCCACAGTAACAGGTGTACCCTCGATGTATCCGCGAAACTTCTTTAACGCCCACACAACGGCCAATGCTTCCCGTTCCGTTGTAGAGTAGTTATTCTCTGCTTGGGTAAGCAGTCTGCTGGCATATTTAATTGGATGTTCTTCAGCTCCTTCGCCTTGAAGTAATACGGCTCCGAGCGCGTAATTACTTGCATCGGTACGTATTATATATGGTTGAGTACGTATTATATATGGTTGAGTACCATCCGCTTGCTTCAGAATCGGTGGGGAAATGAGGCATTGTTTTAGAGTTTCGAAAGCTTTCTGCTGCGGAAAACTCCATTGCCATGATGTGTTCTTTTTTGTTAAATTGCTTAAAGGCCTTGAGATTTCTGCAAAATCTTTTATATAACGTCTGTACCATGAGCATGTTTGTAGGAAAGATTTAACTTCCTTTACGTTTTTGGGTGGTGGTCATAGGCGTAATCTGGGGGGGGGGGCAATTGCCCCTGCAGTTGTAAAAATTGCCCCCCTAGTCTAAAAAGTCAGGGGGCAAAGTTATGATTTTGAACACAAATCATGCATTTATAACCCAAATATACTATCAGATTCTAAAGGAAAAAAAAAAAAATTCCCCTGCAAAAATCAACAAAAGAATAGAATCACAGAAGCTTTTCAACCCAACAGGAAGGATGCCAGATTCTACCAAATGGCCAAGCTAGATAATTTCTCAGGAAAGCAAAAATCAAGGGGCAGCGATTCTAAACTTGTCTGAAATCAATTGTTCAGCGTTAGAAAAAAAGACCTGTTGCTGTAAATACTGAGGAAAAGAGGTCATTTTCACAGGCAATGCCGCAATTAGAGTTTATGTCATCCGGGGCAAACCAAAATTAGTGTCGTGTGCATGGGCGCCCATAGTTATTTTCCTGGTGGGGGGGGGCAAACTTCAAAAACATTTTCTAGAGGGGGGCAAATTTCAAACTTTTAACAAATTTAGTTCTGTTTTTGCCATTTGTTAACATCATGAGACATTAACTTAAAATTTTAGGGGGGGCAAGTTCCCTACCTTGCCTCCCACCCCTTATGGGCGTCCATGGTCGTGTGCCCCCTCGCATGGAGTCGCGCCCCATACCAAGAAACTATAACTGATTTTGGCATTCCTTTTAGAATGTCTCCCGGTGCTTGTCCCCGCTTACCCCCCCCCCCTTTAGTTGCCGCCCTGTCACAGGTTGGGGCTAGTTTCCGGTTTATATTTTAGTGAACCTAATTTTGGTGTTTGGAGGTCAGTAGCAGAGAGACAACACACTTTTATGATCACGTGCACAACTTACTTGACTTGACAGACGACTAATTGCGAATTCAAATACGACGCAGTTTAAGAGAACAAGAAACGGTCTGCGATTTTATGATTTATATCTGCTGCCAGGGGCAACTAGGGGCACGTGCCCCAGACTTGGTAGGGGGCTCCAAAATAAGTTATGGTTCCATGGGAGGGGGCCGTTCTAGTTGGTTCGTCGTGAGAGATAAACTCTAGTTGCAGTACTATCTAAGTCATTATTTCGATACCCTTCATGCATTAGAAAAATATAGCAGCAAATCACCTCATTACTTCCTACTAACAGCGTTGCTTCCAGCAATACGGAGAAGCAACGTTCGACCCAGAAGGGGAACCTTCACAGCTATTGTTTATAACGATCTGCTGATGTGCATACATGGGCGCCCATAGTAATTTTCCTAGGGGGGGGCAAACTTCAAAAAAATTTTCTAGAGGGGGCACATTTCAAACTTTTAATAGATTTAGTTCTGTTTTTGTCATTGTTAACATCATGAGACATTAACCTAAAACTTTAGGGGGGGCAAGTTCCCTACCTTGCCCCCCTTATGGGCGCCCATGTGTGCATATAATTCTATTTTCTAGCATTTCAAAAAATTCGTTTAAAAGTCTAGCTAAGATAATATCTTAGAATATTAGTTTTCTTTAGTACATAGTATATGTACATTCACCTAATTTATATACCCCCCCCCCTTTTTTTTTTCGTGAAAACGTCTTCAACTCAAAACCTTACATAATTTATCAGGGGTCCGTCCAGGAATATTTTCCAGGGTCCCATTTTTGTAAAAACTGCATATTTTTGTGAGTTTCAATGCTTAATTTTGTGAATTTCAGCACTTATTTTTGTGGATTTTCAAACCAAATTTTAATAAAAGTCACTTTTTTTTGTTAATTGATGAAACACATTAAAATGTACGGTAAAATGCCAATGAAGGGCAGTTTTAATCGACTGTATTTTTGTGAAAGGGTTCCGTTTAAATCGATAGTAATTTTGTGAAAGGGCCACAAAACGGACCCAATTTTTGTTTGTATCGACCCCTGTCCCCCGCTTATGCTGAGCTTTTGGCTAATGAAATCACGCTAAAAGTCGTTCCAGCTCCTCAAATTATTAAATATCTTTTTCCACATTACTTTTCTAAAAATATTTACAATACCACCCCCCCCCAAATAAATAAATAAATAAAAATAATAGATAAAAAAAAAAAAATAAAAATAACGTACTGGACTCTTAAAAATTTTAAATTTTCTGTCCGAGTCAAGGAAAAACACGAACATTGAGCTCAGAATGCTGTAAATTTAACAGGTCGCTAACATTAAAGAAAGTGCTGCGGGAAGAGAGGTTACAGAAAATAGAAAATGTGCAGTGCAATCAGTTTCATTGTAATGTATTTCAAACCTCACAAAAGAGGCTTTTTAACAAGGCATAAAATGATCTGTTTTTTTTTTTTTTTTTTTTGACCTACAAACAAAACTTAAGAACATGTCATCACTAAATGACCATTAAGATTCTGTAAAAAATTGGAGTGATTTAAATGCCGAACGCGGCCCTTTTATCTCCCGTTAACTCAAAAATCAGTCACATCTGTGTTCACTTAAATAGACTAGGATCAGTTTTGCCCGCAAGCATATTGACTTTGTGAGAGAAGGAAGCTTTAAAAATTTTGTATGTAACATGATGTTTTATATTTCAAGTCTGTTGTTAATCTTTCGCTACCTGGTTGGGGGGGGGGGGGAAATACCGACGTAGAACACGGGAGATGTCCAAGAGGGTTGGAGGGATTATTGAATGAGCTGCAAAGAATGGATTACAAAGAGTTAAGATAAATAGGTAAATGATGTCTGTGTGTCGAGTTTGGTTAAGTTAAATGAATTTTACCAGTCGAATATCTGTATCTTGCAGTGAAATACTTGTTTTGTGTATGAGTACTTGTATGAAACTTGTATGTTTTGAGTATGAAACTTGTTTTGTGTATGAGTACAGGTAAGTAGTTTTCGCAATTTTCGCGTCAAATCGGTAAATTTTAAATAAAGATAAAGTATTAGTCTGGAGAAAATACTACAATGTACTGATCATTTGGTTTTTTTTTTTGTCAGGAATTCGTTAAGGAGAAGACATCCATTATAGTTGCGCTTTGAGAGGGAATATTTATTTATGTAGTGTTGTTTAAATTAAAAATGATGCCTCTCCTTACTTATTGGAAAGACCCTTTGAAAATCAAAGTCGGCCGCTTCAATTTTTGACCGTCAAATGTTTCTTGACAGTCAAGACCTGCTAATGTCCAGTGGTTGTGGAGTTTTTTTTTTTTTTTTTTTTTTTTTTTTGTAGTGAACACATAGATTTGCAATTTCCAATCCTTCCAATGAACTTTGTTTTGGACGTACACACAGACTCTACCGCTAAAAGCTGATTCGGTCCCCAGTGATACCAGTGACTGTGGGGTTGGTTTGATAAAAGGTGGAAAAAGTAAGCCCTTTTATCTATTTTATAAATTATACTTATTGCACTATTTACTTTTTGTTTTCAAGAGTTAAAAATAACTGTACTCAAATTTCATCCGTTTTAGTACAGTACTTTTTCCATTGTTATATAGAAGAAATATTTTATGATTTAGTAATGACTATGTCATTTTATCTCTCACCCCCTTTATTGAAAATTGTCCAAAAAATGTGTCTCAAAAATGTGTCCCAAAAATGCGACATAAAAGTAAGAATAAATTGTTGAGTATTGAATTGATTATTTTTGCATTGTCTTGAATTGTTTATTTTTTTATATATGTCTTATCCTCCTGAATTCTGTATCCCTCAATAAACATTTATCTACTTAACTGTAACTGTGATCGCGCACGCATTCTTTTTACTTCTTCTATACTTTTTTCACTTAGTGTAAATGCGGGTTAAGACCTCTTAGAAAGATCCACACGGAGGGCACCCCGACCATCGGCCTAGAGCCCACGCGTAGCTAATCCGCCGTAATCCCACAAACACAAACAAATATACTTTTTTCCTTCTTGATGTTACCCTGTTATGTGATGTGCCTGTTTCTTCCGTTCTAATAATATGTTATCTTAAAATCCCACGTTTACTATGTCTGTGCCACAACTCTGCTAACATTTCTAAAAGGTTATGGACACCAGATGGATTAATTTATTTATTTGCTGATTTTTAAGGCTTGTTTCAAGGCTGCATCATTCATCCTCAAAATGGCAACTGGAACTTGGCGAATTGAAACGCTGAATAAAGATAATTACGAAACATGGAAAATGCAAATGAAAGCGCTTTTAATAAAGAATGATGCCTGGATTTATGCATCAGGTTCAAAGCCTAAACCTGAAGTTTTGGAAAATGACGAAAAATCGCAAGAGTTCGATACGTGGGTCTCTAAATGGACGAAAAAGCAAAAGCAGATATTATTCTATGTAAATCGCCATCTGAACTCAAACAAATAAAAAATTGTGACACTTCATCAGATGTCTTGAAAAAACTGGGAAAAATCTATCAGTCTAAAGGACCTGCTCGTAAAGCTGCATTAATGAAATCTTTAATTCAATATAAGATACCCAACTCGTCTAATGGAATTCACGACCATTTGAGAAAATTCTTCGACATAGTGGACAGACTTTCAGAAATGGATATTAAAATAGACGACGACTTGCTGACTGTAATGTAGCCTCCCTTCTACTTTCAACAATTTCCGATGTGCTATGGAATCAAGAGATGAGCTTCCGAAGACAGAAATACTCAGAATCAAATGCCAGGCGTAACGATGATAGACAAGCGGAAGACTCAGGTGCATTCGTGGCTGCTCCTAGAAAACCCGCGTCTAAAAATAAAAATTATGGAAAATATTCGGGCCAGCCGACTCATAAAATTAAGCATACATCAAGAATAACTTGTAAAAGGTATAAATGCATCGAGCACTGGGCTACCGAATGTGAAAGTGGAAAAAGAATAATTTTAAACATAAGCCTAACAGCATGGGATTCTCATCCACTCTGGATGACTCGCCAATAGAGTTACCACGCGAAATACAGCAATCCTACTCGCCTAAAGCTCTCTCAACAACATCAAATAACGAAAAGCAAAAGTTTTGGTGTGTTAAGATAGATACTAAAAATTACATAAGTTACTTCAGTTATCTTCGACCCACGTTTGCATTTGCAAGGAAAGATCAGGAAACCCTCCTACTTCCAGTCGATGAAATAAATTTAACCCATTTGTGCCTGGATATTTTTGCGACTTTCTTCGATTTTTACTGATAACAGAAATAATAGATAAATTTCTGATGTCAACTTCTTGAACAAGGGATGATTTCTTTTACCCTTTCCCTGCCGCACATACTTCTGATGAAAGTTTTTGCAAGATACTATTTTTCTACGTTATATGCTTGCTAAATAACACATAAATGCAAACAAAAATTTTTTTTTGTTATTTCTGTGGTAGCAACAAAATGGTTCAAAAACGCACCATCTGCAGGAACCATTGTAAAAAAGTACATACAAGAAAATATGAAAAATCTAACATAAAATCATTAAATAAATGAATGGCTTCTGGAAGAGTCAAAAAACGTCTATTTCGACCAAAAAAAATAATGAAAATATCCAAGTTCAAACTTCTTTTATTCTATTTTTATACTGCTTCATGCTGATGGTGCGTTTTCGCACCAATAATTTTAAGCTTTAAAAATACAAGGAAAATTTAAACAACGATCTTACCTGCAGATGCCATTTTGTTCTTAAAGAATAAAATTATTGAATTTTTTTAGCGAAGACGTGTTCATCATATGGCGCTTTCTATTTTGAGATCGATGATCTTATTAAAAATTGAAACGTTAAATTGCCTTACATTGACATTTTTAAAAAAATTACAAATAGGTACCAGTTAGTATTAAAAAATATTTTGTAAAATTATAACTCTTCATTTACATGAAACAATTAAACAAAAACTGTTTGTCCCAATTTAAGGCCTTGAAAAAAGATAATTTTTAAATGGTGCGAAAACGAACCACCAGCAGGAAATGGGTTAAAATCATTATGCATAAAAATCGAAATATCAACATCCTACTTGGTCATATTAAAATATTTTGTAGAGTTGAAGCTCAATACTCATGAATAAAGGCTAGGAAAAATAAATGACGTTTTCGACTAATAGCGAAAATGCCGTCCCAAAAAAAGGACACTAGGCATAAATGGGTTAAAGGAAGAATAAAAGAAAAAGAAAAAGGGGTGAGAAATAAAATGACATAGTCAATTAATATCGTTTTAATATGGCAATAATGAAACTAAAAAATTAGGGGGGTTCAGGGGGTCTCTCCTGACGAGACTCAAATTCCGAATTTATAGTTTATATATATATATATATATGCATCTGCACTTTCATTTAAAATGACTTTTGCCCCCCCCCCCCAGTTTCAAAGCCCAAGTTACGCCCATGGCGGTGGTATATTCTGGATGGCTGATCTTCTCAGGATCTACCTCGATTCCGTTCTTTCGTAATCCAAAATCCTAGGTATTTTACTCTAGACACAGCAAAATGACATTTTTCTCTATTTGCACGAAGTTTAAATAAGAGTAATCTTTGGAAAACACTTTTTAGATCTGATATATGTTTTTCAAAAGTTTCTGATAAGACGATTATGTCGTCTAAATACGTCCGAGGCCATTCCTGAAACGATCCATAAGGCGTTGAAATGTAGCTGGTGCCGTTTTGAGACCCATTGGCATTCTCAGAAATTTGAAGGTTCCAAAAGGACACACGAAGGCTGTTTTGTCCTGGTCATCCGGATGGACTTGAACTTGGTGGTAACCTGATTGTAAATCTATTGTTGACATAAATGACGTTTGTTTGGCTTCATGGAGAAGCTCATCCATTCTGGGTAATGGGTAAGAGTCAGCCACTGTAATTTCGTTTAACTTTCTATAGTCTATGCAAAGACGCACTTTACCATTTGGTTTCGGTATGAGAACCACTGGTGAAGCATAACGAGATTCACACTCCTCGATGATTCCATCTTTCAAAAGCGTATCAAGTTCTTGCTTAAGGAGTTCTTTCTTGACTGGATTCATTTTATATGGTGGTACCGCTACTGGTGAGTGGTTGCCGGTATCTATTTTGTGCTGGATGAAAGGGGTTGGTTCTCTCCCTGGACTAAAGATACCTGTAAACTTTTCTAACAATTTACATAATTGTAACCGTTCCTCAGTAGATAAGTGACTGCCTTCAGTCTCTTTAAAGCACAAGTGTTCAGTTTAGGAGGTTCGATAACTTTATCAGATGACATAGTGCTACAGTTTTGTAAAGGTGAGTCAAAAGTGTCTTTATGACCAGGTGAGTCAAAAGTGTCTTTATGGGGCTTACAAGGTGGTACAAATACATCTTTTTCAAAATTGAATCTTTTCCTAGGATTACAGTTGAAATACCATTTTTTGTGTTGGGTATCTAAGCTAATACCAGCTTTGGATAAAAAATCAGTACCAAGGAAGGTACGACTATCTTTAGCTGTCGGTAACACGTATATTGTAGTAGGAATTCTTTTCCCCACCAGTTCAATGTCTACATCGGTGTTATAAACTTCAGAGAACTTCGGCATTCCGTCCGCGAGTGTTTTATTTAAATTTACTTTATGAAAATTTATCCCTTGTTCTCGGAGGAGATTATACAGGGTTTCACCAGCAACAGTGTGGATAGCCCCAGTGTCAGTACATGCTAGACCCCACATACCATTTACTTTAATCTTCATTAACATTGCCTGGGGTTCTTGTATCGCACACGTTTGAAATTTCAAGCAGCTGACCTGGGCGGAATCAACTTTAGCGTTTGGCGTACACGTAGGACATTTTGTCTTTACGAAACCCGGTTTCCCACAGCCATAGCAGCTAATAGACCTTTCATAATTTTTAATAACAGTTCTGTATGTTGAGTATTTATGATTGACACCATTCTTACAATTTTTAAATTCATTACTGAACTTGTACTTAGAATTTTCCTTATGTTGTTCTTGTTTTGTGTTTCTACCTTTTAGGTTTCTAATTTCTTCGTAAGAATCTAGTTTATCAACTAAAGACAGTAGATCGTTCCACTCGCTCCAGTGGTCTAAAAAATGTTCTTTGTAATCAGGGGGACACTTCCTTTTTATTTGATCTGAAATTATTAGATCTTTCAACTGATCAAACGTAGTGACATTCAGCTCATTGAGCCAACCTTCAAAAAAATTTCATGGAAGTAATCTCTCCACGTAGAGTCCTGACTTTTCCTGTGTTGGACGAAGGATTGTCTAAATTTTTCCGCACTCATCTTGAATCGGCGTAATAAAATCTGTTTTATTTCCGCATACTCCTGTGGGTTATTCTGAGAATCCGATTCTATTGCAATTAACTTTGAAATTTCAATAGGTAAAAGCCCGATCAGGTATACTACCCATTCTGATTCTGGTATTTCAAAAAAGTCAATTGTTTCTCAAAAAGGTTTAAAAATGTACTAATGTCATCTACCTTTGGGTCAAATTGAAGAATTAACCCCTTAATTTCAAATTTAGATACAAGAAAGGTTTCTGTTTCTGTAGCATGGGTTATATTTTGTAACTTAAGTTTCTCTAATTCAAACATACGGTCATCATTTTCCTTTTGAATTAATCGCGCTTCATTTTCCTTTTGAATTAATCGCGCTTCATTTTCTTTCCTTTCAGTTATCAAATTATCGAGCAATTCTTTAGTGAATACTTCATCATACCCTGCACTTTTAAGAATTGCATTCTTTAAATCTATTATTTTATAATCCTCTTGAACTGCGATGTTAAGTTCACTGGCTAAATTAACTAGATCCTGCTTCTTTCCTTTAGCAAGGTAAACCATAATCAGTAGCGGATCCAGGGGAGGGGCTAGGGGGCTTCAGCCCCCCCAAAAGAGATTGCTCAAGGGCAACATTCTGCTTTATTATGCACTTTAAATAGCTAAAATGATCATATTTTATTACTTAGCCCCTCCCAAAAGCCTAATACATTGGTTTAGACTAAAATTTTGATTTAAAGTACATTTTAATTGGGTGAAATAAGCTTTTTAAAAATTTAGCCCCTCCCCAAAAAAATTTCTGGATCCGCTACTGACCATAATTCAACTTTTATAATATCTAAATATTCTCTAAAAGTATTTATACCAATTTATTCATCTAACCAAAAATAAGATTTTCGAAAACACTTCGGCACATGAATAACAATTCCACTTAAAATATAGTTCAATTACTAGATAAATCTACTCAAATAAGAACCTTGTTTCTCTTTAAAGCAATCAGCTTTAAGCTATGAAATGAAGTTTATCTTCTTTTAAACAACAGAATAAAATAAAATGAGATCACTGATTCACCCATAGAGCAGAGATACTAATGGAGTGAGCCTTCTCCGTTGCAGGTGGGGAGAAGCTGTCCGCCAAGATGTGTCACGTGACAATCAGAAAAAGGCTGCCGTAATTGGCGGGGGAAGCATGGACTTCTACCAAGTTTGATGCGTTATGCGCGGTGTTGCGAAAAACTTGCAGATAGTAAGCTTTTAAACTAAGATAGAAATTATAATGGTAGAATAGTAGAAAGGGTAAAATCTTATACGCGTATCAAATACGAAGTAATTTTTTTTCTTCCCCCCCCCCCTTTTTCTTTTTTCTGAAACTTAAAAAATTGAGAAGAAAATTCCCAAGAATTTATCTAAAACGTTTTTGACGAACTTGTTAAGCTATATTATCTAGCATTATTAAATTTATACATTTTTACGCAAATTGCAACTATCTCTTTAAAGAAGAAATTAAATGCAAATTGAGTAAATTAAAATTTGTGAGCACACTTAATAGATTGAACTCGATAATCAGATATTTTACTTCGATTATCAGAAACTAACCCTTTATAGTGTTTTGAAAACTAATTTTAGTAGACATTTCGGTAGTAAGTCTAGAGTTTAGGGCTACCCAGGCCCCTTGCTCAAATGCCAGGTTAAAAATCAGTCCCTCATTACGTTTTTCCTACAAACACATAAAAAAAAATGTTCGAATTAGAACTATACAATTGCAAGAATTTTCAAACTAAATATTAATAAGTATTTACAAGTTCTACTTAAAATACCTTTCAAAAAGAATTTATCATTATACTTAAGCATCAATTTTTTCTTGAAAATACAATCGGTTTATCTTACATAACTCGGATTTGATTTTTTAAAATCATTTTTATTTTATCTATTGCTTTATAATTGTTACACAACATCTGGATTTCAAAGAAAGACTGAAATGTCAATGAAATAATTTAACCATAAAGAAAATATCAAATATTTTCTTAAATTGCAATGAAAAACTCCAGTTAGACTTTTTAAATAAAAGTACAAACAGATAGTCAATTTGTTAAATGGTTACGTTTAAAAAATAACTGGAAACAATATTAAAATTAAAATATTTAATATAAAAATCAAATTATTTCAACCTTACAAAATAGATAGCAGGAATCGCATACATGTTACACAATTAACAAATAACATACAGAGCATGTTTCTAATAAAATAAAAAATATACAATACAAAATGATTATCACTTGACTAACTGTATTCAATAAAGAAAATTAGCTGGCAGAGGACTGTGAGAGAACAGTTTTAACTAGAGATGTTTGAATCAGAATGATCATATATAAATTACTGAAAAAACACAAATTATATATTTACTTTATTGCAGAGAAAAATATATTATGAAAGTATAAAGAAAAGTATGTAGCCTTTTTCTAAGGGGTGTATTGCGGGTACTACTCCCTGTCCTTTTTAATCATCGCTCGTATATAGATTTAATCAATAAAATAATTAATTACATTAATTGGTATAATTGATTATATTAATTAATTATAAAATGATTTTGCGCATTCTACCCCCCTGTTTCAAGTACAAAATCGCCCCCTACTTGAGTAATTTTTGGATCCGCCCCTGAAGAACGCCGTTTTAACATATACACGCGCATTTAAGTTAATATTATTCAAAAGCGACTAGGATTCACTCCTATTTAATAGAATCAATTAAATATATCTAATGAATAACTTTAGTAAAAATAAACATAAAATAACCTTAAGAAATATAAATAGTATCTTTAATTTAGACACTTTTAAAATTTCATTGGAACACTTCCAAAACACACACGCGCGCGCGCGCGCACACACACACAAAAAAAAAAATCATTGCAATTGTCTATATTATTTGGGGCAATATTAAGAGTGAATTGAATTTAATAAGATTAAAAGTTAAAACGATCATTAAAAATAGGAAACAATGCTAAAAAATACAATGCTAATTATGTCATCAGTACGTCTTCAGAACATTGCAAGTGAAGTCGCCATATATTCGCCAAATTCTAAGACTATTGCTTATTTAGCATAAATATCATAATTAAATGTATAATATAATAAAATTTTACTTACTAGTGAAATGTTACTGGTCCTCCTTTCTGGTATTTCTCTTTGCAACCATAAGCACAGCAGTATGTGCCCATTTTTTCTGAAATATTTCATCAGTTTGTTCGGTTTCCCATTGAACGTAATGCTAAGCGTTCGGAATTCGGAACACAGACCGATTTGTCTGATTGTCACGTGACAAACTGCAGAAGGTGTTGGCGGAGGAAAATCGACTTTACGCTCACTCCATTGGTATATCTGTTCTATGGATTCACCTTATACAATGTCTACAGCTCAAGACAAAACAAAACTTTATTAGCGGCAACGGCGCCAAAAGTTAACACATCTGTCTGCTGAGAACAGAAAGCAGAAAAATAAACATTTGTTATTCTCTTAGTTTTCAGTGTGAAAACGAAATTCTGGAGAACAACTTTCTTTCAGGATGAAAAAATATTTTTCCTTTCTTTTCAAAACTTAGAATTCAGATATGAAAATTATTCAGATTTTCAAGCTTCAGGCACCAAAGGAACTGACTGGCATGCGTATATTAAATTTGATCTGGATGATCAAAACAAAGCTAAACAAGTATTTTCTTCTATCCGGATGATCAGAATGAACCGAATTCAGGGTGAATTCTAAACCAAAAATTTTTCTTATATTTGCCAGGATGACAAAATTAAGAAAGTTCCTTGAGTGCTTGATCAAAAAAGTAAAAATCACTTATCTGTAGATATATCCTTTGTCATCGTCGTGTTTTCGGGCCACGGGTTGGGCGCCATTTGTGCCGGTCGGCTAGCTTTGGGGCAGAGAGCAGGGGCGTAAGAAAAAAAGACGTAGATCATTCCATGAAAACAGACCACTTGAGACAACAACACATTTTACTAACGAGAACAACGGTTACAACACACAAGTTATATTTAGAATGAATAATCACTATCTCAGAACATACGGTAGCTGCTAGCATTTTCGCCGATCCCAACCGCCCGCGCGAATACCGCGTCTGCGCATGCTCAGCGAGATCGAGAGACCGGAAACCGCACAAAGCTTTAAGGACGGTGCTGACGCCATCTGTTCGGTGAAAATGTAGTTAGTTTATTATAGTGATAATGAATTGAATATATAGAGGATGACACATATTGAAATGTAAATTTTATTACCAGATCTTCAATTTTGCTTTAGCTGATGAAAAATAAAAGCATAAAAATGTTAAATTATAAACTTAATTTACATATGAAACGTAAATTAAGGCTTTTTAATGTAAATTTCTGAATTTTTTATTAAAGGTATTTTTTATTTAAAAAAAACAATATTTCACATTAGTATTATTAAACAGATTTAAAGTTTTTGCTTCTTAGTTTTAAGAAATTATTTAAATCAAATGAATTTTAATAACTTTATGAAATGCTCGATTTCTAATAATTTAGTCATGATTTTTATTTGTGCATTTTACATTTTAAGTTAATATTGCATAATCCACAGTTTTTCTATTTCAAATTTGGTGTAAACTTACCATAGGCGTAGAGTTATATGGGCCCGTGGGGCTCGAGCCCCCCAATAAATTGTGAATAGGGGCTGAGCCCACCCAATAATTTACCACCAAATACAGAAAACTAATTTATACTAACATAAAAAAAAAGTATTTCACGCCATTTACAAACGTTTAAAAAACGTTTTCTTTGCTTCTATTTTTAACTTATAACATGGTAGAAAGATACTAACATGGGTACTTACCTTACTTAGGTGTAGAATTCTATGGACCCATAGAGCTCGAGCGCCTCCAATAATTTACACTTAGACATTGTAAGTCATAGCTGCCAACTACTACGGAATATAATTAACCACTTTTTGTAAACAGTATATTTTAAAATAATTTTTTTCAAAATAGTAACCAGCTCGAGCGCGCAGCACAAAAATTTTGCTATATTTTAAGCCGAAAAATCATGTAGAAAAAGTGGTTAATTCTATTCCGTACTAGTTGGCAGTTAAGAGTAAGTTATATGTACATAAATCAGTGGCGTAGCCAGAAATTTTTTAAGGGGATGGGGGGTACGAGTTCTGCGACTCATATATATGTATACGGTACGGGTGTATGATAAGGGAGTGAGGCATATACATTTTGTATGGCAAAAAATTCCTCATGGGGCGTATAACCCCCCCTTGGCTACTCCACTGACGTGAATATATGTGGTTGTGGGGTCCGCCCCCCCCAATAATTTTGAAAACTTTACGCTTATGAAACTTACACAGATATTTTTTAAAAAATTAAAAAAGTTTTTACATTTGAAAGATTGTATTTTGCTAAGAAAATCCATTCTAAGAAAATAGTTTTTCTCGATTACCAAGTTAACTTTTTTTGACAAATAAAATTATTTCCTCTGCAAGAAATATTCATGTAAGAATGGATTTTCTTAGCAAAATACAATCTTTCAAAACTCACTTTCTAAAAATCGGCCTATCAGCCATTTTATTTTTCGCCAAACTAAAAAAAATTACATATTAGTCTCGGATATCTTCGATCCTCATTGTTTTGCGTGTAAAACATTTCATTCCTGCTCTCATTTCTTATGCGCACACGATATTACAATTAAAAAAATAACCTTACAAATATAAACTGAAAAAATCATTATTATTCTTTTATTTTTACTTTAAGAATTTAAAATATTTTATTTGGCAAAATCGCCACGCATGGCAACCAAGATGCTTATTTCACACACTCTTTTCACTACAGGGGTTACAATTACGTAAAGCTTTCTGCGTGGAGAACATAAAAAATCTCTTAAATTCCGGGAACGGGTGGACTTTCAAAGTTTTAAAGTGGACTATCATTTATTCTATATTATTTTACATATCTGTGTAAAATTTCAGGCTGACAGGTCCATTTTTGTGGAATTGTATACTACCCAAATCAACAAATTGGCAAACAGAATTTCATTTTTATTTATAAGATAACCTACGCTTGTTTTTAAAAATACCCTCTCATTAAATTGCACCAAGCGCTAGAATCATAGAAAATCTGACACACTTTCAGATTTTAAATACGCACTAAAGTGCTATATATAAAAAGAGTTATAATCAGTGCCGGATTAAGACAGCGCGGGGCCCGTAGCAAATGTTACCAAGGGGCCCCCTGCTCAGTGACGCACCTATATATATATATATATATATATATATATATATATATATATATTTAGGGGGAGGAGTTCACCCTCACATTAAAGTAATAGAGCTAAATTAAATGAGAAAATAAATAGTGCTAATTATATTACAATTTATGTTTAGTGCTAATTAATGGTATTACTAATGCTAATTAGATGTAAACAAAACTAAAAGGTCCCACGTGTTATATTTGCGAGAGGTTTATCCCAGCCCTTCCTCCACCTTAGGTGAGCTAATCTGTAGGTTTTGTGCGATAATAAAATAAAACACAACTTTTACGAATTTTCTTGATTCAAATGAAAAAATTTGAGTTAAAATAGTGTGCGGAAAAAATGCCGCAAGACATAGACAGTGAGTAAATAGATAGTGAGACTGGCGATGTTTAAAGTTATTTATTCGTTCAACTCAGGTTTTTTTTATATGAATGTTAATGTTCATGGATATATATTTGGAATTTCTAACACTTCCCACCTTTCCCATATGCAAACATATAACTAGACAAGTTTACACACAAATATAATAATTGTTTCTGTAAAATTTTTAGAACCTTCAAAATCAATATGTATTTTAAAATGTGCCTTTAAACACTATTTTTCCCCTATAAAAATACATGCTTGTAAAATTATTTCATTATTATCTGGACGGTCTTTACTAATTATAGGTTACATATTTTTAACTTCTCTTAATTTATTTAATGGATTAATTCATAAGAAATCGAACTGAGGATAGATAGATCCAGCACAATAATACCTCCACCATTCAAAATATACTGCATACACGGAAGGCATTTAAACTGTACATGCTTGTACAGGGGGACTGTTACTCCCACATACCGCTTGGGACACTTCTAAAGGTCATTTCGTTAGTGTTCTACAAGCATATGTACATTACTTTTCAACAGGCCCGATCCCAGAAGAAAGTCTTGGGGGGGTGAAGATCAGCAATTTGCCGACTGAAAAAAAAATGGATTTGCCGATTCAGTTTCTGCCTCACTAACAACCTTTTCAAGTAATGCTCCAAATTATGGGAAGCAACAAGCCATCACGCCCTGAAAGATCTCGGCGATTTACGTTAACAGCTTTAAAGCACTGCAGTACAGCTGAGCTATCAGCCTTCCCCTCCCGGATAACAAAAAAAAAAAAAAAAAAAAAAAAAATAGTTACAACTTGATTACATAATTCAAATTTACATTTTATTTAAATCCGATTTGCATGTAAATATTTTAACTCATTAAATTAAATATTAACCTTTTAAAAATACTAACACTTTATACAAAGCGTTTACTTTATCAAACTTACTGAATGTACTTACATTATTTATTAACCAGTTTTAAGTTAATTCTCCTACGTTTCAACGTTGCCCACTTGATTACTGTGTCATCTAAGTTAATTTTATCTACAATGTCTTTTTCGGAGTGCAGAAGCAACAGGTCATCTAAACGACTGTCTTTCATAGTTCACCTCAAGTAAGTTTTAATTTGCTGAATGACCTTTCATTAGATGCAACTGTTACTGGTGCTGTTAGGGCTAAACGGCAAAATCGATTAGCCAAAGGTAGAATGCCTTTTAATTCTTCGGCTTTATGCATTATTTTAAGTGTAGAGTCTATACCTTGGCATCTATCTGCGAAGATTTTTAATTCAGCTTGCCAGTTAAGCCATACAGAGAGAGCACTGATTATATATAAAAAAACCTTTCTAACAATGTCTTATTTGCGCATATACCATTGCATTACAATTAGTTAACCTGTTCATACCCGAAGGCAGAAATTTCTTCCTCCTGTGTCCATCGTTGCTTCTTGGCTTGGGTCGCTGAATGCTGCTGCTATGGCCACAGCCTTGCACAAGTGCATGTCTGGGCCACAGAAGAGCATTCAAAACCTATTCCGGGAAGTAACGATGGACACAGGAGGTGGGGAATTTCTGCCATCGTGATTTTAGCAACATCGGAAGTCAACAGGTTACACCAACAAGACACAAATCCAACAAGACACAAAAATATTTACTGCTCATAAAGCCTAATCTATGAGCGTTATTTTTTTATCCTTGTATAGCTATCAATGTCCACCCTTGAAGACGGACAGCATGCTCTCAGAAACCTCAATAATAAATATCAATTTTGTTTTGCTTGAAAAGAAGGAACGGAATTCTTTTGTGTGCTCCGGTAAAAGAACTATAAATAGTACATAGACCCTTTTTAATAGGGTCCATACAACGGCGGATAAAGAATTATTATTATTATTTTATTAATTAATTTTTTTTTTTTGTGTGTGTGTGTGTGGGGGGGGGGGTAGGTGTTGAGGCTAAGTTTAAAAAAGTTTATTTCACTCAAACAAAATGTACTATAAAGCAAAATTTTAGTCTAAGCCAATATTAAAATTTTGGGAGGGGCTAAGTTATAAAAAATTATTTTTTACGCATTTAACGAGTGTAATAAATTAAAATGTTACTCTTTTTGGGGGGCTGAAACCCCAGGATCGGCTACTGGGTACATGGTATTGTACATAGTACTATACTATATATAGTACATAGTACTATAATACATAATATGCGATCGATGAATATTTACGGCAGAGCAGGGAGTAACAGACAAACGGAATTCATAAACATTCCAACTTCGTTGGAAAGTGTTAAAAAATGCTTAAAAAGACAGAATGTGAGGCTTAATGTGACACACAAAAAAAGATACGATCTGGAATAAGAAAAGTAATTCTAGATTGAAAAGTTAAATTTTCCTGTAATTTAAGAGAAAAATGAAAAATCAGAGATATTGATTTTGAGGTCCCTAAGATCGGGTCCCCCGTGTATTTGCCCTGCCATGCCTCCCTACTTTTTAAGGCCCTGTAATCCATACTCTTACATTTTATTTTTGATTATAACTTACTCATTATTTTTCTAAAATCAAATTAAGTTACAAAATTGGGCTTCTTTGTATAAAGGATACGAAAATAAATACAAATACATTAAAAAATAGTACAAGTATATTTTAACTATATAATTACTTGATCGTTGATGATCTTTTTCTTGGAGAATGCCGCGTCAAATGGATTTGAGGGAGCTCCAACAGTTTGAATGGAAATTCTCTTTCCATTATGCACAGTTATTTCGTGTCTTCTTTTATAATCATCATCAAAACAACTACCACATTTAGTGCATTGCACTTTTTGTCGCTTTCTTTTAATAACTGGTGTCATATTTTTGTTTACAACTGGTTTGGTTTCAAACTTAAACGCACATTTCAGCAATCACATTGAACTTAGTTAAATGTTAGATTTTTTTTCCGAATTAGTGTACTAATTATGTTTAAAAGCTAAAGATGTATTCTTTTAAACAAGCTATGCTATAGAGTTCCTACAAGTATGTATATAGGTAAATATAACTTTCACATGGTGGCTGTCCAACAAGCAGGAATAGGGGACGCATTACACTATTTTCAACTATACAAATTGATTTCTTTTTCCCATGCATTTCAGAGAAGCAAAGAGAATACATCTATTTCCCAGAAAAAGTCACGCTGGGCTCAAAGGCAGCGATGGCCGAAAGCCAGTGGCGGCCTCCTTGCACTGTTTGTATCGGTATTTCGTAATTTTCCTCAGGGTGATTTATGAGACTGGACTTTTCTCGTCCCCAGACTGTATCACCCCCCATAACAGAAGAGTTCTTATTAGCTTACTATGGGCATGCAAGATCAATACATATTTACATTCTGAGACAGGTGTCATAGAAGTCTTTGGTGTCGAATGCGAAGTGCGGATTTTCCGACTCCCCCCTTTTGTACAGTAGTGTATTGCAAACGAATACCGAGTGCTCTATTATTCATTCCACTTCATTCTTCCCGCTTCATTCTTTTGACTAATGCAAATAAGAAAGGAATTTCTGACTCGGTGTTTTATACGCAGCAAGGTGAACCTCAAGTAGACAAAAATTAGGAAAAGAGCCGATTAAAAACTCTTTTGAATACTAGAATGAAGAGTTTTGGAAGTCGGGAATAGCAATTTTTGCCGACTGAATATTTTAAGTGGGGGGGTGTCTCACCCCCCCCCGTGGGATCGGCCCTGCTTTTCAACTTATCCTCGTTAAAATGATATAAAATATTTTGCTCAAAAAAATCTTTATAAGAGGAATAGAATAATCTATATAATAAATAATAAAAAATTCGGATAAAACATTCATTATCGTATTACGTTCAAATGTTTTTGCAAGACATAATAATCTTAAATGTGACAAGTAATTTGTGAGTTTCTTTGTGGGTCAAGAGTATCCGAAAATTCTTTTTGTTTTGAGTTTGCCTGGGGTTATGGCTTCTCGGATACCCCGACCGTGCGAAAATTCTCTCGGTTCTAATTATTTTATTTGAACGAACGTACTGGTTTCGCGCTCTTGTCCTGTGGTTTCGGCCGGCCAAAAATGAATTCTTTAATATTTAACGTGGTTAATTTCCGAGATTAATAAGATAATTTATCGTAATAGTGGATTCCTCAACTATAAAAAAAATGACTTACATTCTATATATTATTATTGTTTCAAAAAATAATTCGCCTTTGTTTAAATACTGTAAAATGTAAAATAAATAATTAAGTAAAAACAAAGCAAGCCAGCTACCAAAATCCTTCTAAGATGGTTTACATCCTAGTACACCTTCGAATTTCGCCAAAGCCACCCGCCTTTACTGCAAAATAAAAGAACTTTGGGGCTGCCCAATATCCGTTTAAAATACCATCCCCATATTTACTGCAAAACAAAATAACTTTATGTCCAATATTTAAATAAAAATTATTGTTTCGTGGGGGATTATTATTGATTATGGGGCGCGTTTTTCCTACAATCTTAATCCTATGGATCTCAGCTCTCGGGGAAATGCAGAAGATCAACTCGCGTTCCAGAGAACATCTTCAGAAATAGCCAAAAATATTTCCGTTCTATTGAGTCATTTTGAAAAGTTTGATTACAACTTCATTAAAAAATTCTTTCGACTTGTTACTGAAAAGTCCCTGAAGTGATCGGGACAGATAGACTACAGACTAATGAATAATCCGGCCCACTGACGGATTAATACAATTTTGTGGGTGGAGGCTTGGATGGAAGATTCACATATATATATATATATATATATATATATATAAATTTTATGGAAGTAAGTTGGGATTGTTTACATTAATTTCTCGGGAGGGGCGGTCACCTCCTCCGACCCCCTCCCTTTAATCCGCCCTTCATCAGACCCTGAGTCTGTTATCTTGTTTCGGCACTTAGTTTTCTTTCTATATTTTGTTTATTTCTGAATTCAGTCTTCAAATAAAGACAAAAATGTAACATTATTGGTAAGGAATCCATTTTCTAAAGGCCATAGGTGGGTGGTGCAAGGATCTGGATACCCCTCCTCCGTTTGTCCGAGTTTCGCTTTTAGTCAACGAAAAGATAATGATATAGCCTTTCTTTCTGTCTTTCTTTTATTTCCCCCCTTTTCGATGCTCCCTGAAATTTTTTTCTGAGAACCGTGTTTTTGTTCCACAGTATTGTTGGATTTACTCTTGTGTGTGTCCTTATTGCTGACTTTAGAATACTCATTCAGTTTCGTCTAGGTAATGAGTTGACTAAATAATGCAGGCATGCAACAGCCACATTAAATATATTAATGACTATGTCATTTTATCGCTCACCCCCTTTTGAAAATGTGACATAAAAATGAGACACGAAAATGCGTTACGAAAACGCGACATAAAAGTAAGAATAAATGTCCGCTGAAAATGTTAGTATGTGTTACGTAAACCACCGATTTCTATAAGATCCGTAAGGTTGCATTTATTTGATAAAATGATTGTTTAAAAATTTCATCCGTTTATTTAAATACTATTAGTTCACAACAGCTTTAATCTATTGTTACAATATTTCGTAAGCTGTAGAATATACATCACTTGTATATTTTACATATATTTAAATACTATTAGTTCACAACAGCTTTAATCTATTGTTACAATATTTACTGAGCTGTAGAATGTGCATCACATGTATTTTTCTATAAATAGGTTACAATCCTAAAAATTTCAACATGGGGGTTACCAGGTGAAATACACGATAGATGAGAGATAAAATGACATAGTCCATTAATATCGTTTTAATATGGCAATCATGAAACTAAAAAGTTAGGGGGGTTCAGAGGGGTCTCCCATTGATGAGGCTCGAACAGTCGAGTTATACATATATTCTTTCAATGAGTTGTCTACAACTGATTTACAGTTCCACTATATAGATCTTCAGAAATTGTCTTATCCAATAAATAAATAAATAAATAAATAAATAAAAATGAAAAGAAAGAAAGAACGAAAGAAAAAAAGATTTATAAGATTTATCTGTAGCAATAAAAAATCAAGAAAGATAAATCATGCCAAGCTCATAGATTATAAAACACTTTCCAATACAAAATATTTTTGCGCCAAATCCGCTATGTATTTTAGTTAAAACTGGCGAGATTTCGTAGATAAAAAAATGTTGTATTATCACTGTAAATGCGATTTTATGAGACCCTGTAAAAGACCATTAATTGTTTTTAGCGTTTAACTGAAGAATATAAAAATTTTATACTCATTGTCTTGTGCTAGAAATGTATTAGTGTCTCTCAAATGCCACAGACTGCAATGGGAATTCTTTTGAGTGCTCCTGTAGAACTATTAATAATACGGACGTTATTCTCAATGGAGAGCATCATTTTGAGAGCCTTAGTAATATATATGCCAACTTTGTTTTCTTTCAAAAATCGAATATCTCTAAAATATGTTTTCAAGAATGACTGCTGATTCAGTCATTCCTGTATCAACAGATACAGGGGGAGACCCCCCCCTGAACCCCCCTTTTAGTTCTGTTTTTTAGACTGTGCTATACATTGGATTTTTTTCTCCTGTAAAAGAACTATAAATGCTACATACACCATTTTCAATATGGTACGTGGTACTGTACATAGATAAAACATAAATTTCACACAAATCGATGTATATCCACAGCAGTTAGAACACTGGATGGGTGGACATCAGAACAGACAAATAATCGAAATCATAAGGACGTTAACCCATTTTGGGTTCTAATGCATTAACAAATTTTCGTCGGTCGGAGACACCCCCTCATACTCCAAGGCAGATAGCCCTTAACAAAACACAATACAATAAATCAGTTAATTAAAGTGCGAGTAACGAATTTTCAAAATTTCCAAAGAAATCGACATAGCTTAATATAATTACATTAGACATTTTTCGAGGTACTACATTATTATCCAGGCGATCCGCCAAGACGAGCAACTTTTTCGCCAAGATAAATGCCGGACACATGAAATTATTGATGGTTCCGAATACGATTGCCAACAGTTTGCCAGGAAATTTGAAGGAAAAATAGTTTGGCGTTAATGACCGCCGGGATAATACGTAAATACCTTTTTCGATTTATCGTAAAATAATAAAAATATCGCCAAGTTTGGTTCATTTTTCAAAGCATTTTTTTCGCACCCTATTTGGCAATTTATCGCAAAAGTCGCCAACATTGCCGGCTTTTGGCTCAAATTTTGAAGGAGGCACACGATCGTCGTCGGATTATTAGCTAATCATATTGTAGGGTAGTATTATATGCTTAAAATAGATGCCTGTCTCTAAACTGCCATTGACCGTATTGTATAGAAATTATTTTGAGTGCTCCCGTATAGAAAAACTTTTAACTACACAGACACTATTTTCGATGCAAAGCTTCATTTTGTAATCCTTCATAACATCAAATTTTGTTTCATTTCAAAGAGCAGAATATCTCTAAAACTAGAAATCAAAGCCTTTTGTGAAGGCAATTACAACGGGCGAGAGAAAAAACATTTTAAGGAAATTTGTCTTTCATTCAATATATTTAATTTTCATCCACCTAAAATAAATAAGTTCATATTCAATTTTTATTACAGACCCAAATTGAATTTCATGCTCATCTGGAAACGCGCGCAATCTTTTCGCAGTCGAAAGCTTTCGTTTTGTATACATAAACATTCGAATATCCAATAGACGATTTATTTGTGGGGGAAAAAATAATAATAAACTGTGTAATCGGGAGAAATTATTTTAAACGTATTGGAATCCCCCCAATTGTATGACGTCATTTTCACTTAAAATAGGTCATTTTGTCACGCAAATGATTCAATTTTTTGACTCTCGGAAACGAAATGGTGCTGAAAATAGCGAAAAATCGCTTAAAAATGAAGGAACGGGTGGATTTTTAGATTTTAAAATTGACAGATTGTTTTCTATATTTTTTTACAAACTTGTGAAAAATTTCAAGCGGATCGTACAAACGATGTAGAAGTTGTTAGGCTTTTTGTCCTTGACTTTGTAATCTTTTTGTCATAGAGGAAAAAGTTTTATCTTGAAGTCGGGGTTCAGCGCAACTACAAGGGGTGATCAAATGAAAAGGTACCAAACGTCGCAACAACCTAACCGTTATCATATTTGTCCATGCAGCTATAAGAGCACGTATCGAGACATGTAGGAATGCGATTGGAGCCTTTTGTGTGGATAGGAACATGCGGGGGCCCGCAGGAGAGAGCAGAAACTCTTGTAAAAAGCACCCTACTACGTCCAATTGAAGCGGCAGTGCGTGTGAGGACAGGATGGTGTTCACATTGCAAAATTCGACGATTTAGGAGCAGCGAGGCGTTATCCGATTTCTGACAGCGGAAGGTGTTAAACCGGATGATGATCGTATACTGGGAAGGCTGTGTGTCCCACAAGTCAATGAGAAAATGGAATGTCCGTTTTCGCCAAGTGTGAGACGTTGGGCCATCCGCCCTACAGTCCGGACATGTCACCCTGCGATTTCCATATGTTGGTTCCACTGAAGAAACCACCTGAAAGGGAAGCGCTTCAACTCGGACGACGTACTCAAGGACGCTGTGACGGACTGGGTCTCGTCACGGCCACAGGAATTCTGGGAACATGGAATCCTGCGGCTTGTTCGTCAGTGGGATCGTTGTGCTCAGGCCTATGGTGTATATTTTGAATAAAGTCTACATTTGTACCCACCGTTCTTACCTTTTCATTTGATCACCCCTTGTAGTTAGCAGGATGATACGCTTTAAAGAATAACTTCCCATAGAGCGCAATGTATTGGGACTATTTTGAGTGCTCCTGTAGAAAAAATCAATAAATGCTACATAGATCCTTTACAATAGGGTACATGGTACTGCAGATAAGAATAACATATATAAATTTCGTAGAAATCGATGCCTATACACGCGAGTCAAGGACGGACAGACAGAGAAACCGAAATCTTAAACACTTTTCTACCTTGTTGGAAAGTGTCAAAAAAGCTAGATCTTGAGAGGGAAAGACGAAAACTTTCAAGGTAAAGGCGCGGGGCCCCCAAAAGCGCGGGGCCCGTAGCATTTGCTAAATCTGCTATATTGTTAATCCGGCACTGGTTATAATCCATGGGTCTTCCCTATTTTCGTTCCTTCTTTCATTAAGTTGGAAAGTGTATCATTATTCATGAGTGTGATTAAACAAAATTAAAATTGATATTTCTAACATCCTTTTTTCTGGATGTAATGCATTAGAAATAGATACAGAAAAGCTGCTCAGAAAAATGCACAATTCCAACTGAATGAAAATTTCAGAAACTTATACGCAGGTATATTCATAACCCAAATAGCAGACGATTAAATTACGATAAATAGCGCCAAGCGTTAGAATCCTCCTCAAAATCGCACATCAACCCCTTTTATTTTTCGACCAATTAAAAAGTTACACATTTATTTTCGGAAAATTTCCAAATTCTATTTTTCTTTTGAGTATAAATCATTTCATTCCCGCTCTGATATCACATGCACACGATATCTTAATTTAAAAACAACCTTACAAATAATCTAGACAAAATATAAAAAAATCGTTATTCTTTTATTTTTACTTCAAGAGTCTGAATCATTTAATGAACTGCCGAATGTAGCAACCTAGATAAGCTTAATCGTCGCTTAATTGACTGGGGTTACAATTACGAAATGGCGGAAAGCAAAAATTAGCCTTTTGCAATACGTTTTTATCGATATTTCCTAAAATAGTTCGAATTTTGAAAAAATCGCTTCGAGGTGTGTCGGGGCCAGTCATGGAGAATTTCCGTTCAAAACTTGGTAGGTCTGCGATCACCCGTTTGCGAGCTACGCGAGACACAGACAAACAAACTAACAGTTTACACACATTGTTTTATTAATATAGCTACCAGTCTCAAATAAAATCCAGTTTCAAATCTAAGCCTCGCCAAAGTGCCAACATACGCCATTTTGCAAGAGTTTTTTCAGGGAATCATTCGAAGCATTGACTTAGCAGCAATCAATTTTGGAAATGGTTCGACCTTTAAAAAGTAAAACACGCTTTTATTTGAAAGGTGGAATAATTTAATACAGCCGCATTTTTTAAATTATCAACTATATAACGTGTTTTATTCATCGTTACTCCGATGTACTATATGCGAAGATTTCAATTATCTGAAATTTGGCGGAATTCCCCCAACTTAAATCAATGCATTCAATTGGCGAGAATGCTGAAGATAGATCGCTTGAAATCCCTTAATAACTGCATTATTTCCGCACGGATCATTAAAATTTAACGCTGTATTCTAATAAAACCTTTGCACCTGTTTTCAAAAATCCATTTCCTTAAGCTCTCAGTAAATTGCGCCAAGCCGGAAACTGTGCAAACCGCTAGAACTCACTTTCTCGGCATTTTGAGCCATTTTATTTTTCGCCAAACTAAAAAATTTTAACATATTAGCCTCAGAAATCTTCAATTCTTATTGTTTTGCGTATAAAACATTTCACTCCTGCTCTGTTTTCCCATGCACACGATATTATAATTAAAAAAATAACCTTACGAATATAAACTAACAAAAAACAATCATTATTATTATTCTTTTATTTTTACTCTGAGAATTTAAGACATTTTATTCGGCAAAATCGCCACACATGGCAACCACGATGCTTCTTTCACACTTTTTTCACTACAGGGGTTACAATTATGGAAAGCTTTTTGCGTGGAGAGCATAAAAAATCTCTTAAATTCCGGGAACGGGTGGACTTTCAAAGTTTTAAAGTAGACTATAATTTATTCTATATTATTTTACACATCTGTGCAAAATTTCAGGCTGATAGGTCCATTTTTGTGGATTTGTATACGACTCAAATCCACAAACAAACAAACAAACAAACAAACAGAATTTCATTTTTATTTATAAGGATTTATCAATTTCATGCGATTCTATACACTTGGAATTGCTTTGTTGCAAAGGAATGAACGATTTTGTGCCAAATCTGGCAACCATTAGGTTTTATTTTTTCAGTTTTTTATTAATATCTTCTAAAATAATTCGATTTTCGAAATTTAAGTCAGCTTATCAGGTTTCCCGGAATTTTCTAAATCCGTGGACATGTTTCTCGAAATTAAAATTCCCACGGTTTAGGAGAAGATAGACAAACAAGCTATTGACAGCGGCCTTTACTTTTTTTTAGAATAGAGAGAAACTTCTTACAGTCGTTATACACCTCATTTTATATCACATATTTTCTACGGAAAACGTTGGATTTTTTTTTAATTGCATGCAATGTAACTAATGAAAGAAAAAAAATATATATACTAGCTGACCTGGCAAACGTTGTCTTGCCATATAAATTATTCCTAGGATTATTTTGGTAGAAGGAAATGACTAACTTATTGTAAGTGTGTGAAGATGTGGTATATGAGTGGAAGAGGCATGTAGTGCTGTGAACGATGCTGGAATGTAAAAGTAACACAATATCAAGCATTTATACTTTTAATTCATTGTAATTTATTCTTTATATTTATATATATCGCTAATTACAAAAATTTTACCAAAAAATAATATCAATCTTTTAACGGAATAGAGTGAACAATAGTTTTTGTTATCCCATCTTTAGCTAACACAAACAAACTGCATGGTTTGACCACTCGAGATCATGCCACGTATAACTGTCCGTGTGAAAAACATGGTGTGCTCAAATCTAAGCCACAAACAAACATAGTTTGGCCTTGAGACTTATTGATAGTCCTTCCATAAAAAAATTTTGTCCAAAAAAAAAAAATAATAATAATAACAATAATTGAAGGATGAAAATCTGAAACATTTTCAGATTTTAAATACGCACTATAGTGCTATATATCAAAATCGTATCATAATTTATGCATCGTCCCTATTTTTCTTCCATATTCCATTAAGTTGGAAAGTGTATCATTATTCATGACTGTGCTATATTTTCTTTCTTGTTTCGTAAAACCCATCTTTGGAATCGAAATCTATCTTAAAATTACCTACTAAAACTGTTTTACAATATTCGCCAAGTATATTACAACTACACTTCATCGTTCTATATATTGTTTCGAATGCGCATCATAATCCATGCGTGTACCATGTTTATCTTTCTTGGGTTGATTCCTACTTTAACGCCTCGACTCTCGCCAAGGTGGTGATCATTAAACATATGCAGTTACAATGACAATTTTTTGCATTTATGTGGCAATCGTAATTTAGAATTAAAATGGCGATTTGGAAACAACATGTAAGTACAGCATGCCGTTACATTTTTATTTATTATGGATTGCCAATTAATGTAGTTGTAATAATTAAGTGTCTTCATATTCTTTAACTGGTGCGTTTATCGCTAATTTGTTTACTTTAGTTTTCATCTAGTTCTTTTGGGAGCGCTGAAACGGTATTTACGTATTATCCCGGTCACTTCCGCGAAACTACTTTTTCGTCAACTTTGCTGGCAAACTGTTGCCAATCGTATTCCAAACCATTAACAATTTCATGTGCCCGGCATTTTATCTTGGTGAAAAATTGCTTGTCTTGGCGGACCGCCGGGATAATACGTAAGTACCGTTGAAACTTGTGCATAACTCCCAGAGACCCATGACTGCAAAGCTCGCCAAAGTAAGGGGATTTTTTAGGTTGGCGGGAGTGGGGGCGTTAAAATAGGAATCAACTCTTTCTTGTACCATAAAACATATCTTTGGAATCGAAATCTATCTTAAAATCGCCTACTGAAACTGTTTTACAATCTTCGCCAGGCATATTCGTCCTATAGGCACATTCCAACTATGCCGCAAAGCAGTGGCGGCTCGTGGGATACAGCAAGTACAGCCGGGCTGCACTTGAAATTATCAGCACATACTTTAAAATAATTTATTCTACTAATTTTCCTAAAATCAGATTAGAATTATGGAATTCCTACGGTAAATTAAAAAAAATCTCAAAAAAAAAAAAAAAAAAAAAAAAACGTATTGTGGCCGGATTGCTCATTCAGAAAAAAAAGCGCTTTGATCTTCCCGCAATTCAATTGGGGAAATCTTTGGTACAGCCATGAGGTCGGAAAAAGAAATTGGCAGCACCGTTGCCATGACAACGACTACGTAAGTAATCTCTCTGGCATAGGCTGTATAGGGCGAACGCAGCTAAGACTCCTCATAAAAGATTTCCTTGCACCGGCTGCACTCGTGAATTCGACAAACTGATTGGCTCGGACGAAAAGTGAGGGAGGGGGTACGACACACAGAATATACTTTCTTGTCCATTCTAACGGAAGGAATTTTTCTTTTTTTTGTTTGGAAAGAGAGAGGTTGAAAGTTCTTACATTTATATGTTACTGTATTATTGAAATTTATGATTTAACCGTTTTGAAATATGCAGCCCCATTATGATCCAGTTTGTGTCTTGCTTCAAACTCCATTTAACATATGGAAAGAAGATGATAAACGACAACTACTAAAAGAAGATAGACCGACACCAAAATTGTCCATTCATAAGAAAACAGCAGGTTCGTCTCAGCATGGTCGTAGCTTCCAGTCATCTTGGTATTCATTATTCTCGTGGCAGTTTTTATTTACAAAAAGTGTTTTGTTAGCCGTGTTTAATCGTTGGGATAAAAAAGAGCGTTTGGAATGGTACTGGATATGATGGGTTAACCACCATCACAAGAGCATGTAAAACACATGAAGGCTCAATCGAACATTTAAAAAATTCTTTAAAATTTAAAGAGTTGTTAAGAAGTGGCATCCAAATTGCTGACGCATTAAAGGAAAACTCTCGACTTTATATTGCTGAATTTAACAAGAAGGTAAACCTGAATAGACGCTTCATGCAATTACCCATCAAAGCAGTATTGTTTTTAAGTAAGCAAGAACTGGCATTTAGAAGACATGACGAGCGAGAAGATTCTTTAAATCGGGGGAATTTTAAAGAACTTTTAAAATATTGATATCTGAAGCTTCGATAGAATTACAACAGCATTATTTAAATATTAAAACTGTTTTTAAAGGTGAATCAAAAACTATACAAAATGAATTGATTGAGTGTTTATATTCTCATATACATGAATTTATAAAAAATGAAATTTCGGAATCTCCGTTTTTTGCTGTTGAAGTAGACGATACCACAGATATTTCCCCACAATGCTCTATTATTGTGAGGTATGTTTCTTCAAACGGATTGGTAGTCGAGAGATTTTTAGGGTTTTTTGATGTTAGTATATCTCGTACTGCAGAAGCTCTCTTTGAACTTTTAGAAACGGTTTTAGGACCTCTTGAATATCGCACAAAACTTATTGCTCAATGCTACGATGGAGCAAGTGTCATGCGTGGACATTTGACTGGCTTGCAAACCAAAATTAAATCGCAAGCTCCACAAGCATTATTTGTTTACTACTGCGGCCATAGACTTAATTTAATTTTAAAACAAAGTGTAAATAATATCTCAGACTGTCGAATTTTTGCAAACTTAAGTGGAATTCCATCATTCTGCGAAGAGGACATACTTACTAAATTCAACAATTGCACGGAAAATACCAACTAGCACTGACACTCGATGGCATTCTAATAGTAAAAAAATCTGATGTGTCCAACACATGATTTCCTTGCACGTCTATTAGATCAAAAATATTTTCGACGCACTTCCTCTAAACTTATTTGTTTGAAAGAGATAAAATATTAATAATAGTAAGATTTAGCGATTTCTAGCCAAATATTTCGATATCGCCAAGCTGAGTTCAATTTCAAAGATTTCCTTCTGACACTTTATTTGGCGATATTTCACCAAAAGCCGACAAACTTGAGATAGTCTGCGAGATTTTGGGGATAGCCAAAGTAGTCATTTGGCAAACCCTGTAAATAAATTCTCAGTCGATTGCTGTCAAAAAAGATATTGAAAACAGATATTACAAAAGTTCTAAATACAAAAGTTCAAAATTCTACGGGTTAAAGTTTTACAGTTATACAAAATACGAAATAAATTTTGGCGCCAAATTTGGCGATATTTCGGCGAAACTCGTCAATTTCGACGACATTTGGCGAGATTTTAAGCATGAACCAAACAATGACAGATTATCGCCAAATATGGCGATATTTCGCCAAAACTCGCCAAGAATGATGACAAATGGCGATACTTTGGGCATTTACCAAATAACTGAATATTGCCAAATTTGGCGATATTTCGCCAAATCTCGCCAAGGCCGAGGACAGACGGCGAGATTTTGGGCATGTACCAAACAATGACCGTCTACAGTTGTATTATACTGAAGATGTCCATAGACATTAAAGTACTGAAATTCTTTTCGGTGGTTCTGTAAATAAACTCTCCAGTAGATTGGAACCAAAAATCGAGATGCACAACTAGATGTTACAACAATCTTATATATGAAATTTCATAATAGTTTTTGAGATTTGTGAGTTAAATATGCACACACGTACACCAAAAGTCGCCAAGCTTGGCGACATTTGGATAGTTCTTGAGGGAGTCACGTGACCGTGGTCGGACCATTACCTAACTTATGTGGTAGGACGGCATTGTGCTTGAAATGGATGAATGCCCCTAAAATTGCCATTGACCGTAATGTATTGGAAATCTTTTGAGTGTTCCTGTAGCTGAACTATGAATGATAAAGACACTTTTTTTAATGGAGAAATTCATTTTCTAACTCTTTACAGCATATATCACTTCTGAGTCATTTAAAATAGCCCAATACCTCTAAAAAACGCTTTGATGAATTTCGGCCCATAGAGCGTAATGTATTTCGAATCTTTTGGGCGGTTCTGTAGATAAACTATCCAGTCGAATGGAACCGAAAGGGGAGGTGCACAACTAGATGTTACAACGTTCCTAAATATAAAGTTTCAACATTCTACGCCTAATAGTTTTTGAGATATGCGAGTTTAATGAATTTCGGCCCATTGAGCGTAATGTATTTCGAATGTTTCGGGCAGTCCTGTAGATAAACTATCCAGTCGAATGGAACCAAAAGCGGAGGTGCACAACTAGTTGTTACAAATATCCAAAATATGAAGTTTCGACATTCTACGCCTAATAGCTTTTGAGTTAGGCGAGTTTAATGAATTTTGGCCCATAGAGCGTAATGTATTTCGAATCTTTTGGGCGGTCCTGTACATAAACTAACCATTCGATTGTCACCAAAAGGGGAGGTGCACAACTAGATCATAGAACAATCCTAAATATCAAATCTCAACATTCTACGACCAATAGTTTTTGAGATATGCGAGTTACATACATACGTACGTACAGACGGCATGGAAAAACTGGCCACAATAGACTCGCCGCTGGTCAAAATGAGTTGCAGACGCATTAATATGATCGTGCATGATAGCCTACGATGAGATGCATCGAAAAAAATTTTTAAATTCAATTTAGAGGTAGTCAAAATCGGTTTTTTTGTCGAAATTTGGCCCCCAAAATTTTTCGGGATCACATTACTTCCTTATACTACGTACAAGGAAGTAATATTAAGAGTGGTAACAGATGAATGGAAAGGCTTAAAAGAAATTTTCGAAAACATTTTATCTGATCCAAATATGGATGAAACTTCCATTCGACTGGCAAATGCATTTTTGAATTATTTTAATGATTTTGGATTCACACTTTTATCCTTAATTTTTGATTTTTTTTCCCAACAAACAGATATTTTATATGACATTCTGCAAAAAAAATCTTTCGATATAAATTATTGTCTCCAGCAAATCAAGGCAACTCGGAACATAATAAGCCAAAACCGTAATGAGGACAAGTTCAAACGTTTTTTACTTCCTTGTACGTAGTATAAGGAAGTAATGTGATCCCGAAAAATTTTGGGGGCCAAATTTCGACAAAATAACCGATTTTGACTACCTCTAAATTTAATTTTAAGAATTTTTTCGATGCATCTCATCGTAGGCTAGCATGCATGATCATATTAACGCGTCTGCAACTCATTTTGACCAGAGGCGAGTCTATTGTGGTCAGTTTTTCCATGCCGTCTGTACGTACGTACGTAAACTATACATTCGATTGCGACCATTACACCAACTATTCACTCGATTGCGACCAACTATACATTAGATTGCGATTACGTACATAAACTATACATTCGATTGCGACCAAAAGGGGAGGTGCACTACTAGATCATAGAACAATCCTAAATTTCAAATCTCAACATTCTACGACCAATAGTTTTTGAGATATGCGAGTTACATACATATGTATGTATGTAACTCGCATATCTCAAAAACTATTGGTCGTAGAATGTTGAGATTTGATATTTAGGATTGCTCTATGTTCTAGTTGTGCACCTCCCCTTTTGGTTCCATTCGACTGGATAGTTTATCTACAGGACCGCCCAAAACATTCGAAATAAATTACGCTCAATGGTCCGAAATTCATTAAACTCGCATATCTAAAAAACTATTAGGCGTAGAATGTTGAAACTTTATATTTAGGATTGTTGTAACAACTAGTTGCACACCTCCCCTTTCGGTTCCATTCGACTGGATAGTTTATCTACAGAACCGCCTAAAAGATTCGAAATACATTACGCTCTATGGGCCGAAATTCATCAAAGCGTTTTTTAGAGCTATTGGGCTATTTCAAACGACTTCGAAGTGATATATGCTGTAAAGAGTTAGAAAATGAATTTCTCCATTAAAAAAAGTGTCTTTATCATTTACAGTTCTGCTACAGGAACACTCAAAAGATTTCCAATACATTACGGTCAATGGCAATTTTAGGGGCATTCATCCATTTCAAGCACAATACCGTCCTACCACATAAGTTAGGTAATGGTCCGACCACGGTCACGTGCCTCCCTCAAGAACTATGCCAAAAGTCGCCAAGCTTGGCGACTTTTGGTGTACGTGTGTGCATATTTAACTCTCAAATCTCAAAAACTATTACGAAATTTCATTTATAAGATTCTTGTAACATCTAGTTGTGGATCTCGATTTTTGGTTCCAATCTACTGGAGAGTTTATTTACAGGACCACCGAAAAGAATTTCAGTACTTTAATGTCTATGGACATCTTCAATATAATACAACTATAGACAGTCATTGTTTGGTGCATGCCCAAAATCTCGCCGTCTGTCCTCGACCTTGGCGAGTTTTTCCGAAATGTCGCCAAATTTGGCGATAGTCAGTCATTTGCTCCATGCCCAAAGTATCGCCATTTGTCATCGTTCTTGGCGAGTTTTGGCGAAATATCGCCAAATTTGGCGATAATGCGTCATTGTTGGTCCATGCTTAAAATCTCGCCAAATGTCGTCGACATTGACGAGTTTCGCCGAAATATCGCCAAATTTGGCGCCAAAAATTATTTTGTATTTTGTATAACTCTAAAACTTTAACCCGTAGAATTTTGAACTTTTGTATTTAGAGCTATATTATAATATTTAACTGTTTTCAATATCTTTTTTGACAGCAATCGACTGTGAATTTATTTACAGGGTGAGCCAAGTGACTTTAAATACATTGAGGTGTATGGATGCATTCAATTCATTGAAAGTCTGTGGTCAATGACTACTTTGGCTATCTCCAAAATATCGCAAACTATCTCAAGCTTGTCGGCTTTTGGTGAAATATCGCCAAATTAAGTGCCAGAAGAAATCTTTCAGATTGAACCCAGCTTGGCGATTTCGAAATATCTGGGTAGAAATCGTTAAACCTTACTATTATTGATATTTTATCTCTTTCAAACAAATAAGTTTAGAGGAAGGGCGTCGAAAATATTTTTGATTTAATAGACGTGCAAGGAAGTCATGTGTTGGACACATCAGATTTTTTACTTTTCTTCTCATGTTATCATTACAAAAGAAAATTCTAAGGAAACTTCGAATCAGACACGGATTAATGCAACTTTGGGGATAAGAGCGGCTAGTTGAAATGTATGACCATTTTATGGAAGTAAATTAGGATCTCTTACATTTTTTTAAATGTAATTTCCTTTTTTTTTTTTTTTTTTTTTTTTCTCAGGGAGGGTTAATCAGCCAGCGTTCGAATTCAGTAACAAAGATTTTCCATTCCTGTCTGGAGGAAGGGGGAGGTGGGGGGCTCCTATGTTTCCGGTTGCACTAACATTTTTAACCACCGGCCGCCACTGAAGCTCACTATCAGTGTAGCTCCTTATAGAATCATAAATAATTATTCGATCTTTTCAGTGACGTTGTAATTGAGTTAAATTGTGGCCGCACTTATAAACGCCAAACGAGTTACACTCGTGCAACGAGTTTCCATCTAAGATGTTCGTAAAGGGAACTGAGTGCATTCAATTTATAAACCAAAGCGTTCGTATACAAAACTGAGTGTGTTTAGTTTCAAACTAAATAAACTGAGAGAGCAGCTGGCTCGTCCAGTTGTTTAGAGGACACATTTGCTGCACGTTGTTGTTATGAAATGGCGTCAGTAATTACCAAAAGTATGTTGTTATGAAAAGTATTAGGTCGTAACGAAAGTTTCCCGCCACCTCAAGATATGATCTCAGCAAACAGTTCGCATTGGCCTGTTTTCTCCTATTTTATCAAATGACTAGGGGCCAAGGCCCCCAGACTCGCTACGCTCGCTTTTCGTATGAGGCATTCGGCCCCTAATCAGGCTTATTGGTAAAAAAGACATAATTTCAACAGACAAAACCCGAAGATTGGATCAGATAGAATGTTACTGAGCTACACATTGCTTGGTTCTTGCAGGTTCATTGGTACATAAAAATTTAAACTTCACACTACAGTAGATCCCCTCCCCCTCATAGCACGGAAGATATTTTGTTATGGGAATCCGTGTTGTACGGATCCTGAGCTATACTCCACCTGGAGTGCGGACTCTTTATAATCCCTGGAAAAATTATTTGCACTCCTCATAAACACAATATTTAATGTTGCCATTTAAAAGTTATATTAATTAGGAGCTAAAGCGTAATAAAATCAGAACATCTGTTTCAGCTGTATTTTTAATAATGTAAAACCTATTGGACACCTTGCGAATTTGCCACCCATGGCGATTTTTCGTTATTTGGCGACTTACGTATATGTAAAGTTAATAAAAGCTACGGACAAGATAGGATAGCTTGCCACCAATGGCGAACCACCTCAAAACCACTCAACAACCACCTCAAAAAGAAGTATCGAAAAAAATAGTCAAAAGAGAAATTTTCTTGCACAGTTGCAAACATCTACCTATTCTTCAGACAGTTAGGAAAACTTGTCAGGCTATTTCTTAAAGTTAGCTGTCTCTCTATTCTACAAAAAGTAATTGCCACTGCTGCTGCTGTCAAAAACTTGTTCTGCTATCTCCTCCGAAACTATGGGGATTTGAGTTTCGATGAAGTTGTCCATCGATTCAGAAAATTCTGGAAAAGCCGATAAGCTGACTTAAATTTTGAAATTCCAATTATTTTAGAAGATATTAATAGAAAACTGAAAAAATAAGCATAATAGTCGCCAATCAAGTGTGTGGAATCGCGTGAAATTGACAAACATGAAGTAGAATTACACCAATTTTATGCCAAATTAAAAAGTATATGAAATAAATAAGTCAAAGTGTGTTACACAGAGTTGACAATTTTCAAATAGTAAGTTCTCTTAGATAACAGGAGTTTAGAATTACCAATTATTTGTTTTTTCAAAACAGAATAACTAATTGTAACTGATTTAAAAGGCACCATTTTGGAATCGTGTACAATCTGGCAAAAGGTTATCTCTCCAAACAGGGTGAATCTAAACCGCTCTTTCCAAAATGTTAGCACCCAGTACCTTGAAAATGAAAAATAATTAAAATGCAGATTATAGTAAAGCTGGTTAGGTTCAGCTTGGGTATTTGCTACCAGTAGAAATATTTGGCGGCCTTAACTATGCCATTATACAAGTTATAGTACAGCTTGGATATTTGCTAGTGTAGCGAGATAATATATTTCGTGGGGCTAAATATGCCAATCTGCAAGAATTATGTATATGAATAAATGGATAATGAGTGTCCCGGTAACCTTACATGAGCAGTAATTATCGGTTATAAGCATGTGTAAATCACCAAGTAATGAAAAGTCACCATTGGTGGTAAGCTATCCTAGCTGTTCTGTAGTTTTTATCAAAGACTAGGGGCCAAGGCCACCAGACTCGCTACGCTCGCTTTTCGTGTGAGGGATTCGGCCCCTAATCAGGCTTATTCGTAAAAAAGACATAATTTCAACAGACAAAACCCGAAGATTGGATCAGATAGAATGTTACTGAGCTAAGCTAAACATTGCTTGGTTCTTGCATCTTCATTGGTACATAAAAATTTAAACTTCACACTACAGTAGACCCCCTACCCCTCATAACACGGAAGATATTTTGTTATGAGAATCCGTGTAGTACGGGTCCTGAGCTATACTCCACCTGGATTGCGGACTCCGCTTATAATCGCTGGAAAAATTATTTACACTCCTCAGAAACACAATGATATTTAATGTTGCCATTCAAAAGTTATATTAATTAGGAGCTAAAGCATAATAAAATCAGAACATCTGTTTCAGCTGTATTTTTAATAATGTAAAACCTATTGGACACCTTGCGAATTTGCCACCCATGGCGATTTTTCGTTATTTGGCGACTTACGTACATGTAAAGTTAATAAAAGCTACGAAACAGATAGGATAGCTTGCCACCAATGGCGACTTTTCATTATTTGGCGATTTACACATGCTCACAACCTATATTTACTGTTCATTTAAGGTTACCGGAAAACCGTTATCCATATTTTCATTTACATAATCGTTTGCAGATTGGCGTACTTTGCACTACGAATTGTACCATCTCGCCGCGCTAGCAAATATCCAAAGTGTACTGTAACTGCTATATTGGCATAGTTAACGCCGCCAAATATTTCTACTGATAGCAAATAATCCAGCTGGATCGAACCGGCTTTAAAATAATCTGCATTTTAATTATTTTTCATTTTCAAGATATTAGTTATTCTGTTTTGGAAAAACGGAAAATCGTTAATTCTAAACTCCTGTTGTCTAAGCGAACTTACTATTTGAAAATTCTCAACTTTGTGTAACACACTTTGAGTTATTTATTTCATATACTTTTTAAAAAGTTCTAACTCATGTTTGTAAATTTCACGCAATTCTACATACTTGGAAACGCTTTGTTACAAAGGAATGAATGATTTTATGCCAAATCTGGCAACCATTCTGTTTATTTTTGCAGTTTTTTATTAATATCTTCTAAAATAATTCGATTTTCGAAATTTAAGTCAGCTTAGCAGGTTCCTCGGAATTTTTCGAATCTGTGGGCACCTTAGTTGAAACTTAAATCCCCACGGTTTAGGAGGAGATAGGCCAACAAGCTTTGACAGCGTCAGCGGCCTTTACTTTTTTTAGAATAGAGAGATACCCAAATTAAATTTCATGCTGTTCTGGAAACTCGCGGAATCTTTTCGCAATCGAAAGATTTCGTTTTGTGTACACAGCTATTCTCATGTCCATGCAAACGATTTATTTGTGAAAAAAAGAAAATGATAATAAACTGTGTAATCTGGAAAAGCTTTTTTTAACGAATTTGAATCCCAATTGTATGACGCCATATTCACTTGAAAAGGGTAATTTTGTCACGCAAATGATTTACTTTTTTGACTCTCGGAAATAAAAGGGTGCTGAAAATAGCGAAAAATCGCTTTAAAAGGAGGGAACGGGTGGACTTTCAGATTTTTAAAGAAGCGCAGATTGTTTTCTATATTTTTATACATGATCATGAAAAATTTCAAGCGAATCGTGCAAACGGTGAAGAAGTTATTTGGTTTTTTGTGTTAACTTTGTAAATTTCACGCGATTCTAGTTCTTGGAAACGCTTTGTTGCAAAGGAATGAATGATTTTATGCCAAATCTGGCAACCATTCTGTTTATTTTTTCAGTTTTTTATTAATATCTACTAAAATAATTCGATTTTCGAAATTTAAGTCAGCTTAGCAGGTTCCTCGGAATTTTTCGAATCTGTGGGCACCTTAGTCGAAACTCAAATCCCCACGGTTTAGGAGGAGATAGGTCCACAAGCTATTGACAGCGCCAGCGGCCTTTACTTTTTTTTAGAATAGGGCAGTTTCAGATTACGTCACAATTCTATCCTGGTGGAATAATATGAGGTTTCTATTGGTTCATTCAAGTTCCTGGTGGACAGATGTCACTTCAAAAACGCGTTTTTATTGGTGAGTTCAGTGCCGGTCACGTGGTTGAAACTGCTCTATAGAGAGATTTTTGGCATTTGAAAGTTATGTTTTTGATCTCGCGCCCCCCATGTTTCTGGGCCGAAGGCTTTGAAAAACTACCAAAACGTTGGTAGAAAATTATAGATGTGGGTGGTGATTACTACTCGCCTTAAAAGTTACTCCTTTCAGGTTCTTTTTCTAACTTTGTTTGGAACTTTTTGTTGGCGGAAAACTTTCGTTACAACCTGATACTTTAGGTTTGCTGAAGCTGCTAGAAACAGCAACGAATATACAAAATTTTTCAAATGTAATCATTTTCGTGTATTTTTCATTTTAGTAAATTCAAAATGCATATTTTTAGTGTTCAAATAGATGTTGATTTAAACAGTTATTATCGAAATTCGAACTTCTCTTGCTAAATACTTTTGAAAACATGTAAGTTTCACTTGAAATCTCTAAATTTTCATCTGTACTCTTCAATTATGGCCACTCTTTCTTTTAAAAATCCTGTTGATTGTATATTGAGTATGTTTTAAAAACTCTCTTCAGCAAAAATAACAGGCGTGAAATGCAAACAAACACGTCTCAGGCGACGAAACTAAATAAACTGAAGTTGTTCGTAAAGGCAAAAGAAACTAATAGCCACTGATAGCACTAAACACACGCATTCCAGTTTTCTTACGACAACTCGTGTAACGAGTTTGTCGTTTATGAATGCACCCTGTGTTTCGTACACTAACTGTCATGGGCGTCGCCAGGATTTTTTGCAAGGGTGGGCAAAATTTAAGAATGTGACACAATTGCGTGCATAAACATTCATTATAGTATATTTTCCCGGTACATATATACATATGCGTTTTACGGACCCTTCACAAAATTACAATCGATTAAAACGGCTCCTTTATAAAATTATAATCGATTAAAACGGCCCAATCTTAAAATACCATCGATTAAAACAACCCTTCACTGGCAGTACTGTAAACCCACCAAAAATAGTATTCGAGTAAGAGATAAATTTCCTATTTTAGATTTGCGAATAATAATTGAGTTTTTGAAAAACGCACAACCTGACAGAAATATGGAAAGTCATATTTATACATAGCCTAAATTATGTTCTGTGATAAATAATTTTTAATATACGAAACCAACGTAGGAAATTTATCTCTAACTCGAATACTTTTTTTGGAGGGTGTATATTTTAATTTGTTTTGCAAATTTTTTTAAGGAAAACGGTGACTTTTACAAAAACTAGTTTAAAAATTCACAAAAATATATGTTGAAATTCACGAAAATGGATATTGAAAATTCGCCAAGCTTGGCGAATTTTCTTGCTCACCCCTCGAAAATATGCTACCGCTGGCCCTTTGAGAGGCTCAAGGGTTACCCTATGATTGCCCCCCTCAATTTCCCGGGTGCAACTCGCCCTTGGATTAAATTCAGCAGTAGTGCATTTTCTCCCTTTGCCCTGTGCGACTAAACCATTACCCTCGTACACTTAGTCATCAAGTCCTAAATCTAATCCAGAAATTAAAACTGAAGCAGGAAAGTGCTTTAGGATATCAATTATTTATATCGATTAATGACATCGCTTGGAAAAGGTTCAATGCAGACAACGAAGTTGGCTACGACCTACTTACACTTTATCCAACAACGATGAAAAAAATTGGCGCAAAAGACTGAAAATTATAGCAGGGTTATAAAATGAATTTTTCCATCGAAGAAAGTGTCTTTATCATTTATAGTGCTGCTACAGGAACACTCAAAAGATTTCCAACACTTTACGGTCAATGGCAGTTTTAGGGACATTCGTCAATTTCAAGTACAATACCGTCCTACCATATAGTTAGGTAATGGTCCGACGACGGTCATGTGCCTTCCTCATGAATTACACCAAAACTCGCCAAGCTTGGCGACTTTAGTACATGTGTATGTATTTTACTCTCAAATCTCAAAAACGATTAGTCGGAGACTGTTTAAATTTCATATATAAGATTGCTGTAACATCAAGTTACGCATCTCGATATTTGGTTCCAATCTACTGGAGAGTTTATTTACAGGACCACCCAAAAGAATTTCAATACATTAATGTCTATGGACATCTTCAATATATTACATCTGTAGTCAGTCATTGTTTGGTCCATGCCCAAAATCTCGCCATTTGTCATCGACCGTGGCGATTTTTCCCAAATGTCGCCAAATTTGGCGACAGTCAATCATTTTGGTCCATGCCCAAAATATCACCAATTGTCTTCGTCCTTGGCGAGTTTTGGTGAAATATTGCCAAATTTGGCGATAGTCAATCATTGTTTGGGTCCATGGTTAAAACCTCGCCATTTGTCGTCGACCTTGGCGAGTTTTGCCGAAATATGACCAAATTTGGCGCCAAAAGTTATTTCGCATTTCGCATAACTCTAAACTTTTAACCGTAGAATGTTAAAATGTTGTATGTAGAACTATAGTAACATCTAACTGTGCATCTCTTTTTTTTTTTTCAATTCCTACTATTAGTTCACACTCTCTCTATATATATTTATATATCTTATTCAAATTTTCAGTCGTTAATAAAATACTTTTCATTCATCGACTCAAATTCAAATAGTTTTTTCAAATGTTAATTCATTAATTAAATGTAATTAATTATCTCTTTATTCTAAAAAAAAGTAAATGCCGTTGTCGCTGCTGGCGCTGTCAAAGCTTGTTGCCTATCTCATCCTAAACCGTGGGGATTTGAGTTTCGACTAAGGTGCCCACAGATTCGACAAATTCCGAGGAACCTGCTAAGCTGACTTAAATTTCGAAAATCGAATTATTTTAGAAGATATTAATAAAAAACTGAAAAAATAAACATAATGGTTGCCAGATTTGGCATAAAATCATTCATTCCTTTGCAACAAAGCGTTTCCAAGTATGTAGAATTGCGTGAAATTTACAAACATGAGTTAGAACTATTTAAAAAGTATATGAAATAAATAACTCAAAGTGTGTTACACAAAGTTGAGAATTTTCAAATAGTAAGTTCGCTTAGACAACAGGAGTTTAGAATTAGCAACTATTCGTTTTTCCAAAACAGAATAACTAATTGTAACTGATTTTAAAAGCTCCATCTTGGCATTAGGAATGATTTGGCAAAATAGTATCTTTCCAAGCAGGGTGAATAAGCTTCGAGTTCCAGAATGCTGGGTCCCAGCATCTTGAAAATGAAAAATAATTAAAGTGCAGATTATTTTAAAGGCGGTTCGGTCCAGTTGGAGTATTTCCTACCAGTAGACATATTTGGTGGCGTTAACTACGTCTATTTGCCAGCGCGGCGAGATGATATAATTCGCGGTGCAAAATTCGCCAATCTGCAAAGGATTATGTATATGAAAATATGGATAACGGTTTTCCGGGAACCTTGCATGAGCAGTAATTATAGGTCGTGAGCATGTGTAAATCGCCAAATAATGAAAGGTAGTAAGCTATCCTAGCTGTTCCGTAGTTTTTATCAAAGAAAGCAGGTAAAGTACTGTTTTCTTAGAGATCATTATTAACTATACATATACGCAAGTCGCCAAATAATGAAAAATCGTCGTGGGTGGCAAATACGCAAGGTGTCCAATAGGTTTTACATAATTAAAAATACAGCTCAAACAGATGTTCTGATTTTATTACGCTTTAACTCCTAATTAATATAACTTTTGAATGGCAACATTAAATATCATTGTATTTCTGAGGAGTGAAAATAATTTTTCCAGCGATTATACGTGGAGTCCGTACTCCTGGTATATAGCTCAGGACCCGTAGAACACGGAATCCTAATAACAAAATATCTAAGTGGTCTGCTGTAGTGAGTGTGAAGTTTAAATTTTTATGTACCAATGAACATGCAAGAACCAAGCGACGTGTAGCTTAGTAACATTCCATCTGATCCAGTCTTTGGGATTTGTCTGTTGAAATTCTGTCTTTTTTACGAATAAGCCTTATTAGGGGCCGAATGCCTCATACGAGTCTACCCAAGTAGTACAATTAGTCCAAAAGACGTTTAAAACACGTTTTCTAACGTCGAAAAACGTGTTTCCAACGTAATTTGAACGTTTTTTGAACTAGTTGTGCTACTAGAGTAGGGGCCTTGGACCCTAGTATTTAATAAAAAGTAACTAAAATAAAACTTTTCTTTGTTGACCTATGTAGGAATTGACTTATTTTTTTTTTATATATATATTACTTGTTTAATTTATTTTCCAGAGATATTCTTCAAAAAGTTATTTTAAGATTAAAAATTTTGTACATTTTCCCTCTATGACATATTTAAGTAAAATTAATGGTTTGCTTAGCATCAGATTAAAAAAAAATGACCAGATTTCAGATTTCTTATATCTATCTGTAATGTTGTGCGATTTCCTTACACAAGGGTGGGCATTTGCCCACCCTTGCCATAGCTGGCGGCGCCCATGCTAACTGTAAGTATTTATTTAAAAACCAGCGTCATTTTTCGGTAGAAAATATTTTAGAAATAAAGTATACTGCCAAGTATTATACTTCATTTTTTTTTAAAAAAAAGGGAAGAAAATCTGAAACCCTTTCAGATTTTAAATACGTGCTCTATATTAAAAGCGTATCATAGTTTATACGTCGTCCCTATTTTTCTTCCTTATTCCATTCAGTTGGAGAGTGTATAATTATTAATGACTGGGACGTATTTTTCTCCCTTGTTTCATAAAAGCCATCTTTGGAATCGAAATCTATCTTAAAATTGCCTACGTAAACTATTTTATAATTGTTGCCAAGTATATTACAACTATACTTCACCGTTTTAAATATTGTTTCGAATGTCCATCATAATCCATGAGTGTGCCGTGTTTCTCTTTCTGGGTTGATTCCTCCTTGAACGCCCCGACTCTCGCCAAGGTGGCGATCATTAAGCATATGGAGCTACCACGACGATTTTTTGTATCGATGTGGCCATTGTAATTTAGAATTAAAATGGCGATTTTTAATAACCTGTAAGTAAAGCATTCCGTTACATTTTTATTTATTTTGGGTTGCCAATGAATGTAGTTTTAATAATGAAGTGTCTTCAAATTCCTTAACGGGTGCGTTGATCACTAATTAATACACTTTAGTTTTCATCTAGTTCTTTTGGGAGCGTTGATACTTGTGTATATGTCCTAGAGACCCATGACTGCAAAGCTCGCCAAAGTGCGGGATTTTTTAGGTTGGCGAGAGCGGGGGCGTTAAAATAGGAATCAATTCTTGCTTGTACCGTAAAACACATCTTTGGAATAGAAATCTATCTTAAAATCGCCTACTGAAACTATTTTACAATCTTCTCCAGGTATATTCCAACTATATACCGTAGGCATTTTAAATGCTGTTTGGAATGGGTATCCTAACCCATGAATGTATCGTGTTTTCCTTCCTTGTTCCATAAAGCACTTCTTCGGAATAGAAAGCTACATTGAAATCGCCGACGAAAACTGTTTAACCATTTTCGCCAGGCATAGTCAGACTATACTTCACCTTTATAAATACCATTTGGAAAGTGTATCATAATCCATGATGTGTACCGCATTTGTCTTCTCTCTTCTATAAAACACTGCTTCGGAATTAAAATCTATATTTAAATCGCTTACTCAAACTATTTTACAATATTCGCCAGGCGTTACCTAACTAGACTCAAAATATATTTATAATAAATTGTTGCGTTTTGGCACACAGTTTAGCGATCATTTATCAAAAATTGCAAACCTTGTGCGACTTTCAATATTTTATTAACGCCCCCTTCCTCCACATTATCTGGCAAACTCGCTTGAAAAGTGACTCGACGCGAAAAATGTACCAAAATCGTGTCTATACAAAAAGCAAGGTTGAAATTAATAGCACTCTGGTGCTAAAAATCGTGTCTACACAAAATGCAAGGTTGAAATTAATAGCACTCTGGTGCTAATAATTTGAAGACAATTAAAAAAAATAAATACTTTAATTCATGCGTAACAATTTACAATTTTTAAAGCTTTTCACTTCTAACAATTCACCTTGGGGGGGGGGGGGTGTTTAGCCCCCATAGCCCCCCTCTGTGGGTGCGCCTATGGTAACAAGAGACCCCGCCCCGAAAGAATTCTTCAGTAGTGGTGTGTCGTTCCAACCGGAATGGGTCCGGAGCGGTTTCATCTCTAAAAATGGACCCGGTCCGGAACCGGATCCGCTCATTTGGGTCCGGACCTGTTCCTTTCGTTCATCTGGTTCGAAATCAGTCATTGTCCTGACTGATGGTGTCCGGACCCATTTCTTTCGATCTTTTGGTTCCGAAGTCTGTCCGAACCCGCTCTTCTGTCATTTCAATCCAGATCCGTTTCGAAATCTGTCCGGTTCCGGAACCGTTGTATTAGACGTTCGGAGAATTACAAGGGGGGGGGGCATAAAGGTGCGCCTGGAATTTCACGTTGTGTGGAAAAATGATATCCTGGTGTATACGCCATTTGGTATAAAAAGTGTCTACCCCCATCTTGAAGGGGAGTTCCTGACGGGAGCTGGGGGATCAGTTAAAAATTAGGTTTCTGTAAGATCGCCGCGTTGGTCAGGGACACAGGGAGTGGGGGGGGGGGGGGGAGACGTTCCTGACACCTGTTACCCAGCTATTTTGTTAGGAAGAAGGAAAGAGTGCCCATATTTGACCGCAAAGCTTTTGGAACACCTTTAAAGGCCGTTAAAAGGGCTAAATTGTGTGAACAGCGGCTGTGTGGGCTGTATCGTCATAAAAGGTAGATCGGCGGATACGGATATGAAAACGAATAGTTTTTTTTTTTTAATCCGTGGATACGGATATTAAACGGATCATTTCTTTCTCATATCCGAGAATACAAAAATGAAACGGATCGCTTCTTTCTGGAATACGAATACAGGAATTCGAAAACGGATGACTTTGTTTGGAAATTATTAGAAGAACACGTTATCTTATTTTTAAACGAACATTTGTTTTAAAATTGAAAAGAAATTAACCTTTTCTGCTGTTATTTCGATATGTGACCACCTCAAATCTTTCATGTGCCCCTCCAAATTTTCATTTGGTATGGGAGCGGTGATAATTCTTTTTTAGAAAGCTAAACTTTTCCTAAGTATTTTAAGAGTAGCAATCGGTGGGGGGGGGGGGGTGTCCCCTCTCTGTCCCCAAAACTTTTATTTTAAACATTTATTTGACGGGTTATTTTTAACTGTTCCATTAAAAAAAAAAAAAAAAAAAACCTCCAATCTGCGTCTTGAGAAAATATTATTTAAAAGAAACTATTCACTGTCAGATTAGCTTAAGTTAAACAAGGTTATTTTTTAACCACTTCGTTTAAACAATTTTTCTCATTCCCAACAGGTTGTGGTTTTAAATGCTTTCTAAACATTAGTGTTTCTTTGAAATATTTATTCATTTTTTATTTTATTTTTTAGTGCAATACAACGTATTTTATGCAAAAATGTTTTATTTGTTGAGCGAAAGTGAATAAGATTTTCCCTTTTCTTAATAATACTCTCAAAGTTTTACATCAAGTTATATTAATCGTTATAATAGATTTTTTGCATTCTTTTTTATCTTGCTGTATTTTATTCATATATGAAGTTCAATATTTGATAAGTTATCCTTCTAAATATTTATAATTCACCATTCTTGCGTATTTCAGCAAGGTTTTTTCAGTTTATCTTAAAAGTTAAATAAGGTATCAGTTTTATAAAGAAGAGAGCTTTATAGGATATAAATTTATCTAATAAAAAATAAGAAAAAAATTAATCAAGTACTTTTACGTTGTAGTATAAATAATTTTTACTAATTTCATGACAATTAGTAAACGGCTGAAGTGCATAGGTCTAGGGTTCTGGCCTACCGCGCGGCCGTTTTCTCCAGCTGTAACGTGAATTCGGGTTAGAACCCCTCAAAAAGTCCACTGCCCAAGGCATGCCTTAATTAAGCAGACAACCCTTGTGTAGATCTGCCTTAACCCCAAAACCTAAATAACTTTTATGATCATTTACAGTGAAAGTAAAAAGTTTAATATTTTTAATATTAAATAAAAATCATAATCACTCTCAATCCCTATAATCGAGGGTGTCTTAAAAACAGTGGCCTGTGGTTTCCTTCTTTAAATGTTGATCTAAGATATATGGAATGAATTACATAGTTATTTTATGATATCGAATAAAATTTTCAGGAAATTAAATGTAAATAAATACAAACTTTTATTTTTTATACAGCCCTCTTACCATGGGCGCCCATAGGAATTTTTCTAGGGGGGGGGGGCAAACTTCAAAAAATTTTTCTAGAGGGGGCAAATTTGAAACTTTTAACAATTTAGTTCTGGTTTTTCCATTTGTTTACATCATGAGACATTAACCTAAAACTCTAGGGGGGGGAGCAAGTGCCCTACCTTGCCCCCCCTTATGGGCGCCCATGCCTCTAACAAAAATTCCCATTAAGTAAAATATACCCCCATATATTAATGAGATGATGTAGAAAGTTTCAGATTTTCTTACTAAAGGTTTACAGATATGTTTCAATCACAGTTGGTGAGGGAAAATAATCTTTGCAATATCAATAATAGTATAAATACAATTATTAAAACTATTATAGTAAAACTAATTAACCATTAATTAGATTAACATTTTAAGACATTTACATTTTACATTTTAAGAAATGAGTTTTAAATCATTTTAAACCTACAATCTAGACAGTTACTGGAAGCAAAAATATGCTGTAATTGTGTATACATTATACTCAGGGGCGTAGCCAAGGACCCTACTAGCAATTTTGCTCGGGCCTTCACCGGCCACGTAGCCTTGAGCCGATGAGAAGGAATCGGGCCGTTCACTGTGAAACTGCTCGGATACACGCAGTTCATGTCCTCTCGGACGTGGAAACGTCCGAAGTAGTCTAACCGATGAGCTTTCATCGGGTTGGACACGGATTTAGGGAACTGGCCCGTTCACTTTATGCGTGAGGTTGGCCGAACACCAGGGTGCGTATCACTTTTCGATAAGTTCTAATGTGGTGTTGACACATGCATTTAAACCTTTCCGTCCCTACGATGCAATTCGAATGATAACATTTACAAGTTTTTTGCAGATTTCTTTTATATTTGAGATGTATTTGTAATCGCATTTTTCTTATATGATAATGCAGTGCGAAGCAATACAGAATAGAAGAAATACACTTTTACTACGTGTCGCATATGCATGCATGTACACCCTCCAAAGAAAGTATTCGAGCAAGAGATAAATTTCTTGCGTTGGTTTCGTATATTAAAAATTATTTATCATAGAATATGAATTAGGCTATGTATAAAAATAACTTTCTATATTTCTATCAAGTTGTGCGTTTTCAAAAACTTAATTATTATTCGCAAATCTAAAATAGAAATTTCTCTCTTGCTCGAATACTTTTTTTGGAGGGTGTAGGTATGTCGTATACTCCATCTATTTACGCATATAGTCGTACTATATACATAACTATACTATACTTTAATGTACTATAGTCGTATACTCCATCTACGTATGGAAGTAGATACGTATGTTACATGTTCGATTTGTTAGCACCAGAGTGCTATTAATTTCAACCTTGCTTTTTGTGTAGACACGATTTTGGTACAATTTTCGCGTCGAGGCACTTTTGAAATGTGTTTTTTTTTTAATGAATTGTGTGGCGTTTTTTATAAATATATTTCGAGTATAGCTAGAAAACACCCGGCGAATATTGTAAAATAGTTTTAGTAGTCGATTTTAAAATAGATTTTAATTCCGAAGAAGTGTTTTATAGAACAGCGAAGACAAATACGACACACTGATAGATTATAATACACTTTCCAAATGGTATTTATAAAGGTGACGTATAGTTTGACTATGCCAGGCGAAAATTGTTAAACAGTTTTGGTAGGTGATTTCAATAAAGATTTCTACTCCGAAGAAGTGTTTTATGGAACAAGGAAGGAAAACACGGTACACTCATGGATTATGCTGCCCATTCCAAACAGTATTTAAAATGTCTACGGGATATAGGTGGAATACGCCTGGAGAAGATAGTAAAACAGTTTCAGTAGACGACTTTAAGATAGATTTCGATTCTATCTTAAAATCGCTCACTGAAACCGTAAGATGTGTTTTACGCTACAAGCAAGAGTTGATTCCTATTTTAACACCCCCGCTCTCGCTAACCTAAAAAATCCAGCACTTTGGCGAGCTTTGCAGTCATGGGTCTCTAGGACTTATGCACAAGTTTCAACACTCCCAAAATAACTAGATGAAAACGACCGTGAAGAAATTAGCGATAAAAGCACCAATTGAGGAATTTGAAGATACTTAATTATTAAAACTACATTAATTGGCAACCCAAAATAAATAAAAATGTAACGAAATGCTTTACTTACATGTAGTTCCAAATCGCCATTTTAATTCTAAATTACGATTGCCACATAAATACAAAAATTCGACGTGGTAGCTCCATATGTTTAATGATCGCCACCTTGGCGAGAGTCGGAGCGTTAAAGTAGGAGTCAAACCAGAAAGAGAAACACTGCGCACTCTTGGATTATGATGGACATTCGAAACAATATTTAAAACGGTGAAGTATAGTTGTAATATACTTGGCAACGATTGTAAAATAGTTTTAGTAGAAGATTTTAAGATAGATTTCGATTCCAAAGATGGGTTTTATGAAACAAGGAAGCAAAATACGGCACAGTCATGAATAATGATATACACTTTCCAACTTAATGGAATAAGGAAGAAAAATAGGGAGGACGCATAAACTATGATACGCTTTTAATATATAGTACTTTGGTGCGTATTTAAAATCTGAAAGTGTTTCAGATTTTCTTCCTTTTATTTTTTTAACTAGTCCGAGTGCATAACGCTCTGAACTGGAAGAAGGAAGGTGCCTGGTTCAAAACCAGATCGCGTCCGCCGACCTAACCGTTCGGAGTTTTCCGTGGTGAAACTTAGCGTAAATACGGGTTAGGACCCCTTAGAAAGACCCCCATGGAGGGCACCCCACCCACAGGCCTAGATTCCTCACGTAGATAATTGACCTTAATCCCAGAACTCGCTTTAACTAGTATTTTGGTAATGTACACATGCTGCATTTTCGATCTAGTTTGATTAAATTTGAAGGACGTCTGCTCGTATGCATGTACTTATGTACGTATGTTCTTGTGTAATTTGATTAACTTAAAGAGGAATAGCCGAAGAAATGGGAAATTTAGGACTGCTTTAAAACATAGTATACATTTCCCTTTTTGATTCCAATTGAGTGAGTAGTTTATTTACAAGGTTATATGAAAGACTCTCAGTGCATTTAAGTCTATGGACATGTCTTTCACATTAAAAAGACCTGAACTATCTCTTTTTAGCTCATGCTCAAAATATTGCCAACTGTCCCCAAGCTTGGTAAATTTAGGGGCAATATTACAAATTTTGGCACCAAAAATAAGTACGTATCTCGAACAAAAATAAAAACTATTAGCCATAGAATATTGAAATTTTGTATTTAAGAATGTCGTAACATTTGGTTCTGCCCTTTCATTTTTGATTACAATCCACAGGCTAGGGTCACTATTTGGGTCATTCTTAAAATCTCGCCGTTTGTCGCCAAGCTGACGAAGCAGAGAAAAATGCCAATTTTTCAGCCAGGAATAAGTTTTCAATGCTGAAATCTCATCTTGGTGATATCTCTTACGCTTAACAAGATATTGAAGTATCGCATTTCAGTTTCCAATACATTTAAAGGAAGTGCATCCAGAATGTGTAAAGTTTAACAGCCATACAAGAAAATTGTGTAGTTCACATCAGAACTTTTTTTTTTTTTTTAATGGTAGGAAATCGACTTTCCGAACTTTCTTGAATTAGCTTACAATTTAAAAAAGATTTTTGACCACTGGAACTTCATAGAACTAGCTTACAGTTTTGAAAAATAGATTTTTTAAAAAGCATAGACCATAAGACATAAGATCGCTATAATAATTTTTAAAATAAAGTAAATTCCAAAAATTTTTATTGAAATTATTCTACACAAAATATATCATACACATAATTTACAAAAGAAGTATTTCCTTTGAGTTTTGCAGCAGCATCTTCAAACATCTTATTTTATGAGCAGCTTCTAGGAGAAAAAAAGAAAATTTTTAGAACTTAATTTACACAAAGAATAGGAAATGCAGAGTAAGTCTGCTTCATATGTTTTTTACATAATTTCTATATCAGGGATTTCAAACCTTTATATTACTTCAACTCCCTAGAAAACGTTTTTTTCTGAATAGACCCCTACGCTTTCCCCCAACACATCGGTATCGCGAAAAATTTTCCCAATGCACTCACAAAGACAGCAAAACATTAGGTGAAAGAAATTTTTCATGTGTCCGGCAGTAGAACAGTTGGTTAAGCTCGGTTCCCATTGGAACTCCAAAAGGGAAGCAGCACCTGCTTGGCCAGTGCCTAGAAGGGTAAACTCCTTTCTCGACTGAGGCTGATGTAAACCGTGTACGCTGTAGGGAATTAATGCACGAAAAATGTGTTATGACTTCAATGTTTTCCATGTTCAATCCATATCTCTCTTTGGGGTACCAATCCAGCTCTTAGGTCATCCAGCTGTCATCTGAAATTGGTTCAAAATTTAAGAGGGAGACCCGGGATAAGTCGGTATTCCCCTCACTAGGGATAAGCAAAAAGGAAGCTGCCCAATTAAGGCCATTTTCGTTTTATATAAAGGATCTGATCCCGCTCTGCAGTTGGTCAGAGGGTTTCGAAGCAACAATAACAATTTTCATGTTCTGCGTTTGCAGAATTTACCATGGTTCAGACTGCAGGATGCAGAAAATGACCCCAAAGACGGATTTTTACACATGCCTTCTTTTTTCAACTTTTAAACCCTTTGAAGTCTTATTTCACGTCAGTTTGTTTGTTTGTGTTGGGATGGCAACGCTAAGGGTGAGCGATCATCCTAGGATGAGGGGTTATCTTAAAATGTAATTTTTAAAAATATAATTGCCAAATTTTGCACATCACCTCATTAGTGTATGGGAATGCTTTTGTACGAGGGTCATATAAAAATGCAGAAAGTGTAACTTTCTGAAAATTAACGAGAGGAATTTTTTTAACGGAGTCTTACTTCCGACCTCATTTTGAACATTTTTTCAATTTACACTGCCCACTTATCTCTAATAGATAAAGAATTAAAGCCCGTTACCACCTTTTTTGGACACCCTGTGTCAGTCTGGTTTATAGTATAAGCAGGTTCTGAAATCATCATTAATCAGTGTTCTGCTTAAAAAAAAAAAAAAAAAAAAAAATGGTCTGCTTTAAAAAAGAAAAAAAAATCACTGTATTTACGTATACCATTTCTAAGCTAATCTAAATTCATCAACGCGGGTTTCGAAGTTTATAAAGCGAAACAAAACAGTCATTTGAATATCAAATCAATGCTGTACAGCTTCTCATTTCCATAACCCTAAGAATCTGCGCTTTATGCCTTTGGAAACTATCTTGGCGAGTAATCGCATCGCTTGGATTTTTTTCTTTTTTTTTTTATGGTCAACGGATGCAAATAATCGGTACTTATTTTACCGTCGATAATTCACGCCAACAAGTTTTTTCGCCAAAGGATTGCAATGCACTACATTGTAACAATGAATCTGACGCATTCCACACGCACACGAAATCGCTCTTTTTGGCTGAATGACTGTAAAATACATAAGCACCAAATAAGCTTGTTTTGGTCGGAAGTACGATTTTTTTTATTAGATTCAATGAAGAATTTACCCGTATATTTTAAAACTAAAAAGCGATTAACTGTGTGAACTAGTGTAATTACACACTGTATGCCGTGTAAAGATAGGAAATAGATACTAATAAAAAATAGTGTTATTCCATTAGCGTTATGCAACAGTATCAAGAGAAAAAAAAATAATTACAGAGATTTGAACTTGTACTTTACTTATATTAGACTAATACTATATTGAAAATGTCAAAAATTTGTTACAAATGATAGTTATACGTACCAATATAGACTAATCACCACCAAAAAACTTCTTTAGTTTTTTTCGTCTCCTATTCTTATGAAAACAAATATGGCGCCTGCCGGTAGATACTCGGCTGTTGCCATCGCTCAACTGTTGCATGAACAGAGCGCATGCGCCAATTTTGATCGGCTGAATGCCGCTCGGCCGTTATGCGGGTCGAAATTTCTTTTCAGTTCAGCGTATTTTGATCAAATTTAGGCATATGGCCCGATAACTCAGGCCGGATATTGTTCCGAGCATCGTTTTATGGGTACCGGACCGATCAGTGTCTGCCGCACACATAACAATCATCGTTTTTAGATGGAATTCCGTGTCTGGGCCGAGTACCGAATTTCGATGAGCGATGAGTTGCGATGAATGCCGGTGGTTGGCCGAGCAGAAACTGGGAATTGTTGCTTGTAGGGGAAGGGTTAGTGGGGTCATAACCCCCCCCCCTCAAGAGGAATTTTTTGCCATACAAAATGTATATTCTTCGCTACTTTATCACACACACGTATACATATATATGAGTTGTAGTAGTCGTAACCCCCCCCCCCATGAAAAATTTCTGGCTACGCCCCTGATTATACTTTGCAAAAGGTGGGTAAAACGGGACAAAACTTGCTAAAATTTGTTCAAGAAGGTAAACAACAGTAAATAATATTTTGGGCAAATTATATATATATAAATATAAATATGTATAAGTTCACACCCCAAACACGAATTAAAACAAATATTTTTATGTATAAGTTTTCCCCAGTAATTATTTAGTTTTGTAAAGTTAATAATAATAGTAATAATAATTTTTAAAAATTCCCCTAAACTAATACGGAGCTGAGCCCTTAAAAGAAATATACAACATAGGCGATATGGACTGCGATATCTAAATGACATAATTTTGGAAAATTTTGCCCAACTATTATTTAGAATTGCTTACCTTCTCTAAACGGTTAAATAAAGATTAGTATTATTGTTTTTACTTTTTTGAACGTGTGAAGTCGGCATTGACAAGCACGAATCTTCTTCTATACTATTAAAATCTGTGCGCGTCTGTCTGTGTGTGTGTGTGTGTGTAGCATCATCTCCTCCTAAACGGCTGGGAGTTGAGTTTCGACCGAGGTATCCACGAATTCAGAAAATTTCGAGAAAGAACCTCCGCGAATTTAAATTTCGAAATTCGAATTAGTTTAGGAGATAAAAAAACCCCATCAAAAACGCTAATTTTTGCTCTCCGCAATTCCGTGATTGTAACCCCTGTAGTCAAAAAAGTGAGAAATAAGCATCGAGGTTGCCATGTTTGGCTATTTTATTAAATTATTTAGACTCCTGCAGTAAAAATAAAACAATAATGATTTTTTTTCTGTTTAGATTATTTACAAAGTTATTTTTTAATTAAAATATTGCGTTCATGTTATATCAGAGCTGGAATTCAATGCTTTTTTATGTGTAAACGAATAAGGGACTGAGAGATTTCAGAGACTAATATGTATACTTTTCAGTTTGGCCCAAAAAAAAAAAAAAAATGGCTCATTTGGCGATTTTGAGAAAGTAGTAGGTTCTACCGATTTGCACAGTTTTGGGCTTGGCGCAAATTACTGAGAGCGTAACGAAATAGTATTTTTAATAACAAGTATAAGTTTTACGGCGCTATACTTCGATTTTTCATACAGAAATAATGAAGTTATTAAGGCGATTTTAAACGATCTATAGAATTTTCACCAAATTAAGTAAACTGGTTTAACTTAGAGGAATTCCGCCAAATTTCAGAAAATTGAAATTCTCGCATTTTGTACATGGTAGTTAACGGTGATTAAAACCCGCTATAGTTAATAATAATTTAAATAACTGCTACTTATCAATAATAAGCCTGCATAAAATTTTGGCGATCGAACCATATAAATGATAGATAACTATTTCCCATTTTGATCGCTGTTAAATCAATGCTTCAAATGATTCCCTGAAAACAAAAAAATCTCGCAAAATGATGTATGTTGGCATTTTGGCGATCGAAGTACTGTGTAATAAATAATTGATTCTTATTTGTTAAAGCAGCGCTACGGAAGTTTCTTTTACTAAAAGCTGTTAGAAAGGCGTAATTAATACTGTCTAATATATTTTTTGTTTTACGAATTGAAATGTGTGTTGATTCCTAATTTAGTACATTTCTTAGCAAAGTTGGCGAAAAATATTCAAATGTAGTGCAGCTCTGTACGTATTATTAATTCCATTCCACAATTGAGATGAGCCGATGTCACTAGCGTATGGATAGATATTTTTTTTTTTAATTCCGCCAAACAAAGTATTGCGTATTGCCTTTAGTGTCAAGTTTAATTTGTAATTTGAGCTATTTGACATCGACTGGTGGCGTTAATTACGCCAATATGGCAGTTCTAGCAAAGGAAACATAGATAACTCATTTCGTGTTCTATTTTTAACATTGCTATAGTTTCCGTAGCAACGGAATCCATTGTTGCCACTTGAGTTGTTAAATTTTACAATTAAGTGAAACCACTCCTTTCTACAGCTTTTAAGACTCGAAAAAGTGAAAACGTATCAAATGTGAAACAAATAGAACTGTAACAGACTTGCACCTTAAAAATAATCGAAGCTTTTATGCAATTCTACATACCTTTAATTTTATTTCCTTCGCGTGTGGATGTCATTTTTTACGTCATTTTTGCTGTTTTGCTGGCAGATTATCCGAAGCAGCACATAATCTCTAATGCATTTGCTCCTCTGGACCGGGGCCATCCATAGATATAGGAATCTCTAGATTGAGCATAACGAGAGAAAATTTGTTGCCTCCAAATGGTAGCCATGATAGTGGCATGCGCATGCGCAGAATGGCAATAACTTAAATTATAATGATATTTTCAATCATTTTAGAACGATCTGTATTTTAAAAAAGTACTCGTATCGAAATATTTTCCCTCGAACTTATTTATTTTTCTGAAGTATTGCAACGAATGTTCTATTTTACATCGACGGCAGCCATGATAGTGGCATAAATGGGGTACGTTTTTGGCAACAAAAAGCACACGATTAGGAACATTCGATGAGCAATCTAGGTATTCCTAAATCTATGGGGCCATCGCTAAGCAACGGGCCTGCTTATAAGATGCCATCGCTAAAAATGAGTTTATCATTGAGGCCTGATTTCCCCAGTCACAGTATTATATTTTATTATTCTAAGTATTATAAATGTTATATTATTTCATTATTTTAAAACAATTTTTTATACTTTTGTCGTACTAAAGAACTTTAGATGTAGGTAATCGTTTTGTGAATCTTGCGCCATTTTCTTTCATGAAAATTTATCCTAAAATTCGAACATTTTGCTCTGAATGTAAAGGTACGTGAACACTTTTATAATGTATTTAAAAATTCTAAAAATATGTATGTAAATCATGTTTAGTGAATAATTACTCATGTGTTATTTATAAATAAATTATTTTAATCAGAAATCGCGTATTACTTACTTGAGTAGTTTTTATTCTTGTAAATAAGCATCACGTTGTGATACTATTTAGACAATTTAATTTTGCCAGTTGAAAATGTTATTTATCAGTTATAAATGCCTTAATTATGTGATTCAGACTTACATCTGGTACAGTGCAGAAATACAGTAAATTATAAATTATTGATTTTTGGCCGCTTATACAGAAACTTCAAATGTAGTTAATATTTTGTACAAGCGTTCATTATGCTTGCTCAATTCCAAAGTTCCATTGAGAAAGCGACAAAAGAATAATATATACTACATGAAATGTCTTTATTAAAGAATAATTAATTCAGGGATCGCGCTACAGAGCGTATTTTATTAATTTTCTCCAATATACAGGATATCCCGGAAACACTGAAATGCGCTTTAATACATCATTTGTTAATGATTAATCTTGAATTGTTTAAAATAACGTAGGAAAGACGACTACGTCCATGAAATATTCATTATAAAAATGTCTTTCTCATTTGTGTATTTAGTTATTTTAAAGTATGTTAAATATCCACTTGTGAAACTAAAATAAGCAATCGTGAATCATGAGAGTAAGCGCTACTTTGTTTTTCCTTCAAATTATATGCATCTATTTTCTTTATGTCAATATGTATCATAGCAAACAAATTAATCATGAATTCGTAGTTAAATTAGTAACACAATTACTACTTAAAACTACATTAAATAACGTTTGAAAGCACTGGGAAGCTTAAGAAATGCCTGATGTATACGTGAAGACTCGAGCATCCGTAGGCCTCTTTGGATGGCTCATCAAAATACACGCGCAGGCCCGTTACTAATTGCGAAGGCCCCGTCCGGACATAAGCTAGAGCGTATGTCCAGCGAGTGTTTGTGTAACCCCATTGTGCTAATCAGAATTTTCTGGTGTCAGATTTTTTGGACCATTTTTTTATCGCGGAGATTCCGATCCTGAAGTATATTCATCACTGATACATGAAAAAAAAGATCAATTATATGCAAGCAGGAGTAGCCAGAAATTTTTCATGGGAATGTTACGACTACTGCAACTCATATATATGTACACGTATGGGTGATAAGGGAGTGAAGAATATACAAAACACCGAAGTTGTTTTGAGGGTTATACAGAATTAAAAATTTCACTTTTAGTAAAGTTTACTTTTGATACAGTTCGGATATTTGGTTTTAATACATTTCGGCCACCAAGGTGAGATGAAATATTAGTAAATACGGCAACCCAGAATTTTCTTAACTATTGAATTTGATACTATGCAACTACAGTAGATTCCCTATAACACGGTATAGATACTTTTCGTGTTATAGAAATCCGTGTTGTGCGGGTCCTGCGCTATACTCCGCCTGGAGTGCGGACTGCGCGGTATAATCGCGGCAAAACTTATTTGCGCTCCGTAAAAATACAATGATGTTTGGTGTTGCCATTCAAAAGGTATGTTAATTACAGGAGCTAAAGCGTCATAATATCTGTACATGTGTCTCATTTTACCGTGCTGTACAAGTCTCTTTTAACGTGTTACATGAAAACGATTGTAATTTTTTCGCCGTGTTCTAAGAATTCGTGTTGTAGACCCATGTTATAAAGGGGTCAACTGTAATCTGTAAAAAATGAAATATGAAATTAGTTATTTATTTAGTGCGAATTGACAGTGAGATCAACGTCAGTTTTATGTAACAAGTGTGATACTGCATTAAGAGTTCAATAAGGGTAATAAGCTTTTTCTCAGAAGTTATACATCACGAACGTTTTCATTTACAAAAGCGACATGATTTTCACCGGAGCAGGGTGCATTTTTGGCATTTAAACGTAAATGATGCATCCATTGTTTCATATAGGTTTTGTTAATTTATGTGAAATTCAATGAAGTCCTTTGCGAAATGCAAGATAAAATTGTTGTCAACATCATGTAATGTTATTTATGTGGTATATACTATATGTTAATGCTATAAGTTAAACCTCACAGAGATAATTATATGATGTAGAAATCAGGCATTTTTCGAAAGAGAAAAGTTTTGCCTGCATACCGTAGAGTTCTTTCTTTTTTGATTTCCAGTCACATTGACGTAGTTTTTGTGTCATGTTGCAATCGTCTAAAATTTGCACTCATGATGCCAACTTTCAGTCACGATTCAAGTATTTTTTCACGTTTTGAGATTCAGCATTACTGGGTTTAATTCGAATTATATATGTATAAGGAAAATATGGGTTTAATTCGAATTATATATGTATAAGGAAAATATGCGTTTCCCACCGTGCGGAGAACGGGTACGCAGCTAGTATATAATAAAATCCGAGAGTAAACATTGTATGTAGGTAGGTAGATTTGTGACCACCGATGTTCTTGCGCGCGTCTCTCGATCGCATTGCGCCGAGACGGTTGGTCGCAGACCTACCGAATTTTGCATACGGCTTCACTGGGACAGATCCTAAGACGCCTCGGAGCGATTTTTTCGAAATTCGAATTAGAAAATGTTTTATTTCATGTTTTGTCCGATTTTTAGCGATTTTTCTTGCATAATACGTAATAACGCTGGTCATTGCACTCGCAATAAAACGATATTTGCATCATCGGATAGAGGAGAAAATTTTCTTTCGAAAACAGTTTGTTTTGACTATGTAACATATTTTGCCGATTTTGGGGAATTTTTAAAAATAATTTCTCTTTTGACGACGTTTGCGTAAAAATAATTTTAATACTGTTGCGTCTTTCATTCTATCTGTCATAACTTTTTTATATTTCGGCAAAAGACGGAGCATATATTTCGCCCACTTTTAAAAGAAGAACGAAGGAAAAATATAAATTAGGAGATTTTTTACGAATTTTTATGTAAAGATGGATTTTGAATTCAATAAAAGCTGTTTCAAGATTTCGGTATGATATCTTCCGCTATGGTTGCCTGGGAAACAGTAACAATGAATAAAATTGGCATTTGAAAAACATAAATAAAATGACTTTAAAATAACTGAGTTTCCACATGTGAAATCTACGTCATTTTGATCTAACGAGATTAAAACCCCTTTCGAAACTCAATCAAAATAACGGGCTCACAAACAAAACATACGCCACGCACGAAATTATTCCCTATTTTATATTGCGTTGCCAGAAAAAGAATTGAATGCTGTTTTTTCAACGATGAATTATCCAGCATTATTTTCGATATAATTTTTAAACGGGACACGTTTTCGAATGGTAGGAAATATTTACGTGCTAAATACGCCAATCTGACAAGAATTATGCATAAAAATGTATGGAGAGCTGTTTTAATGGCAGCCAGAAAGTGAAATGATTATCGTTTATACTAATGCGTAAATTGCAAAGAATCACCAAAGAATAAAAAACTACATTAGTGGCAAATATCTAAACCGTTTCTTTAAATTAAACATTAAAGATGGAAAAACGAAAATATATTGGTATCAGTAAAGGATACTATAAGTAATAGTTATAAGATATGCTAGGGCAATATTGATCAAAGCACAATATACTACGTTAATAAATATTTCGTGAAACTATTCGTTCCTTTCCGTTTTTCAACAGCCATCTTACATCACAGCTAACTAAACATTAAATAATTCTACGTCGCGTTAATATATCCCGCGGTAATTTCAACAGAAAATTCTGTGCCTGAACTTTTTTTTTCTTGGAGATTCTGTTTTGTCACAAGTAGTTATGATCACATTTTAGGAAAATGTTCTCTTCTTGCTTGCGAAGAGCGGATACACACAACTATTTAATTATAAAATAAAACGGTTCTTCACATCATGTAGTATCTGAGGTATTAATGGTATAACTTAAATCTAAAAAAGAGTATGATGTAGAAATGAGACATTTTGAAAGTTAGAAATTTTTAGGAACCGTCACGTTTTTCTTTTTCATAATACTATTAACAATGTTCTCAGATCAGTATTTATACTAACTTTACGAATAACTAATGAGTAACTTTTCGCCAAGAGTCAAATCATTTTGTTTATTTTTAGATTCCACACTACTGGAATCAATTCGAATAAACATGTAAGAAAAAGTTTTGTTCCCTACCGTGCGGAGAACGGGTACGCAGCTAGTATATCATATACTCCACGCTGATCCTGCAAAAGAAGAACCACAGTAAAACCTAACTTTTCGACCGCTCTGCTGCTTTCGACGACTTCATCCTATAAAAGTACGCAGAACCTGTTAGGGAAAGAAACGGCGATAAAAACAGTCAAGTGCCGTATCTTTCAGACATCAATCTTTATTTTATATATCAATAAGCGTTGCGAAGGTACATCCAACACATGTAATCCCAACCTCACAGGAGGTTCTCGATAATCCTTATTTTTAGATGAATAATATACATGGTTTTGGAAAAGTACAAAGAAACGGACCCTGGCTACAATCAATCCCAAACAATAGACAGAACCTGCAGTTTAAAAACATGGACACAGAATAATAATTCGAAACCTACCAGCAGACGAAATCAACGCTTAAGAACACTGTGATAGAAAAACACACAAAAAAAATTACACTACCTGCATTCGAACCCAACAAACAGAGGAAAACATCAATTAAAGAACACAGTTAAAGTATAATACTAGACTATGGACATTCCCCCCATTCAATCGCAACCTCCAGACGGAACAATGGTATAAGAAAACAGTTAAAGAATAATATTACAACATGGGCACTTTATGGATTCTAAGTAATTATCATGAATTACCAATGATTCTTACTGGAGAGTTTAATGTTAATTTTCGCTCTCAAGAATCTCAGCCGTTAGTTGATTTTTTAAAAGGAAAATTGGATCTAACTATGAATACTTCTCGACTTCAATCAACAACACGTTTCGGTACAACGATAGATTTCTGTATTTTCAAGAAAATTAGCAAATTTAGAGAGTAAAATTTATGTTTCACATTATAGTTACCACAAACCTATAATTTCAAACATATAAAATTCAAGTGACATTCAAGTACCTATTTCCAATGAATAATATGAATATATTATTTATAAAATCTTTGTAAAGTACATGAATAATAAATATAATTAAATTATAATATGATATTTATTTTAAGTTAAAGTTTAATCATTTCAGTGGTGATATGTGTCGTAAACGTCAGAGAAGTTTTACTTCAATCGCGCGTAAAGATTACACGCACACACTTTTTTTTTTTTTTTTTTGCATAATTTACGACTTGTGCTACTCCCAGACAGCACATAAGCTTAAATCAAGCTTGGCATTTCTTTCAATTTGTCGTATTAATGCAAGCTTGACAGTTCAATTCATTTTAAACTTGCAACAAGCTTGGAGATTACAAAAAAATGAGTCAGCAAATATTTTCCCGCCGAATTTAAGTCATTTGAACTGTCAAGCTTGAATACAACTTGATTACTGCTTGATTTGGAAAGCCACATAACAAATAATTTATCATCAGTCATAAATGTACTTGACCATAGAATTAAAAAAAAAAAAGATTCTATAGTTCCAAATACTGAAAAATTCTTCAAAATAAAATAACAATATACTACAAAATTGATTTCAAAATCCATCGTTTGTCTCGATTTTGGCCAATATGCCCAACATGAATGTTTCGATATTGAAAGTTTTCAAACGCGTGCTGCTTTTAAGTTTATATTATACTTATTTCCCTAGTAGTAGAGTGTATAAATTATTATTTTAATTTTGATTCATCCCATGGAAAAATAAAAGATGATCGGGAAATACTGATCAACCTCGTCAAACAACGAAGTGACAACCATAGCAGTCACTTTAGTCATTTCACCTCAAGTCAGATTTCCATTGTGGTTAGGACGCTTGATTCGCACGCCTTAGGCCCAGAGATCGATCCCAGTCGGGGACGCTAGACGGAAACAGATTAAAATAACTTGAGGTTTCAGTGTAGAGAGGAAAATGCGTGGAAAAATAAAATATATGGGGCGAGTTTGGCGACCAGCGCCCCATGCATTTAGGAATATTGTTTTTAGGAAATTTTTTTTAGAGTAAGTTTGAATCCAGCTTGCTATGTTAAGCTTGATGCAAGTTGGGCAAGGGTAAACTTGAACTCTTGATTCAAGCTTGCATTAAGCTTACACGTTTGAAATAATCAAGCTTAATGCAAGTTTATTGACTTGATAAATCAAGCTTACTGCAAGAATGATGCAAATTTGCTGTGCTATCTGGGCGAGAAAACATAATTTAAACACAGTGTGAACGTCTACCGAAACATTTAATGGTTCTGGATGAGTTCGGGAAGTACATAATTTGAACCGGTTTTCTATGTTTTAAACACGTCGGATGCCGGACACATAGACGTTAGTAGAGCGTTTTTTTTTTTGTATACGTACCGTGAACATTTAAACTGAACGTTCACAGTTCGTACTTGGGACGTAAGTGTGCTACTGGGGAACTTCCTTCTGTTCGAAAAGTTCGCCCCCTCCGTCCGCATTTTGAAAGGCTTCAAAGAAGCTGGTATAAATATTGTAAGTGAATGAGCTGCATTCTATTAGTTGTATTATTATTTTTATATTCAAGAAATAGTTGTAAGAAAGAGAGTCAAATTTAAGAAAGAAAGTTGTCAAGAAAGAGTATGTTACTGTGCAATATATCATTAAATTTTGGTAAGTGAAAAAGTCTGATTTTTTATTATTACTTGAAGCAAAAAAAAAAAAAAAAAAAGTATTTCACAAGGTTTTAATTTTTGCGATTATGACGGGATCGCGAAAATAAGTGCTTTTACAGTAACTAAATATTAGGCTATTTTCATTCTTTCCATAAATATAATTTCGCAACTTTCAACATAGTCAATTTCGAGACCTATTCCCAGCAAATCGGAATCCGATGAGATTCCTCTAATTCCAAGACATGAGGTATTTATTTCAAAATGTATTTTGCGAGCAGGCCCGGACTGGCCAGGGTGTCCGACTGTCTGCAGACGAGTGAGCCCCCACCCTCGGCGGGCCCCCATACAGAAAAAAAAGAAAGAAAACAGATTTTTGACGAGAAATGACGAAATTTGAGAGTGAAAAAATTGAAATTCGGTTGTTAAAGTAAAAAGACGTCTTGGTTTCCAAGAGCGAGGTGACAACTGTAAAGAGCCGTCCGCCGCGCGTAAGAAACCGTCGACTGCCTACGCTGGTAAGGTTTTATTCCCTGCCGAAGAGCGCCGTTCGCCGCAACTTCCTTTATCTTTTTTGTGATTTTAGTGTGCC